>WEKY01022967.1:15153-31241 GCA_013390045.1 Picathartes gymnocephalus | reverse complement strand
CCCCCCCCCCCCCCCAGTAAAGGGACAAAAACTGCAAAAAGGCCTCGCATTCCCATTCCTGGGGAAGATTCTCAACAGAAGCAAGCAGGAAGGGAAATGCTGGCCAACGGGGATAGGGTCCAGAAGGTGGGAATTTCCTCCTCCTGGGACATGGCTTGCTGTGGGACCCCAAATTTGCTGCAGGTAGAACGAGGGAAACTGGAGAGAAGGGAGGGATGAAATGCTGGAGCAGCATCTGCCCCTGGCTCCAGCAAGGAGAGAAAGGATGGCTGAGATTCATTAAATAAAGAGACAGGAAAACCTTGCTTAAGGAGCTGTCTGGGAAAGGGGCCATTTCAGGCCTGCTGTATACAAGTGCCAGTGATTTGGGGCCAGAACAGACAATTGCTAAAATTTCCTCCAGGCTCTGCTGGGCAAGGAGCTGCTCTCAAGCAAAGCAGTTACAGAAAGTCGTGAGGAGCTTACTGGTGCTTTTCTGCCTGGGCTGAGGGACCAAGCTGGCTCCATCAGGAGCAGGGAAGGAAAAAGATCCCTCAGATTAGGAATTTTTTCTCACACAAGAGCACTGACACGCAGAGAGGACGAGGCAGCTCCAGCTGGAGGAAGGGCACAAGCATCTCACCACGCGGTGGGAAAAGTGGGAGGGATGGAAAAGGGATTTAATGAACCTCAGGATCAGTCTGCACCTGTCATAAACCAACAGGGTGAAACTTGGGAAGAAGCAGGAGCAGTGGGGAGGGCAGGAGATGCTCCATGGAGAAGGTTTGCACCACTGAGCCAGCAGCAGGATGGTCCTCTCTGATCCTAAAACAGAGAAATCAGGGGCTGGGGGAGTACCAACCCTTCTCTCCTGTTTCACTATTCTCCTGCTCTGGATTGCACCTAGAAAGTGTAAAAAATATGGATAAGAAATGCTGGTCAGGGCTTTCCATAGCAGCATCCTTCATGTACAACACATTCTCAGCACCTCCAGCCAAGGAGAACTCTGTGGTTTTGCCTCTGTGCTGGTGCCACCGACAAAGTGCAGAAAAGCCTCAGAGCTCGAGATAAATGCCCTGAACCAGATGAAATCAGCCGGGAACACCTGATCCTCATTCCCACAAGGTTACGGTTAAGGTTGCAAAACGAAGGAAGTGCTGCACTGGCATGCTGGCAGCAAATCAAAGCAAATGACATTAATTAAAGCATATGTTAGGAATAGGAAATTAAGCTAAAGCAACATTTCATCTGCAGCATCTTCTCCAGGCACTTTAGAAAGGGTATAAGTTTACTGTAGAGAAAGAGAAATGAGGAGGCTGGTGCAGAGGATAGATGTGCGGGAAGTTAAAAGAATTAGAGGAGAGTTTTAAAAGCTTTAGACTATACACTCAAGGTCATGTTCACTCTCTGTATTTATTTTGAATTGTGAGTGAGGGGGAAGGCTGAGAGTGCTGGCTGGCACTGCAGGAAGACTCAGGCTAACATAGACCAAGCATCCTTGACAAGGGGGCTCAGCCCCAAAATTGGGACCCTGTGTACTCCTCCCAGCATGGCTGCGCCAGGCACTGCTGGACCTTGGCACTGGTTTTGCAAAAATACATAATTTCCCAGTTTTGCTTTTCTTAGCTCACTCAGCCCCAGAATTTACCAAAGCTCAGCGAGTTTCTCTGGGCAGCTGAGGACAAGGGCATCACTGTCCCCTGCACAGAGGGGAAACTGAGGCACGGCAGGATTAACATTCTTGGGCACAGAGCAAGCACAGGGCTGGGAACGACCCATCGGGAGCGTTCCTGGGGCTGCACTGGCGCAGCAGCCACCCGTGTCAGCCCAGGTCACCCAGCTGTTCTCAGTCAGGGCCGCACGCCTCACTGTGCTGGGGCTCTGAGCGGGGCCAGCCCGCGGCCGCTTCCACGTCACCTCCGTGCCAGCTCCCACGGTGCCCCGTGGCACCAGCGCTCCGCGTCCCCACGGCGAGGGGGTGACATCGCCACTGCCCGAGCCGTGCCGGGAGCTGTGAGGCGCCGAGCGGCAGGAGCGCGGCAGGAGCACGGCAGGATCCCACCAGCCCACCCCGTGCCCTGCCGCAGCGCGCTCCTCACCCTCCCCTGTGCCTCCCCCGTGCCCTGGGGCCACGGTGGCACAAGGCGTGAGTGAAAGAAGCGGGCAGCAGCCTGACCCCCGGCGCTGCTCTGCTCCCAGAGCGGCTGCCGTGTTTCCCCCGGAGCCATAAATCGCTGGCCGGGCGCAGCACCGCGCTCCCCACGGCGGTGTCTCCGCGATGAGTTACGAGGAGCGAGCGGCGCGGCCAGGGCTCCGCTCCAGAGCCCCAACGCGAGCGAAGCGGCGCAGCTCCCTCCCTCTGGCCAGCCCAGAGCCCCTCTCCTCCCGCTCCCACCCTGCCCACGCTGCTGCCCTGCAGGGCTTCGCCCCACGGGACCCCCGTGCATCCCGGTTTGCCGAGGAGGGCTGGCTGGAGCGCCGTGTTTACCCAGGGCGGGCGGGCAGATGGCTTGCTGACAGCTTCAGGAACACCTTGTAGCAGTTGCGGTGATTCCCGAGATCCGTTGCTTCCCATTTCAATTCACACATCATGATTTCTAAACCTCAGCTTGTACCTTCTCAGCAGAGCTCCCCACCTCCATCCCGGCTGCACGCAGTGGCTACCGGCTCGGGAATGGTGGGGAAGGGGATCCTGTGGGAGCAGCAGCCACCCTGTCCCCGACACTGCCTCCTTCAGTGGCCTGGGGCAAGCCCCTTGACCTGCCAAAGAAAGGGGCACAAGCAGCACAGAGGCTGGAAATTGCTGTGAGGATGTAAGTGCTTCTTAGGGATGAGGAATTCCATTTCCATCTCCTTCTCCAGCTGAATAATGGTTGTAAATGCATGGACTGGAAACAGGGTAGTGGGGTCTGAGGCTGGCATGTGTGAGTCGCTACTCTTGGTGTGGAGCATCTCCACGTGGGATGAGTCCCTGCCATCGAGTTCTGGGAGCAAGCACCAAGCTGTCCCCACTGGGCTGATGCCATTTGGGAGCAGCTCACAGAGGCAAAACTGAAGCTGGGACCAAGCTTGGCCATGGTGGCTCCTATAAACAGCATAAATTTGGTCAGCAGGAGGCTCACACCCAGCTTCCCCACCTGGAATAGCTGCTGGCCCCCACCTTCCCGTGAGGAATTGCTTTCTGGGCCTGGTGGGACCCCAGAGTTGGCCACGGGGACCTTTGTGCTCCCACCAAATTCCCCAAGAAAGTGTGAACCAGAGCATCTCGCACTTGTGTGCATTCCCCTGCCCTCCTTGTGCTGCTGTGGTAGAGCCTTGGCCTCAGGGTGACAAAAGGAGTATGTTTTTCCAATTAAAAGAGCCAAATGTGTTTTCCTGCCAGCATTTAGTCCAGCCTAACATGCAATGTCTACATTTTAACCTTGAAGAAGCCTCTGGAGACACTGCAAAATAAATCAATAGTAGTCCACGTGCTGGAAAACAGAACCAATAAATAAGTTCAGAGCAGCTTTTCTGTTTACCCTGTGAAATTCCCACTCTTGGCCGTGTGCTTCAAAACAGCGTCTCAAAATAAAATAGAAAAGAAAAACAACCCCCTGAACCCTTCATTAGTGGCTCAGCATGAGGCTCCCCAGCCAGGCAGAGCTGGTTTCAGGTTGCAGGTGCAGGGCCAATTCTCCACTGACCTCTGGGCTGGGATTTGGGATTGAGGTTGCCTGTGCAATGGTTTAAAAATATTAAATAAAAACATTTAAAAAAAAAATTATCCACTCTGCATGGTTTCTTATGGCATGGAAGGTGCTGGAGGAAAACAAGCACCTGGGTGCTTGGATGTGAGTGACCCCAGCCTGGTTCCTGAGCCTGATCCACAGCTCCAGGTGCTGCAGCCAGAATTCCTCGAGCCCACCCCAGGCATGGGGATCTGCACCCCATCAGCAGCCCAAGGTTTTTACCTGGTGTCATTGCTGTGTCCCCAAATGATGAGAGAAAACCATGGCCCTCAGCCTTCTCCCTCTGCTCTTCCCAAGTCTGGCGCCAGTCAGGGATTCACCAGTTCTTCCTCCTTTCTGCCAATAATAAACGTGACTTCTGCTTTAGCATAAAAGATTTACAGGAGCTATTAAAAGGCAACTTAAAGGCATTTTTTCTGCATCCTGCTGAGGAAAGGTCTCATGTGGGAGGCAGGTGGGGCTGCAGGGACACACAGGGATGTGTGGGGACCCACCTGGGCACGCCGGGCTCTGCAAACGCCTCCTCACACAGCAGCGGGGTGAATACCAACAGCCAGGGCTGGCACCAGCAGCCTGTGCCGGTGGCACCAGCAGTGACACGAACACACAGCGGGGTCAGCATGCACAGGGACATCCCCTGCACAGGGCAGATCCCACACAGAGCCAGCCCGTGCCGCCCTGGGATGGACAGACGGACACTCAGAGCTCCAGGAAGGGTGGCAGGAGACAAGCCCAGCTCCTCAGCCTCCCACCCAGCACGGCAGGGATGTACCACAGGGAAAACCCATCCGCCAGGGCCAGGGGACAAATTGAAGCGATTTCATCCCGCTCTTTGTGCTCGGCTCCCCCGAGGCTCGCAGTTGTCAGCGGGCATTATGCAGGCAGGACAGCGCTGTTAGTCATACCCTGAACGGCTGCAAAAACTCCCGGAGCAGCCGTGATCGGCGGGGCTGAGCCCAACACGCGCCGTCCGGCCGGGAGAACGAGCCCTGGAGCTCGGGGAAACCTGCTGGAAAAGCATCCGCGGGGAATCAACCCTAGAAGGAAGCAGAAGGCTTTTTTACGTGGTGATTCAAGAGCAAAATCTCTGCTGTCGCATCCCCGCTCGGAGCTGCTCCTCCTGCAGAGTTCCCTCGGGGGCAGAAGGAGGTGACACCGCTCTGGGCTGGGCACTGACCACATCCAGGAATTCCAAATCTCCTGGCCTGAGACCCAGCAGGGAGGAGCAAGACCAGGAGTTGATCACGTTGGAGAAATCGGGGCAGCCATTTACAACTTCACACCGGCTTGGCACCCGCCCTTTTGGCCGGTTTTTCAGGGCAGCTCAATTTTCACGGAGGCACTGGAGTGTCTGAGCTCTCGGGGAGCAGCAGGCTCGGTACCAACCTCCAAAAAGCTTCAAGCTCCAAAGCATCCTCCGGGAGAAGGTGCTGAGCACCTGAAATCACAGCACTGCACCCCCCTGCACGGATTTATCCCCACAGCCAAGGTCAGCAGGATCTCCCAGGATCTCTGCTGGAGCACAGAGCAGGAGGAGACATTCCCACCATGGGGGCAAAAGTGGAGAAACTTCAGGCTCTTGCATCCAGAAATGTCCCTGTCCCTGCAGTGACCACGGCAGAGGATCTGTGCATAGGGGTAGGTGTGAACCTTGCTTTTGGGGGTCTCTGTGCCGTGCAGCAGCTCCATGAGTTCTGTGGGAAATGGGATGGAAGCAGTGCTGGCTTTTTACAGCTGGACACCAGGAGAGAAATGCAGGCGGAAAGGGATGCACAAACGTGCAGCTCGTTGGAGCTGAACCCCAAATGCATCCCAGGCTGCAGCTCACACCTTCACATCCCTGCCCTGCCTCCGGGCCACCGCTGCAGCCCCAGATCCTGGTGGCAGCACTGCCACCCCCCTGCTCCTGTCCCTGTCCTGGACAGTGAGGGGAGAGGGCACGACCTTGCAGGGTGTGTGTCACACTCATCACTCAGCTGCAAACACATGCTGTGGGTATAAACTGGGCAGATTTAGCAACTGTAGGACCTTCTGTTCTCCCTTACATCTCTGGGCCATTTCCCCACCCCTTAAATGCTTTACATTATTTATTACATTTCATTTAACCCCAGCCACGTCCTCCAAATAAAATTTATTTTGCAGCTGTCATTCAGGTTTACTCCGGCCTTAACCTCGTAATCCTATTGATTCCCTCATTATTCTCAGAGAGTGGGATTGATTTCATGCCTTCTGTGTTATGGAGAAGCCTTTGCTCATTAATCTCACACACATTTACAAACAGTCCATCCTGCTCATTCATTATTTTCTCATTCCCTGGCTCACCAGGTTCTCAGCTTGCCTGCTTTGCCTCCTGGTTTTGGGGTGTAGATGGAGAGGGAACATGATCCCTCTCCTAAAGGGCATCCACGCTGCATCCTCACAGCCTGGATCTCCACGCCTGGGGGCAGAGGGTGATGGGCTCCCATGCAGGGAATCACCAGAAAATCCCCCAGACTCCTGCTCTGCATCACCTTGGGGACATGTCCCAGGCCTGCATCCTGCTCAGGAAACCACTGAACCCAACTGGGCTGGGAAAAACAGAGAACCACAACAAATCCAGCTCAGGAAGATCTCCAGATGAATGTCCTGCAGCCACCAGGGAGCAGCCCACAGCCAGGCCACGCTGCTCAGGACCCTACAAGAGGGTTGGACAGGTTCAAGCAGTAGCTGTTGCTGCAGTTTGCTGATGCACACACGTGTGCACGCCCCCAAACACAGCAGAAGTGTGTTTATAGGGTGAGATTAATCATCCTGAGCATTTAATAGAGCCCCATCACAGTGCACAGCACTGTACAGAGTATGGAGGAAGACATGACCCTTGTCATAGAGGCTTAGAATAAAAAATAGGCAGACACTACAGTTCAGACACGTAATAAATCCCCCAGAAGGGCCAATCTCAAATATTTCAGCTGTTTCTCCCTCCCCACCTCCCCATAATATATAATTGTCTTTGCTGGATCAATACAGAGGGGCTTTGTGCAAGGAGCATGCTTTAAGGGAAGATTAATGTAGTGAATTATATATGCAGCTAGGAAGAATTCTAATATTCAGCTTCCAGGAGGAGAAGGAAGGTCTGTGGGATCAAATCCTCCTTCCAGGATGGGAACACAGCGCCTGGGGGTGCAGGCAGGCAGGGAGGTGTGGGCACCTCTGGCTCCCAAGGAGCTGCTCCTGTGGGATGGTGGCAGGAGGGGACAGATGGATCTGGCCAGGATGGGTGGGTTCAGTGAGTGCTGTGATTTCAGCCCAGTGTGCCTGGGCTGCATCCCTCGGCCCCACATGGAATTTGGGGCAGGTTTTGTCCCACCACAGCTGCACCAGCTCACCCTCCAGCCACAGCCAGCAGTGAGCAGGCAGGAGCCAGAGGGATATTTGTCACTAAACACTTATTATTTACCCACAGCAAAGCCCTGTGATCATTTCCCTGGGTGCACAGACACCCCCCCCCAACCCACTGCTCAGAGCATCCCACAAAAAGGAACACCCCTAATCTCATTAATGTGTAATGACACGGGGTTGAGCCCTGGCTCTGGTGAGCAGCACAGGGCTGGCTGAGCCTCCCCATCAAGGTGTGCATCCTGGGAAGCACGGGGCTATCATATGGAATAAATTTACCTGAATCAAGTTTTGATTAAATGCCATAAACATGATTGATTTGGTTACATACCCTCTCTATGACGGTCTGTTTAATTTATTTTTTCATTCTGAGAAGGGATGTTGCGTTGATCCCAAACATTAGCTTTGACTACCACCATAAATTCCCATTTTAGGGTGACCTGCAGCAGCCTTATTAATATTTTTACACTTACCCAGCAGTTGCCAGGGTTAACCCTTCCCCAGCGTGCCCAGATTGTGCAGTGCTGTGGGGGCAGAGGGGTGACCTCAACCAGAACCAGGGGCTGCAGCCAGCAGGGGAAAGTCACCTGTTTTAATGCCACCACCCCTCCTAAACCTGCTCCCTGGAGCTCTCGGGGCCAGGGGGATCAGCAAAAACCCCGAGGCAGCATCTCCACAAGCTCTTTGGCAATGGAATTGTGCCCCATAAAGTGTCCAGAGTGGGCTGTTTGCTATCTGAAATCCCACAAAACCCAGCACACCTCTCACCCTCCTCACCACGCCAGCCTTTGGACCAAGATTTCCTCACAACAGCTTCTATATCTTACTTTTTATCAAGGGGGGAAGAAAAAACCTGCCCAAATATTTTTTTTATATATATATTACTAATAAATTGGAAGAATGCTTTATGTTTTCAATATATTTTCAATTTACTGCCACGGTCAGTATCTTGGTTGCTATGTGTGTTTTATAAGCAGCGGCAATGATAACCAGATTTAGCTGTTGGTTTCTCCACAAATACCGTGTTATCCACCGAAAGTGATCTCTGGTAACACAGCGTCATTAAAAATAATGCTGGAAAGAGTCAGGGAAACACCAAAAGCAAAAAGAATAAATCACTTCCAAGCACGCCTTGGAGATACTGGAATTTTTGAGGGTTTATTTGGAAGATAAGCTGATTTTTAACACATATTTTGGACAGATCCTGCAATCCCAGTGTCCACAAAACCCTCAAGTAACACGTGAGCTCATCGTAGGCTCTGTCTGCCCACAGCAGGAAGGGTTTCCATGCACTTGCACAGTGACAAAAGACACTTTGAGCCTGCCCAGGTCCCATCCCTGGCAGGTGGGAACTGTCACAGCACACGAGTCCATCAGCTGGAACCTACTTGGTATCATTCCTATCTGCTGTGTGGTTTTACATCATTCCTTTCATAAAATCCCAGAAGTGTTTGGGTTGGGAGTGACCTTAAAGATCATCTCATTCCACCTTCCACCATCCCAGGCTGCTCCAAGGACCTGAAGAGCTGAGCAGGACGTGTGCCCTGAGGGTACCTCTGAATTCTGAATTATCCAGCAGAAACATTTCTGCTGCCCTCCCTCCAACACAATTAAATTATATTTAATTGCAAAGCACATCCCCCCTATTTTCTCTAACAGTGGGATCTGGGAGCTAGGCTGGTGATTTTTAGGAAAAGTCAGATGCACCAAGGACTTTACTTAGGATTAAGGTTTTTTCCTACAAGAGTCCAGCCCAAGAAGGAGTTGAGCCAATGAAGTGGCCTGACCTCAAGGAGCAAAGCAGGAAAAGTGATGCTTTGTCCAGGCTTTGTGCAGGAACAGATCTGATCCAATTCCACCTTCCTTCTTTCTGGAGGAGAACAGCACAAATTCACCCAAACTCACCCAAAACCACCCAAACCCACACATCCCCAATTTTAGCCTCGTTGCAGGCAGATCTCTCACTCACCTCAGCTCTGTTTTATGAGCTGGACAGTTTGTTCTCACTGAAGTCAAATCCATCTTTCCAGGGTGCTCTGCAACCAGGGAGATCAAGGGAAAACATCCAAATCGCTCAGCAAATGACCCAGCACAGCCTGAACCCCCACAAATCCCACTTTAAATCCCAAAAGTTCTCACCTCTCCCCAGCCAGCACCTGCACGGGGGCTGTAATGCTTTAATTAATGAATAAATGAATGCTCTGCGGTAAATTCACAGATTAACGAGTGCCAAGCTTCCCAGGACCCTGCAAACATGACACAGGAGATAAATCATCACATCAGCAGCCACCAGATACACAGGGGTGCATGGATGGGTGCTGGCACTCAGCAAATCCAGTGAACCTCATGCCACAACCTGAAAATTCAAAAAATAACACACATCCATGGCAGCACGAGGGGTTTGTCTCCCCTCACCCTTGGCAGAAGCCAGAAAAACCTCAGCTCAACAGCAGCAGAGAATTTTCCCATGGTACGCCGGCTTTCTTGCTTTGAAAAAAAAAAAAAAAAAGAGAGAATTATTTAAAGGTTTCATAGCCCCTTTTCATCTAATATTTAACATGCAAGAGTTTCTGCATGCCCAGGTTAGGTAAACATTAGAGAAGATTGTTTATAGAAATTATATACAGAGCGGTGCTGGTTTAATTTATCAAAAAAGGTTTTGTTGAAATAAATTCATTTTACAGTGCAACCCACTTAAACCTGTTAAAGGAGTGACCTGGTTGCAGTGAACCTGTTTGTGCTTCACCTCGAGGGACAGCTCGGGCTGCAGCACGATAGCATCTCCCAGAGTAAATATTCCCTGCTCTCCCAGAGTGTGGGACAGGGCTGGCACAAACTGTGCCAGGGAGAGGGATGCCAGGGGCCACAGCGGGTGGGTGGATGGGACCCGGGCTGGCCTGCGACCTCACGGGGAAATTTGGCCACCACTGCAGTGGTTTAATGCGGGAGAAATTCAGGAGAAATGCTGGGGAAATTCAGGAGAAATGCTGGGGAAATTCAGGAGAAATGCAGGACAAATGCAGGAGAAATGCGAGAGAAATGCAGGGGAGATTCAGGGGAAATGCTAGAGAAATTCAGGAGAAATGCAGGACAAATGCAGGAGAAATATTGGAGAAATGCAGGAGAAATGCAGGAGAAATTCAGGAGAAATTCAGGAGAAAAGCTGGAGAAATTCAGGACAAATTCAGGATAAATTCAGGACAAATTCAGGACAATTTCAGTATAAATTCAGTATAAATGCAGGAGAAATGCAGGAGAAATGCAGCTCTCAGCAGCGATAAGGGATGGGCAAACCCCTCCATCCTCTCCCTGCCCCTCAGCTCTGTTTCCCCACTGCTGCTTTGCCATTGCACCCATCGCTACCGGCACCGCTGCCCTTATCGGCTCCACCTCTTATTTTGGCAAATTAACAGAAATAACCCAGCAGACGTTTTTCCCTTCCCCCGAACTTTATTTTGAAGTGGGGAAAGGCAGAATCTCTGCTCTCGCCTCCCCTCTGCTGGCTCCAGCAGCGCTTGGCTCACGGCTGCTTTTGCTCCTCTGCTTTAAAAGTTTAAACTCGGCGAGGACAAACCAGGGCTACACAGAATAAAGGGGGGAAATCCCACCAGCATTCCTCCCTCACGGCACAGGTCAGATTAACAGGGGGAAATTAATGCCAGCGGGTTTAATGGAGATGAAATGCTTTAGGAACGAGCAGATGCATTCATTTGTAGCATGTGGCGTTAAGAGTTAATCTCAGTCCGGAGCAATACCGGGAAGAGAATTCATTCCTTCTTCCATTCAGGAGGCATCAGCCAGGTACAGGGCTTTGTGCAGTTCCCACAGTCTGGCCTAAAGGTATTTATAGGCTAGAGCTGGGGGAAAGAAAATACAGAAGAAAAGGGATGGGATAAGGGGAAACTGTGCTTTGGAAGCAGTCTATGCAAAATCCACCGAGGCAGAATTAATATTGTCTCGTTAACAGAGGGAGCAATTTGAAATTATATGGGAAAGGTGGATAAAACCTGGAAAGCATAAGAGCCAGCTCTGATTTCAAAGTCCATGGGAGCATTCCAAGGCAGAGCTTTAAAATTAGAAACAGCATACAAAGTTACTTTTCCATCGAAATGTCATGTTTTCCTTGAAAAGAGCTTTTTCCATCTCGAGAACGCGTTTTGTCACCCAGCAGTAAGTGCACTTCTCCCGATGGATCTGCTGAAGCAAAAACTCTGGGAGAAAATGAAGAATCGCATCCGGGGGCTTGGCAAACAAATAAAATAAAAACCAAGGAGAAGAAGAGGTTGGGCAGCACATTTCCATCGGGGAGGTTTGCAGCTCACCCTGGGTTTCTGACACCACTTGGCCCCTCCGCTCTCTGTTGCCTGTCCTGGGAAGAAATTCAGGTGCTGCCTCCAGCTTCTGCCCAGAGCTCTGGTGGGGTGAAACCACTTGTGCATGATCCAGGATGGAGCAGATCCCATTCCCAGCCATCACTTGGATGCAGGAGAACCCCAGTTCTTCAGGCAATGGTCCCTGATCAGCGATGGGGGGGATCCACCAGCACCCCCCGATCTGTGACAGCCACAGCCACCAGCACCCTGATGGCCAACCCAGTCACAGCTCTGCTGGACGCTGTGGTTTCCCTCTTGTTTCCAGGTGGTCCAAACGCCAAACCCCACAAATACAGCCTGTGGGACCCCCCCGTGCCCCCCCAACATTGGGTGTGTGACAGCGGTGTCACCAGCCACCCCCGGCGCTCATCCCCAGCCACGCCACAGGGAGCTGCAGGGGAGGAGAGGAAATTTGGGAAAGCGGGAATGTAAAAAGGGGATGCAAAGCTCCAAGAGGTCCCTGGTTTAGCAGTGACCCCACTGCAAGGCTGAGCTCACCGGCGGGGACAAAAAGGGTCTGGAGAAAGAACCCCCCTGCCACATCCCCCACAAGCAGCCCTGTCCCTCCAGGCTTTCCGGAGCAGCCACAAACACCTGGAGGGAAGAGGCTGCCGGTGCAGGGGGGATGCTGGAGGGCACACCGTGCCCGTGTCCCGGCCCCGGGGCTGGCAGGTGCCCTGGGGAGCCGGCCCGGCCCCGCCGCTCCCCCCGGGCCGCCACAGACAGCCCGGCTTTGAAGCCCTGCCGAGGCTGGCGGCAGCGGCGGGGCTGGAATAAGATGGCTTTTAAACTCGGAGTGAGATGAAAAGCAGCCGGAAACGCATCTAAAGGGTGACTGGAGGGCTAAGCCTGCTTTTCTCATGCTCGCTTATCCCGGGCTGCTCCGCCAGAGACCGAGCCCCTGGGGAGCTGCTTTCTCAAGCTCTGCTGCCTGCTCACATCCCTCCTCTGCCCAGAGGTGAAGCAGCAACAGACTTTCAGCAGAGATGTAAAAACCTTTTTTTTTAAAATCACTAAAGATCCCGTGGCGTTTTCTGCCACGGCTCCCAGGAGCCCAACCCTGGTTCTGAAGCAGCAGCCGAGGTGTTTCACCCCAGGAGCTGCTGTGGTTCCGGAAAAAAGGAAACTCCTGTGTTGCTTCTTGGAGTGATTTGGGAGAGTGGCACTGCCCAGGAGTGGGCAGCATTCAGCTGCACAGCACCAACAGGAGAAAAACCATTCCCTTCCCCAAAGCACTCCAGGCTAAACCTACTATTCCCATGTTTTCTGGGCACTGACCACCCCTTCCACTACACCCCTAATGGAACATGCTATCAAACCATGCCCAGACAGCCCCATTCCCCACAGTGCCAGGCCCCTAGCCAGCCAAGAGCAAGAGCCAAGGGAAAGCAGAGCTGTCTGGGGGCACATCAGAGCAGAGAAATCCCCCTGTGCCTGTTGCTCCACAGGGGAGACACCCTTGGGCATCATCAGCTGAACCATTGCTCTAACTCAGCAGCCAAAACTTTAAACCAGGTTTAAAATACCCAAGGACCTTGAATGGCTTTTTACCTATTAGATTTCTGCTCTCCTGTGCTTGCATTAAGCATAATGGAAATGGTTCTGAGAAAAGCAAACCCAAAATGCCACGGCTCTTTCTTCTTGGAAGGAATTTCTTCCCTCATCGCCTGCACAGGACCCCTGTGAGGGGCATTAGGAACACAGAAGGCCAGGAGAAGCACGGATCTAATGAGATTTGTGCTAATTCATGTGGTTGTTTATAAGAACTACGCTGCCCTAAGCCTGTTAAGCCACTCTGGCTGGCCAGGACTATCCCAGCTCCGGGCTGGCCTTGGCTGTGCACCCTCCAAAGCCTGAAGTTTGCTCAGAGCAGCTGGGCACACGTTTTTCCTGGGAGAATACAGAGAATTCTTTGCCATTTCTCCTAACCAGAGCCCTCAGAGCACTCTCAGAAAAAAATCTCACAGTGTTTTGGTGAGGATGCCCTCCCTGCACAGCACCTGAGATCGGTGTGAGCTCTGCACGAGCAGCTGGGACAGCAAAGCAGGAGCAGCCCCGGGGCTTCTCTGCATCCTGCAGCTGCCAATCCACCACCTCTGGGCTTCTCACTGGCTTCTCCATCAAGAATTCCCAGTACTGAATGGTTGTTGAAGAAGAAAACAGGGACAAACCCTCCCAGCAACCCTCTCCCTGCCCCAGATTGCACAAACTGGGAGCATCTCAGAGCTGTGCCTGAATTTCCTCCCAACACTGCAGGAATAAACTGTTGTTGTTGTTTGTTCCCTTCTCTTTTTCTTTTTTTTTTTTTTTCCCTTTCCTTGATTGAACGTTGTCTGAGCCTTCCTCGCTTCTCCCAGCCAAGCAAAAGGTTACCCCGGCGATCAGCCCCGTGGTGCCAAAGAGTCTGCACCGAGCTCAGCTCCGGCCTCCCCGGCTCTGGGGGAACCAGACATAAAGAGGGGTCTTTAATCTCAGACGTGCTGGCTGATAATCTGCTCTGCAGTTTGCAGATAGGGTAGTCTGGGCTCTCCCAGGCTCCAGGGACACGCAGGGAGGGCAGGGGGAGGCGGGACCACGTCCCCTCCCAGGCCTGGAGCTGGTTGTGCATCTTCCTTCCAAACCACCCACGGCTCTTGTGGCCACCAAGGCACCCGGACGTGATCCTGTGGCCCCAGAAGTGGGAGGTTTGGCCTTGGGTTTGTAGCAGTCCCTTGGGAAATTATAAACAGCCCTTTCCCGTTCTAGAAGGATCACAAGCATTGGTGGGGTCTCAAAGCCACTTGCAGAGGGGAGCAGTGGGATGGGATGGGGTGAGATCCCCCTCCCAAGACTGAAATGGGATCCCAGCAAACCCTCCCCAGGCCACAGGCTGAGTGTGTGAGCTAAAAAAGCCTTTTTTTTGGCCACAAGGAGCCACACTGGGCTGTCCCAGGGTCAGGAGCCATCCCTGCAGCACATTCCAGGGCTCCCCATGGTGAGGGGATGCCTTGGCCACTCGTACCCTGCCCTACTCTTGACCAAGACCAGTCCCAACTCTCCCCATCACCCCAGTAAGAGGAATTTCTCCTTTTTGATAGAGCCAAAAGGAGGAAAACATCCTCCTGTTCACATGGGACAGGACCCTGCCACCCAGCCAGGGAGAGAGCAGAGCTTCCCCTCGTGTCACCAAAGCACCTGGCACTGGGACAACGTGACAGCTCTCCCAGGAGAGCTGAGATTTCTGCCCAGTTCTCCCCCATCGCAGGAAAACGGGCATTTCACAGCAGCAAGGATGGTCTGTGCTTGAAAACAACAAAACCAAAACCATCCAGCTGGAATAAAAATCCCTGCAAACGCTCCCTCTCGTGGAGGCCGGCTGCTCTCCTGCTGCCTGGGAGAGCCGGAGAGGTCTCATCCCAAAACATTCCCAAGGATGGAACGAGGGGGGCTGGTGACACCCTCCTCTCTCAGCATCCCCCTGGTGCCAGCCCCCGGTGCCCAGCTGGTGTGGGATGGGCTGAGCTCAGAGCTGGGGGCACATCTGGCTCCATCATCCGGGATCCTGGATGCCTTGGAGGCTTTAACAGCCAAATTCCCTTTCTCCGTGATGTGGGCAGACAGGAGAACACGGGGAGGGGAGGGAAACCCAGGAATCCCTGTTGGCATTGGCCTTGGCTGAACCCCACATGGAATTGTCCTCTTTTAAAGCCATTTTGAGGGTGTCCCCGAGGCCTGACATGGCCTGGAAGGGGAGGGCAGCTCGAGCTGGCCCGGGGACAACAGCACTGCAGTGTCTCCACCAGCTCATTATTTCCTAGCCTGGGGAATTAGTTCCCAAAAGTCTTTAACTGATTCCCCCCAGGCACACAGGATTTTTGCACTGACAACACCTTTCTGCTGGGAACCGAGCCAGGATCTCCACAAGGTCATTTTGCAAAGACAATTAGGTAGTCCCTCGACAGCGCTGTCTCATTTTAATTAGATCTTATTTCCAAAGAATTACAGAGCGTGCCAGGCCCAAGGCTGGAGGCAAGGGCCATTTACAGGAATCAGTGGGAAGAGAAGGACAGATGTACCTGTGCCCACATCACCAGCTACAGCAATGCCAAGGGAAGAGGAGCAGCCTTTCCTGCATGATTTCATCCATTAATTCCTCAGGCATTGTAAGACCTTCTGTGCAGAAGACAGAGCATCACTGCTTCAGGCTGCTCGCTGGGGCTCGGGTGCCTCGGAGAGAGTATTTTCTGCATGCTGAGGGGCTCCGGAGGTGTAGTAGGTGCATTTTTGGCAGAACCTGCAAAGCTGGGGAATGGTGCCAGGTCCTCGACAATCCGCTGGATGGCTGCTCAGGGACACACGAACAGAAGAAGTGAGCAGACACCCACACAAACGCCCTCAGAAAGGTGCAACATGGCCATGCAGGTGGCAGGACACAGGGGACAGATGGACAGGAGAGTGGGCACAACGGGGGGTACCTGCCACAGATCCCCCATTCCTGTGGTCCGTAGGAAGCCAAACCCCTGGGATCACTGATAGTGCCACCCGTACGGGCTGCTACCTCCGGGGAAAGCTCTGGGAACCCCCGGGAGCGGCTGCACCACCAGGGAACTCTCGGGGACCCCCGGGACCACCCGAGACCCCCCGGGACCCC
>WEKY01022967.1:339-10823 GCA_013390045.1 Picathartes gymnocephalus | reverse complement strand
AGGCGCTGCTCGTTCCTCCGGGGCCGCGCCCCGCAGCGCCCGGGGAGACGGGCGGACTTAAAGCCCACGCCATCCCCGGCGGTACCGGCCCGCTGGGTCTCTCCGTCACCCTCCCGGACGGTACCAGGTGATCCCTTCCCCGTCATCCCTTCCACATGACCGGCGGTGCCGCTCTGCCCCGTCGGTGCCGGTGTGACCAGCGCTCCGCTGTCCCCGCGGGTCGCGGAGTGTCCCCCGCGTCCCCCGGTGCCGGTGCGTGTCCCCGCAGCACCGACGGGGCGGTACCGGCGGCCCCGGCTCCGCTTGCCCCGCTCGCCCCGAGGACAGCACGGGCACCCTCGGAGGGTCCCGGTGTCTCATCCCCGCCGCACCCGCGGTGCCTCCGCGCCCCCTCCTCGCGCACCTGCCGCGCTCCGAGCCCGAGTAAAGGCCCTGGAGGCAGCAAACCCCGACGGGCAGAGCCGTGCCCTGCGCACTCCGGGGCGTTTCCATCTCTCCCCGTCAGCCACGGAGGCTCCGCGCACCGCGGAAGGGGCGGCTCCCAGCGCTGCGCACCTGCGGAGGAGCGGCGGCCCCGACGGGGCGGAGCGGCCGCGGGAATGAAACAGGCGGGAGCCGGCAGCACTTCTCCGAGTAGGTTTTGGTTGGTTTTTTTTTATTGAAAGATGTGAGAATTCATCAAAACTGAACAGACAGATACCCGAGTAACCAGCACGTTGCAAATAATGTATCTTTTTATTTTAAAACAAATATAGAGCACAGTCCTGTGATATTTAAATTTATTATACCTTTTTTTTTTTTTTTTGGTTTTTTTTTGGTTTTTTTGTTCTGGAGTGAAAAATAAAAACCTGAGGTTTATTCCTGCATTCTCTATACCCCGCACTGTAGCAATATTTTAGTTACTTTTTGGATTCGTTAGTTTATTTTTTTTCTTGCAAAAGTCCGTTAAAGGATTGAAATCTTAGATTTAATGACTCCAAAAATTGTTTTATCAGTGGCACATGATTGTCCTAGAGAACAGGCGGGATAAACAATATTTTAAAACACAGAGAAACCGATATCTCCTTCAATCACAAAGAGCTAAATAGTTTTCATTTACAATATATATGTTCATGTAAAATGAAAAAAAAAAACCGAAAAAAAACTTAAATGCAAGGAGTTAAACTCTAAATATTATGTACACACCAATGTACAACTCTGAATAAATTAATACCAATTTGCATATTCTGGGATCCTTATAGCTTATTTACACAAATTACCGTTTATTTCATAAATATCTGCCCAGGTACCCACGAGGCTCCCCCTGCCGTGCCCGCTCTGTGCGGCAGCAGCTGCCGAGGCGGTTTGGTTTCCATCTTCCATTTCTTATCTCTTTTTTTTTTCCTTTTTAAATTATTTTTTTCCTTCCCCCTCCCGTTGCACAGATGAGGGTTTGGCCCCTCTCACTCTCCCCGAGGCAGGGGCTTGGGCCGCCCCGTCCATCAGGTGTCTCGGCACCAGCTCATCACCTTCCCCTGAGCTTCCCAGTGCCCGGAGCGGGGAATTTGGGGGATCCTGCAGGCTCTCTGGAGTGGGGGGGAACCACTCCCAGCCCCACAGCCGAAGGGGTGGGCAAGCCCTGCTCTCCAGCTGCTCCCTCCTGGCTCTGGGGTGGTGTGTCCGCTTGGCCGGTGGGCTCCATCCATCCCTCTGCTGCCAGCCCTCGCTCCACAATAAATATTTATACTGTGCTGTACAAAATACCAGTGCTTCTCCGCCCCGCCGGGAGGGCTCCGCTGCCCGCCCCGCCCGTCACTTCGGGGACTCCCTGCCGGGTGACAGCTCCCGCTGGCTCTCCAGCCCGCTCACCAGTCTCTGGATGTTCTGCAGTTCATTGAGGGACTCCTTCAGGGAGCCCTTGGGGGAGGCAGCGGGGCGCTGGCTGCCGCCCTTGTGCAGGGGCACCTCGGGCAGGGGGCTGGGCTCCCGGCTGCTGCCGGCCTTGGAGCCCTCGGAGCCGGGGTTGAGGCTGGCGGGCAGGCCGGTGGTCAGCAGGTTGGTGCTGGGAGGGATGGTGACCGGCAGCTGGTAGGGGCTGAAGCGCAGGCGGGGCCGGCTGCTGCCCAGGAAGGGGTTGCGGGACAGCGGCCCGGCCGCGGCCGCGCTGGTGGCCGGCATGGCCGAGGCGGCCGCGGCGGCCGCTGCCATGTAGGTGTAGGGGTAGGGGAAGAGTCCGCCGAAGGTGGGCATCGGGATTCCCTGCCGAGAGAGAAACGAGGGTCAGAGCTGTGCTGCTGCTCCTGCCCGCCCGCCCAGCTGTGCTCCCAAAAAACGCCGAGGCAAAGCTGGGACGGCCCAGTGTCATCCTAAAAACAGGGTGTGGGGGTATCCAGGTGGCACAGGCTGAGGGAGGGGGGACAGCCCTATCCGCCCCGTGCCACTCCAGGCTGGTGACAGCGAGCACAAACCCCTCTCTGAGATCTGCCTCGTCCCCTCCCTGCACGCTGCGTGTCCTTGCCTGTGCAGCATCACAGCCCCTTAACCACATTAAAACACATTGTTAAGCAGGATCGATAAATTAGGGGAGTTCAAAGACATCTTCATGTATTCCATCAGAGGGGATGGGAAAGGCAACACCAGCGCAGGCGCTGTGGGAACTGCTTCAGAGCTGACAGGAAGACGGCGAGCTGCTGGATGGGGACAGCCAGGTCAGGCAGGGCCACAGCTCCTGACTCTGCCCTTGACTATGGAAGAGCCATAGCAGCTGCAAAAAAATCAAGATTCCTTCTCAAATCAACCCTGAAGCCACCTTCAAAATGTCCCCCACGTTCTGCCTGTGCCACATCTGGTGACATGTCAGCGGTGTGTCACCCCCTTGTCCCCAAGGGCTGCAGAGGGCCTGGGGGAGGCTGGGGGCACCAACAGCTCCTTCCCTGCAATGGGGCCACCCCGTATGTCCCCACACTGGGGCTGACACTGGCTAGGCCTGACCTGCATCCCCAAAATGCTCTGCTCCCTCACGGAGCTTTTTGGGAAAACATGACGAGTAGATTCCAGGGCCCAGCTGGGCAGCAGGGATAGGGATGGGGACACAGGGCAGGCTTACCTGAGAGGCCAACATGTGCTGGGAGAGGTGGAAAGGGAAGGGGGTGGCCGTCCCTGCCGCGCCGGGGGCGGACGAGAGGGCTCCATTCTCCAGGCTGCTCCCACCGGTCACCGAGGCCAGCAAGTGTCCCATGCCCATGGCAGAGAAGGCGCCGGGGGCCATGGCGAACTGTCCTGGGTGGATGAAGAGGGGCTGCCCAGCGCCCAGCGGGCTGAAGAACTGCTGCCCATGGAGGCCAGAGAGTGCCAGGCTCTGCAGGTGCCCGGCGCTCAGGTGCGGAGGGCTGTCCGTGTGCACCATCAGCGGGGCAAAGGCCTCCTTGCCCAGCCCGCCGCCCTCCGTGTCCTTCTTGCCCGGCTCCGTCTCTTTCCTCCGTCCTTCCACCTTGTCCTTCTCCAGGCCCCGAGGGCCGAACAGGCCCTCTCCAGGACCCTCCCGGGGGGATGCACCATCCTTGACTTTCTCTGGGCTGTGCCTCTCCTTGCTCCGTTCCTCCGGGCACCGGGGGCTGCCGCGGGGCGTCGCGTCCTCCCCGCTGGGGCTGGCAGCTGCCACCGGCCGCTCCTCGGGCACCTTCTCCACCTCCGCGTCACTGTCGGCCCCTGGCTTCTCCTCTGCAAGGGGATGGAGGGGCAGAGGGTCAGAGCAGAAGCACCCAGGGGGTCACTCACAAGAGCCCCGGTGTCAGGGAGAGGTTGTGACGATCGTTATTAATGGGAGAGACTCATTTCGGGGGCAGAAACGGGCCCTCGCGCTATGGTCGCTCTGGGGAAAGGGGATTAACAACAGCGAGCCCTGTGGCTGTGCCAAACAGGAAAAACATGTTTGATGGAGAACCAGAATCTATTACAGCATTGCCCTCGTTAGCTGCAAACTCCAAGAGGGCTGGGGAGCGGGGATGAGGAGAGCGGGCAGCACGGGAGGAAATGGTCCTGCGTATATTTAATTACACAGAGCTGATCGCCAGTGCTCCATGGATTTATTCCAAATGTGCAGGTTGAGGGCAGGTTAAACAGGCAATTTTAGGCAGGGAGCATGGCACAGACTTCCCTAAAAACGGCTTTAATTTAAAAAAATCCCACTGAGTTCTCAGAGGAGGCAGGGGGATGCAAAGCGAGGGCAAGGGGAGCCGATTCCCTGCCTGAACGGCTCCACTAAACGAAAAAAGCCTTTTGGTGCGGGTGAGGTGAAGCTCTGCAGGCTGGGGTAAATATTCGGGGAAGCCTTTGAAAGTGGAGAGGGGTGTAATAAACCCTCCCTCCAGCTCGGGGTGGGGGGTTGCAGTTTTGATGAGGATTTGCAGGGAATCGAGCTGGTGGAAAGTTTCAAGAGCAGATTGATAGTGCAGCGAGACAAAACCCAGCATCGAACAACAGCAACTTGGGAGCTGCAGGTTTATTTTCATTTACTAGCTTGAAGCCTCGGAGTTACAACTTTTTTTTCCTCTCTCAAATGTATTAATTCTTTCTTTTCTCTTCTCTTTTTTCTCTTTTTTTTTAGGGGAGTGTGAGATCCCCACGGAAGGCAAGGCATGCACCGGTGAGGAGCCGGGCTAACGTGGCCAGCACAGGGGCTGCTTTGACACTTCTTCTTGTATAATATAAATACAAGACATCAGGTGTAGGGAGGATCAAATACATATTAAAATATATAAAGAGAAAAACGTTGCAACTCGTGAACGCCATTTGCGTTTGCTCTGGTTTTGTCCTTTCCACCCTGTGCGCATCCCCATCTTTATTTTCCCCAGCGTTTTGCCTCCCTGCCCCCACGAAATCATCACGCAGCAGCCCCGAGGGAGCAGAACCCGGACTTTTGGGGACATTTGCGGACCGCGACTCCTGCGTTACCTCTGCCGCTGCCCTTGAGGCGCAGGGGGCTGGGGAGGGCACCCACGGGCGAGTGCAGGGCATCACGCACGGCCGAGGGCTCGCAGGAGGAGGCGTCCGACTCGCCGCCGTCGCGGTCGGGCTTGCAGGGCTCCTCGTACATCCGCAGGGAGGGCAGGGAGAGCTGCTTCCTGCGGGGACAGGCAGCGTCGGGCACCGGCCGAGCCCCCGCGGGGCGGGCGCGGAGCCGGGGGGACGGGAGCTCCCCTTACCTCTTCTCCCGCCGGCCATTGCCCGTGTCCCGAAAGCCCTTGGCGAAGGGGTTGTTATCGATTTTCAGCTGCGTGATCTGCGAAGGGGGAGAAGGAGGGAAGGGGCGGCGTGAAGCCTCGGCTGCCCCCAGCACCCCCAGCCCGCTGCCGCCGTCGGGGAGCCCGGGGTGCGCGGCGCAGGCTGCGGAGCCCGCGTTAACACACCGCATGCTTTATTAAAAATGATGCTGAGGTTTGGGCTTGAATTATTAATAGCGTCTTAATGATAGGAAGTTATTTTTCACGGCCCCCCGGAGGGAAGATGGCGACTGAGCTGCGCGGCGCTGGTTAAAAGCTATTCTTATCCCTCCCTGCCACGGGCTGCCGGGGCCGGCGACATCAGGGCGCTCAATAATGCATGGCCCTGAAACACGGCCCCGAGAGGGGCGCTGGAAAAGGCCCGGCTGCCCGGCCCCGCCGCGACCCCTGGCCCGAGCATCCCCCGGCCCGAGCATCCCCCGCCCGACGGGGCCCACGGCCGGCGGCCGCCCCGCGCAGCTTGCGGCGGGCGAGCAGACAAAGTGCTCTTTAATCGATTGTGACTCTTCGCCATAAACTTTACGAGGGAAACAAGCCCACCAGGACCCTCAGACAGAGCTGTCAATTAGCATCAGCAGCCAGGGGTGGAGGTGGGGGTCAGCTTTTGGGTTAAAACACACACACAACTCTTGGAAGGGGACGGCACAGGCTCTCTGCTCCCCATCGTGTTCTCCTGCCTCTGCCTGCTCACAGGGCAACACTTGCTAAATCATGAAAGCAACTAAAATTAGCTTATCTGGCTCTATTTTTTGGCTCCCCCAGAGCCCTGGGCACCTTCTCGGTGAGGCTGCCAGGCCTGGTGCTGCTCTCCACAGCCTGGGCCTGCAGCAAAGACTCCCGCAGCCCAGAAAGGCACAACAAACTCCCTGAAGGAGTTAATAACAGGAATAATAGAAATACTGACAACAGCATTAATATGAATACTAAAAATAGCGATAATAACACAAGCAGTATGAGGGTGCATCCTCCTCAGAGGGCTCGAGGTTTAACCTTTCTCCTGTTGCTGCTTTTGGCCACTGTGCTCCGAAATATTCTCACAAAAATGAACACGCACAAAAATACGCTGATGGGGGGTGAGGGATGGGACAGGGGTGACAACAGGGGTGGGGACAGGGACAGGACAGGGAGAGGGACAGGGACAGGAGCTGCCTGGCCATACCTTGTCGTTCTGGTAGGCAGTGACGGCGATGAAGTCGGTCTCGGGGAACACGTAGGTGCGGAAGGTGCTGTAGGGCAGCTTGAGGATGTCGTTGGCCCGGACGATGTGGAACCTGGGCTGGTACTTGTGCATGGAGTTCAGGATGGTCTGGGTGGGCGAGAGAGCACAGCCCACGGCTGCCGTCAGCCCCATGCATCCAGCTCCTTCCCCAAAATAAATCCCTTTTCTCCCAAAAACAACCCAAAAAAATAACCCCCCAAATTCACCGTGAGGAAGGAATGCTGGCGGATGCCAGACGGGGAGATTTTACTTTTTTTTTTGTTGATGCCATTGCAGGATCTGTCCCCAAAGAAGGAGGTCAGGGCACAACAGCATCTTTGCGGGTGTTAAGCACGGCAATAAAGCAGCAAAAGGGATCTCCCTGTTTTATTACAACCCTGCAAACGCGAGGAGACTTTTCGACACGTTCCTCGCCGCTTTTCATATTTCCGTCCTTAAAAATAAATTACTGTCCCTCACCACCACAAAAAAAATAATGTTAAAAGGCTCTGGGTGAGTGTCGGGGGCGGCAGGAGCCGGTGCCAGCCCCGGCGACCTGAAAGGAGCGTTTCACCACGAGCCACAGCAAATTTATGTCTCAGAGCAATGTTGCAGAAGGAACAGACTTTTTTTTTTTCCCAACCAGGTGTCTGAAAGCCTCGCCAACACTTAAAGCCGTTCTCTACCCCCTCGTTTTATTTTTAGAGTTTGGTTTGTTGGGTTTTTTTTAAAAAAAATCTGATTTCCCTGCGATTTGGCTGATTTTTGGAAGTGGCTGAACACCCCAAGCCGCGCCCCTGGGGCCGCTACGACCCCCCTGCCCCTCGCTGCCTGTTTTCCTGCCCGATAGCTTTTAAATAATTCCCCAACCTGCTGTGGTCGGACTGAAATGCAGAATTCACTGCCCAGAATTTGTAGAGGAACAGCGAAAGCTCGAGTAATTATTGTCAAATAACCTCGACCAAATGGCTAAATAATTATCACTTCATTTCGGTTTAGAAGGTAATAAAAAAAATCCCCCCCTTTTTTTTTTAACCCAAGCAATAATCACCTGCTGATGAACTGTCGGATCGTTGCTATATTGATATAATCTAGACGGGATTTATCATGAAAATGGTGCAAAAAGTCTCATTCAGGCGTGCAAATCTGCATTCCTTTAAAAAAAAATAATCATCCTTCTCTGACCAGATGGGCACTGGCTAAACCCTCATCTCCCAGATTTAACACAGTCCGGATTTTGGACAACGACAGACACCAGAAATCTTTAATTGAAGGAGGCGAACCGTTAAAAGCGCTGAATCAAACTAGTTTTCCACCAGCACAAAAAAAAAAAAAGTATTTTTTAGACTCCTTCTCTATCGATTTACCTTGCCAGCTATAAATAACCGCGCAATGTATTATTTAACAAAGACGCTGTTTCCTGCCTTAAGAGAAAAAAATAACAACCAGAGAGAAAGAAAAAAAAAAATGGAAAAAATAAGGGGAAAAAAAAAATAAAAAGAGAAGGGAAAGTACTCCGGGAGGTGCGGAGCTGCTCCGGGCTCTCCACCCGAGCGGGGACCCGCAGCCTCCGCCGGCCTCGGCTCCGGCTCCCCGCTAATTCCCGTATCAGCAGCGCCGCACGGTGAACTTTCCCTTTATCGCCCTAAATGCTCGCTCAGAGGAAGGAGAGCTGGCCGGGGCGCTGGGATTTCCCCCTCCGTGCATTCCCGCAGGATCGCGCTCCCGCCGCGTTCTGACCCTGCTTTCTGCGGGTCTCTGTAAGGCATCATCTGCAAACGGCCAGCACTCTCCGCTGTCTCTCTTTTCTCTCTCCCTCTCTTTCCTTTCTTTGTTTATTGTGGTTGGTAGCTTTCCGGCTTAATTTTTTTTTGTTTGTTTTGTTCTGTTTTACCTCTTTTAGGTGATGCAGCTATCAATAGGGAAATAAATAGGGGCTTTCAGAGGCAGATGGTGCGGCTGCCAACGACTCCAGCCTTTCTTCCTGCTGCAGAAACCCAGCGCAGGTGCTGCCGGCCCCGGCTCTGCTTCTCCCGGCCCGACCCGGCCCGGGTGGCAGCGACAGCCCCTGTCCGGCCGCCGCCCCGTCGGGGCTGCCCTCGCTGCAGCCCCCGCACAGCCCCGGCCCCGCACATCCACTCCCTCAATTCCTCTCCCCACGTAGCCTCGAAGGCTGGGAAGAAGCAGCGGGACAGGCCGTGGAGGCCGGGAATGCGGGAGCCAGGGGGAATCCGAGGCTGCCCGCAGCCCAACTCTCCTTTTTCCCCCGGAGAACGGGAGCTGCCCCTCGGTGCGGGGCAGGACCAGGGGCTGGGGGCTGCGGGACAGCCAGGCCACCGCAAGGCCTGGCCAGGCCCTGCTGCCCAGCCCGACCCGGCTGGAGGAGGCTCTAAAGGCCCACGGTTCCCCCGGGGACATCACGGGCAGCTCCCGCACTGGGCAAACCCCGCAGCGGGCAAACCCCGCAGCGGGCAAACCCCGCGCCTGCCCGGGGTCCCTGCCCGGGGGGCTCCGCTCTGCCCCGCAGCCGCACTTACAAAGCCATGCTTATCCGAGATGTTGTTGGTGAGCTTGAGCTTGTGAAAGGCAACAGGTTTGGCCATCCACTGCTCCCCCGTGGCCGGGCTGTCGGGGTGGATGTACATGCGCTTGGGCATCTCCGGGTCGGCCTTGCCGGCCACCATCCAGCGGGAATTGTGGAACTTGTACCGGCAGTCGTCGGCCGCCACTATATCCATCAGCAAAATGTACTTGGCCTTCTTGTCCAGGCCGCTCACCCGCACCTTGAACGGGGGGAACATCCTCCTGCGGAAAGACCCAGAGCGGTACAGGGCTGCCCCCGCCCGCCGCCGACCCCCGACGGCCGCGGCCCCACCGAGCCCCCCGCACCGCCTGGTCCCGGCTGCTGCTCCCAAACCACCATCTTTTAGTTTAGTTCGCTGAGGACTCCCAGCCTTCCTCACGCCCCACCTCTCCTCACCCCGCTGTGGTGCCCACACCGTGGCAGAAAGCAGGGAAAAAGCTCAAAAATCCCATTTCGGGAAATACAGGGTCAAAACATATCCTTGTTTTCCTCTTATTTCTCTGCCTTTCGCCGACCCGCTCGCTCAGCACCCCCGGCTGCCTCCCCCGGGCCCGGGGCCACGGGCAGGGCCGGGGACGACCCCGGACGTGGGGAAAGTTTGGCAGGGAGGAAGGAAGCGGCGTAAACAACGGGAGCAGGGCATTCCGAGCGCGCAATTAACGTGCACGAATTCAATTTGGGATCGCGCTCGGAAAAGTAGTAATGGGATAGGGGAGCGGAGACGGGAAAGCTCGGAGAAGGAGGAGGGGAAGAACCACCTCCGAAAAACTCCAGGGATCGAAATTCCCCGCGTGAATTCATGGGCACGGATGGGAAACGGGATGGAGCGAGGGGCGAGGGCGCTGCGCGGCCGCGCAGGTGCGGGGTGGGCTGGGGGGGCTGCGCGGGGCCGGCTCTTACCTCCCAGACTTGGTGATCACCATCTCGGTGCCCAGCTTGTGAAACTGGTCCCAAAGCTCTTTGGCTTCCAGCGTTACTTTGGGGTCGTCCTCGACCTCCTCCTCGGGCTCCAGGCTTTTGAGCGAGCGCAGATGGGCAGCTTGGTGGTGGTGTCCCAGGGCCGAGACGTGCAGCCCGGCCTCGGCCGCCCCGGCCAGCCCCGGGTCCGGCATGGGCTTCGCCAGCGCCGCCGGAGGCAGAGCCAAAGCCGGGAAAAAGGACGGCTGGGCGGCTGCGAGGAAAGCGGACATGGGGAAGTCAGCCGGCCGGGGTGCGTGGAAGGGGTGGTAAGCCATGGCAGTCCCTGGGAAGGCTGGATCTCTCATCGGTGCATCCACAAATCCAGGAGAAAAAGAGGGATTCCCTTTACAAAAATGCGCGTGTGTGTATTTGTTGGTTTTTATTTTTTTCCCCTTTCCTGCCCAGCGAACTCGCTCGAGTCTCTGGAAGAGGAAGGAAAATCAGCAACACACACACACACTCTCCAAAAAAAAAAAAAAAA
>WEKY01022965.1:0-11817 GCA_013390045.1 Picathartes gymnocephalus | reverse complement strand
TTGGTGTTCTTGTTTATTCTCTGCACATAATTCATTCTGCTTTACTCTGAATACGTTATTGGGGACTAGCAGGGACAGCAGAAGGAAAACTTCTTTGCATAAGTGTAGCTGGATTTCCTGGCTAATAGGACAAATTCAGTGCCAGGGGCCTGGCAGGGAGCAGACTCAGGGACATTTGAAGCCTCAGTGAAACAAAAAGAGGTCACATTAAATAAATGTGTGTATGTGGATGTTTCCTCCACAGGGCTGGTGACAGTGTCATAATTCTGAAATTCCATGAAAAACTAATGAGAATTTGGAACTATCCAAAATTATAACAACTTTTGTCTGAATGTCTTCAAATCTCACTGAACTGAGGTTTGATTTAAAACCTTATGAAAGAGTTAAATTAAAAATAGGCACTGAGGTGTGAGTTTTCTATTTTGAGCCCATCTCCTTTTGGGAACAGGTTCGTTGGTCCTCACATGTGCTGACAGATTGCAGAGCTGCAGTGGCAGTTTGAAGTGGAGTTTATCTTTTTGAATAAAAATGTCTTTAGGAGGGAGAAAAACTGGTTGTTCCTCTCTCTGGATCCAGCAGTTTTGTCAGTGCAAACAGTTTCTGTTCACTCAAATATTAAGGAAATAGTGATTAGACGAAGTAAAAACTCCTGTTGTTTTGACAGAGACGAAAAAAATTAAAATACTTTCAAAAAAGACTTGGTCATCAGAGGATAATAAAATAAGGATGTTAATTCATCAGTTTCTTGGAGGAAAATGGGGTTTTTTTGGAGCCCTCATGAGAGTTTGGCCTCATCTTCTCTGAGGTTTTTTCCAGTAGTTGCTTATCAGTGAGGAACCCATGGATGCAGCTGCAGGAGGAGTCCCCCTTCCATCAGCAGAATCTGGGAGCACATGAAATGTTGTCAAAAATCAGATGTGAAGGTCCTGTGACCTCTATCATCCTGAATTTCTGCCTTGATTTATGGAATCTGGTTTACCTTGAAATATTACACTTTTTACATCTCAAATCACATTTCTGGTGTTGGTGGTCAGAGATTCCCAGACAGAGAAATACAATGTTCTGTTGAAGGCAGAAATATACTTAGCTCTTTGTTGGGGAAGCTTTGGTACAACTTCAAAGTCTAAGGATGGGAGCTCTTAAAATCTTTGAAGCACGTGGAGAAAATTCTGTGCCTCTTAATAAATTCTAGTGTATGTGAGAACAAAGTATGGACAATCTAATCCATGGCCATGTCTGAATTATGGAATTTCAAGACATAAAATCAGTTCAGTACAATTTTTAAAATTTATTTATAAAGTTGGGTAATAGATTTTTGAGTAGAGTGCTTTTAATAAAAGTTATTGCTTTTATTTAATAACTGATAAAAATTTATCTTTTTTTTTCTCATTTTAATTCCTCAGTCAGTTAATGCTTACTTTAGTAATTATCCTTGTAGGCTTTAAACCCATGTAGTTAAATGTTGCTGTGATCTTTTTGGATATCTATGGCATTAAAATGTGTCCCTAGACATTTCAGGTGAGGTCAGAAAATACTGGCAATCTTGGCACAGGAGGCTGTGACAAGAGAACAAAACTTTCAGGAATCTGTGCTGTCACCTTGATGTTATTCCTTGGCATTTTTGTTGCAGAGCCATAATTAAAACTCCAAGCTTATAGATGCTCTGCTAGAAAAGTTTCCTTTCATCTGAACTTTTTGTATTTTTAATAATTCTTTCCATTTTATTTCAATTTATATCTTATGTAATACCATATTTTGTTTCTTTTTTTTTTTCTAGTTCAGAATTTCTTTTTTTTTTTTTAATTGGAAATCCTAATCTTCATGGATTATGAATTCATGTGGCTGAATAAGGTGCTGATTTTATTATCTTCGTAGCTGTTTATAGTGTAATATGAATTAAGTCACTTGCAGCTTATTCCAAATGAGACACAATTGTGTTTTGGAGATGTTGCTTTTCTTCTGGGGTTTGTTTTATTGTACACTGGGAAATATTGACTGAAATCAGCAAAAATATTGATTACTGTTACTTGTAGCATGGCATGGATTTGGTCAGGCTGCTTCATCCCATGGGGAGCTTAACCAATAATTCAGGAAGGAAAAATCACCTCTGTGGGATAGTTCACATCTGCAATTCTTTCTGGAAACTGCTTCTTGATCAAAACTTAAATTTAAAAGTAAAAAATATCCTGTAGAAATAACAAATAATCTTTTCACACTTGTGGAACTGATTGTTAAAAGAAACCAGTTAAATCCTCAGACTGATTTTACTGATGCCTAGAACCAACCAGAACATTACAGCCTTTCTTCTTGGTGCATAATTCATGTCCTAGGAGTGAAAAACCCAACAAAACTAAACCAAGATGTGTAAATATCTGTGTTTAAGAGTTTAACAGCTCAGATCTTTTGGGTAAGACTATTATAAAGTCATTTGGAGGGAGAAGCTCATACATAAAAATGAATGTTGCCATGCAACAAGTGCTAAAGAAAGAACCACAAGATTTAAGCCTGAATTAATTTCCCGTAGCAGCTGGGAATGTTCAGGAATAAGGAAATTTGGAGGCAGCAGTGTTAATTAAGGCTCATTTGCAAGAAATCTCTGGCCTCTAATTGACAACATTGACATGTGATGTGATAAGAAGTCCAAGTGATGTTTGCCATGATTGTAGCAATATCTGTGTTGTTTACTATTTATGCAAGAGAATTCTCTGCTTCTGTGATTTGCTAAAACTGATTTGCCAGACTGTGGGGCCTTAGACAGAGACTGGCTTTGTAGAAAAATCAAAGAGATTTTGGGACACAATGAACCTGTTACTTTTTCTTTTTTTGTGATTGGGTTCTTTGTAGATAAAACTCAATTCATCCATTGAGCAAAAGGCAAGAGAACAGAGCCCTTGGTGAAACTCAAATATTGAGGTGAGCTGATGACCATAAAAGCATGGAAGTATAAACAGGAATGCTTTTCATTTTAATCTCCACATTCTCAGCTTAAACTGCCCTGGGAGGAGCTGAAGCATGCACAGCCATGGAAGTGATTTAATGCATATAAACAGAAATTCTGGATATTAGGGGCATTCAGGAGGAAATATTCCTGCAGTTGGATCACATCTTCCTGGGATGTGTTGTTTTTCTCCCTGAGGGAATTAATCTTTGCCTCACAGAAGACAAATGATGAAGGAGGTGAGTTCTCTCTGAGGCACTGAAATGATGGCTAATTTCTAAGTGCTTTCCAAATGATCTGTGGAAAGGATGAACATAAAGGTTAAGTTCTGCAGCACGGCTGTGAAGCAAAGGGCAAGTTTCTAGTCTAGCAGGTGCTGAAGCCAGCAGAGACATCCCATCCCAGGAGCTGACACAATTATGGATTAGGTAGGATTAGGGAACATTTGCTTCATTTCTCTCTTTCTCTCTCATGTCCCACCCCAAGTGCCTTTGCCCATTGTCCCAAAAACTCTCTGGTTTCATGTGGCTGTGAAGGCTCCTCTGAATTTCAGTGGCAGTGGCTGACTGAGTCCTTGTTGCTTCTGACCTTCACTGCAACCTCAAGCCCTGGAAGGAGCCTCTATTTGAAAGGATTTTTATCTTTGCTGTCATGACAGGAGCTGTGCTGCCTTATCTCACCCGGCAGCAGACAATATTAGCCCTGATAACCCTCCCCTTCACAGCCCTATCTGCTTCAGAACCAAGTGCTGCCCATCACATTTGCACCACCAGATGAATTCCATGCTGCCCTGTTGGCTGGGACTCTGCAGCAAGTGGGAACAGCAGTCCCCAGGGGTAGGAGCCCCTCAGAGATGATTCAAACCATGCAGTTCAGAGATTAATGGATGGCATCAAATAAAAGCACAGATCAATGTGACAAAGGATCATTCTGATGTGTTTGTGATCATTCCCCCAGCCATTGGCTGGGCTATCTCCCTTCGGTATTGCCAGGGTTGCTTATCTGGAGGTAGCACAACAACTCCCTGAGCGTTTTATTACCTCCTTTAAAAGTGGAGTCAATTACAGCCCCAGATTAAAATAGTGATGTACTTCAGGGAGGAAAAATTATATCCTGTGATGTGTTTTCTGAAATTGCTGGTAGAGCCTGGCTGAGTCATAACTCAGAACTTAATGAAATTAATGGAATGGCTTTGGAGTCGATCTCATCGTGGGGTGGGAGAGGCTGCAGCTTCCTCCTGTACTGATGGCATGGGCAGGGCCTCAAGTCAAGAAACACAAGAAGGACAAAGAGGGTTCATCTGCTCTACATCAGAGACATTCAGCCTGTACATTAAACAAAAATTTTGGGGAAAATATGAGAAGGGCTATGGATCTTACTCAGTGAGCTAATAACTCTGATTATAACAGACCATCTTGTGGCATATTGAACAAATATGCAATATCTGCAGAGGGAAAATGTGTCAATGGCCCTCAAATATGTCACAGGTTGTTGCAGAATCTTCTGGGTTTCCTTTCAGGGCAGACCGGGTGAGAGGCACCTAACTGCACCAGAGACACTTTAGACGGTAGGAAAACTTTCTTAGTGGTCAGAGGATGTACCAGAGCAATGGTTTTACTTGAGAATGGGAAGCTTTTGTTCCATTTTAATCAGCTGTGTGTCCTTTTGTGTAGCTCTGGGATCTGCTAAGTGGCCATGCTCAAAATAGATCCTTCAGCTGTTTCACAAACCCCTTTGTATTTACAGGTGGATGTGCTGAGACCCCTCCATGTCCCACTGCAAGCAGATTAAAACAGAAAATCCTTAATATCAGGTAATGTGTGAAAGGGGGGAAATAGCTTTGGATTAGGGTGCTTTCAAAACACAAGTTTGTGAATGTTTTGTTTTAAAATTCGGGTTTCTTAAAACTTTACTGTGAAGTTTTTGATAAATTCTAATCACTCCTGTACCTACACAAGAAAGAGACATCTGTGCCTGTTCAAATATAAAAAGGTTTGTAAGCTTTATTTCTCCATCTGAATCTTGGCTCTTACTCCTTGTTTTTTTTCTTCAGGAGTGAATCCAGTTCAATCCATATTAAAGTTACATGGCAGCAAGAGAGATTACTGCCCATGTCTTAAAGATAAAAAAAGGGTTTTCTGGCAAAGGACATCAGAGATGATAAAAGGCAAAATGGAACTGTGAATGCTATTGACTTGAGTAGAGGGAGCAGAGTGTGGGATGAGATTGGGAAGCAAAAGATCAATGCAAAATGCAGCTTCAGAACCCTTAAAATGCACTCTGGGGTCAGAGGTTGGCGTGGAGCTTGGATCTGAAAGTCTGTTCCAGTGACAAGTTACATAATGTGAGATATTCTGAGGCTTTTCAACGAGGTGCCAGTTCATTTTTAGATGTTGCCATATTATTCAGATTTCACTTGGTGTGACAGTCTTCCAGCTCAGATTGCCTTCATTTGATCTGCATTACTCAGAAAGGAGACAGGGAACAATTGGGTTGTACATTTGGAGAGCCAAGCTAAATTCTGATGTAATTAGGTGGAGGAACAGTGCCTGGAGACATCAATCTGGAATAATGAGGGTGAAGCAGCTTTGCAGGGGCTGGGAGATTATAGATTTAAGTAGTTAGCAATGTACATTCTGTGTCATATTAAAAAAAAATAGTAATATTTTATGTATATGTGATGAAGGTACCTGGGTTTCACTTAAGTCAAAATGCAAAGAAAGAAAAAAAAAGTTCTTGAAGAATTTCCTACTTGATAAACAGGAAATATTTATATTCACAGATGTATGGTTTCATTAAATCTACATTAAAAAGTGTTGCCCTGAATTGTTTGTTTCTGATGTTTTCTTTTTTAAAAAGTTTATCATAAAGGAGTGATTTCCAGCATAAAATATGGGGGAATATAAACAGGAACTGTTTGTGTTGTTTTAAAAATGGGATTAAGAAGAGAATTAATCATTTTGGTCATAGCAAAACAAATGTAGTAAAGCTAAAACCCATGTTTTGTCAATTCTATCAAAATTTTGGTAAAGGGAGATGGGAGTAGATCAAGGCATGAGATTGGAGCTGGATGTAAGGGACAGAGCTGAACAAGGAGATCTGAACCAGACACAGGAATGTGGAGAGAACTGGGAAGAGGAGGGGAGGAGAGGACTGGTTTAGCCACATATAAAATCAAAATTGTTGAATGTTACATGACAGGGACACCTGACAGGGACCATGCCCATTTTGAGAGAATTCCCTGCAGTGCCCAAGTACTGAGGGGATTCTAAAAGAGGGGATATTTTGGGCAAGGTGCACACATTGAGTACTTAAGCCCTGGGGCTGTTGCCTGCTTTTCAGACCTGGCAGGTTTTTTTCTCCCTAGGAAAAAGTGCAGATCCATTTTTGGCATTTGGCTTTCACCAGTGGTTCAGTGTTGGGAATATTTCAGTGGAGCCTGAAAAACCAACAGGATCATGCATAGAGCAAGGGAAATGGGCTGGCAGTCTCTCCAGGCATTTAGGGACCAGCTTTTTCATCGCAAGTGTTGACTGGTGTGGCTCTGAGAGAGGGGGCTGTTGTCTTTGGGATTTATCAAACTAATCCTCAGGCAGGCACTGGCTGCTGCTCACTCCCAGCAGGTGTAGGGCAGGTGATAAAAGAAAGTGGCCACAGAGCTTTGGATTCTTTCCAGGGTTGGTTTTGCTCCCACAGAATTCATCCAGAGCCTTGCCATTGATGTGGATTGAAGGAAGTCATGGACCTTTTATTCAGAGGAGCCTTCACCGGTGGGCTCAGCGCAAGACATGGAGTTAAATTCTCTTGGTGATCTTGGTGTTGTGGTTGCTCAGAGGATCTTTGTCATGAAGGATCAGGAATTAAACTCTGTGGGAGATGAAGAGGGGCAAGGCTGTTGTTCAGACCAAATTTGAGAAGTCTGCCTTCTTCCTGTCACCCACCCCACAACACCCAGTGACTGGTTTTCCTGGTTTATCCCATGACCCATTTTACTTTCAATTACAGAGACAGGAACTTTTCTCAGCTCAGGAATTCCTGGCACTTGCCTTGACTCCAGCTCCAGCCCAATTTCTGTCTTGCACTGTGCTGACTCCTACAGTTTCAGCATTTGACTGCCAACGGGTTGCAGGATCTCACATCCTGTTGCCTTTTTAAGCTGAGTTCTGACTTTCAAATTGCACAGATAAAATAGCAAGAGCCTGAGTCTCCCAGCAGACGAGGAGCTGGAGTGTCTGAGGATGCTTTCAGTGAGAGTCTGAGAACACTTTCACTCACTAATTCCAACTGCACTCCCTCCTTGGCAAATCCTGACATTAGGTTTGATATGTGGCAGTGGGATGAACTTTTAGTGCATTGCAAGGCTCTTATCCACCAAGTTTGTTGGTAGTTAAAATAAAATCTTGCTGCCATTTCTTGGGGTTTGAAGTCTTCATAGTCAGGTTGCATTTTCAGAGCTTTTCTGCTCTGTCACACCTCTGACAGAGACAAAAATTTGATGTGTGCTGTGCCATTCTATGGGAATTTGCACCCAAACCCCACCTGAGCTTTAATTGCAATCTTTATATACCAGCAAAGCACCTTGCACCAGGTTTTCCCCCTTCTGTTACTTACAATAATTAGTATTTCTCAATCAATAAATTGCTGTTTGTGTTTGTCAAAGTCCTTGAAAATAAATTCAGGCCAATTGAGTTTCTGAGGATTTTAACATGAGTTCAGGGAAATCCTGTGGCCTGTGCTCCACTGGAGGCCTGGTGATCCCAGTTGGTGCTTTTATCTTGTAGCCTGTGGATGGATGATGAGGGTAGAAATGAGAAAAATAGGGATGAACAACTCCAACATACAAGATCTTGCTCTTTTCCCCCAAAATAATTCAACTCCTTCCATTTGGTGAATTTCTGAATGATGTCACAGAGAACACAAAGTCCCTTCCACATGACCCAGCTGCTGCTCTTTATTCTAAATTCTCCATAAAATGAATAAACTATACCCACAAGTTTCATTTAACATTATCATTTTCCTCTCTGAAAAGCTTTTGAAAAGTAGCTCAATACAAAAACTGTGTAGTTATAGGGGTTTTTTTCTGTAAATTTTTTTTTGAACAGAAGCCTCTATCCCAAAGGAAGGAATTTATAAACCTTGATAATCTCACTTTAGTCTGATGTTTAATTAATTTTTATTTCAGTTGCTCAATTTCAGTTTTGCAGGAAGAAATAGAAAATGGGAGCATTGTGAATTCTCTTTAAATAGAAAAAAAGAGGCATGAAAACAAGCCCATAGGAGAGCAGTGCCTCCATTCAGAACAAAATCTTTTTATTGACGTTTCTTTTAATGAAAACCATTCAGCTTGCTGGTGGTTTTGTTATTCTGAGGGATGGAGAGTTTGAATGTTTTGCAGGACTGCTGGACCTCAAAGGCAGCTGGGCACAGTCAGGGCTTGGGCTGCACTGAGCTGGAACCTGAATTTTGTCATTACTCACTGGGTTATTCACTGCGTTTGCCTGAGCCTCAGGAGCAGGGGGCAAAATCAGAGCAGCAAAAAAACCCTAATTTACACCTGAATGCTGCACCTGGCCCCAGTTCTCCTCGAGATCAGAATTCCAAAACGAGTAAGAAATGGCTGTAGGAAATGTTTATAAGTGACATAAATAATTGGATTGGTATTGGGTGTAACCTAAAGGTAAATGTAGGGATTTGTCCCTGTTCCTACAGCTTTCTTTGGGACTGAGTGCTTGAGATCAGGGAGTTCAGTGATGAGGGTAAATAGCAAATGCTCTTTTCTGATGCCTGATTTTAATCTTTGGGAAAAGAAGTAAAGTTTAGCACATGTAGTGAAGATAATGAATTTTTCTCTGTTGAACACGTATCAAAATAGAAAATCCTTGGATATGATTTGGTTTTTAATGAAAATGAGAGAACCATTCCTTTACCCTTTTATCTTTTTAAAATTCAGGTTCTGGTGGGCTGATCAATATTACAATGAAGAACAGATTTTTTTTTTTCTTTGATTTATTAATTTTTTTTATTGTGATTTTTTTTGTGCAAAATGAATGCATGATGTTGGCATCTGGGGGAATCATGGTGCTGCAGGAGGATGAAATCCTTTCCCAATTGTTTCCCAATGGAGCATCCAGGGCTGTCAGTGTGGGTTTGGTGTTGTTTGGGATCCGGGGATCTGTTTCTCTTTTTCTTCATCTAAAATAAGACACCTTTGAACAGAAAGTTCCCAGTTGCTTTTAATATGTAAAGGAGATATTAAAACTTTTTTTTATTATTAATTAAAGTTTTCTAAAGTGGCATAGTGAGATTTACAGATGCCAAAAGCAGAAAAGCTTGTAGATTTTTTAAAGAAAGAAATTAAATTATGCTCTATAAGCTGATAGACTCTGAACTGATGAAATTGCAGGTTTCTTTTTGTGTTTTAAACTTATGTTTTCAGCTGTGCTGGAGCCTTTCTCTGTAGAACTGGTGACTTTTGCAGTGTCACCAGACCTCAGTAGAGCTGTGCTGTTGTGTGTGTTAAATAACTTCATTCTCAGGGATATTTATGTCAGTGGTAACATTTTTAATAAGGTGCAATTAAAAGTCAATCAGCAGTATCCTGTGTCTGTAATGGTGACTTTCAGAAATGCAAGTAAATATAAATATCTGCTGTGTTTTCCTTTGTTCATTTATTTTTCTTTGAGCATCTTCAGTTGGAATAGCGACTTTGACTGCAGTTCGCCGACTGCAGAATCAATAAATACATTTTACATTTATTTCAGGATTGTGCAAAACAGCAGAAATCTTGCTGTTAAACATCTTATTTGCAGAGCTACCCTGCTCTGAGTGGTTGATGGTTATTGAGATTTTTCTTCCTGATATTCTGCAGGAGGATCCTGTTTTTATCAGGATGGGTGTCTAGGGGAAGGCAGAGATGATTTGTGTGTGGATTGAATCACTCTGAACAGCAGCAAGGAGAGGCATGTTAAGAAAGGATGAAAATAATGAAAGATAATCGTGGATAATACATCAATTACTTCTCTTACCTTGGCCACTTTTCTTCCGTGAGAAAAACAGTTTCTGAGAGAAGGGAATTTAACAGGTATTTCCCATGAAAATTGGTGATATGTGCTGCTCTGTCAAAGCTGATTTACTGATGACAGCCACTTTATTCTGATTTGTTTCTCCAGTCAACCATTTTGAAAAAATATTTTGTGCAGTTGACAGATGAGATTGTTTTAAGTTAAAAAAATTGAAGTTCTTATCTTGAAAACTTCAGAAGAAATTGCAACATATTGAGCCTGTAAAATGGAAGTTCGACTTCAATTCCATCACTTTTTTGACCTCGATTCCATCAATTCAAATTCTTGAAAAGGAATATCAGAATTGCTTCAAACTCTGTGTGGTTTCCCCCCCCTCTCAGATTTGCAGCAGATTTTGTGTATTCAATTTTTAATTTTAATATTTGTGACATTCCAGTGTTTGTGGGCTGGTAGATTCACATCCCTTTTCAAGGTGCTTTTGTGCTGCTCAGTGTTCAAAGGCATTTATTAATTTAGTGTTAATAATGCAAAATTTATGGTTAGGAATGTGTCTGGCTTTTTTCTGTAGGTGTGTGGGAGTTCTCCAGGAATTCAGAAGTTCCAAGATCCAGATTCAGCAATTGGTGTCATGGGTCTGTGAGGGCTGAAATTTGTTCCTCAGGAATTCTGGGGCACAGGAGGATCACTGCTAAATTTTTGTATAACTGAAATTTCATCTAAGAAAAGGATGTAGAATAGATGAGGGTTGTTAAAATGAGACGGAATTTCTAAACTGAGAGGCCACGCTGAACTTGAGGAAAGTTTTTTTCTATATTTTGACCTTGGTGTGATTCCTTGCATGCATGGCTGTGATTGTGCTGGAAAACAATCCCATATTGGGGGGTTTATGCTTTAATAGTTTTACTTTTTGATGTTAATTTCAATAAAACTGCAGCTGAGTTTAAAAATCCCCATCTGGACCTGGGTGCTGGTGGTTCCCCCTCCACCTTGCCACATGGAAAAATGAAATTTCACCTCCACTGAGCACAGCACTCCCCAAACAAGCAGCCAGGAACACTGGTGATAATACAGAGAGTTCTCCCACATGCTCTCCCTTTTATTTTCCTGCCACAAAAATAAAAGGCAAGACTTAAATCCTGCTGAACTGCAGTGCAAAAGCTGAGAAACCCCCAGGGTTTTTTATGGGTGGCTTCCTCACGGGGGTTCCAAGATGGGAAGCAAACCAAAGGGAATTTTGCTCTGAGACAAAACTAGCTCCGTTCCCAAATCTTGGAGATGGAGGCCCACTCAGGGACACTGACAGCTGTTGGTCACAGGGTAGTGGACACCAACGTTGGCCCTTTTCCCTGTCAAACCAAACACATCCCCCCACTTTCTGGATGTCAGTTTGCAGGGCTCATTTGGCACTTCAGGTTCAGCCAAAGTCCTTGTTGCTGTGAGTTTTGTTCTGGGAGAAATCTTCCTCCGTTCCCAAATTTTCTAGATGGCGGCCCACCCACGGACACTGGCAGCCCACTCTTGGACACACGGTAGTGGACAGGAACATTGGCCCTTTTCCCTGTCAAAGCAACCTCACCCACCCANAACTTGAAGTGCCAGCTCAGACCCCCACTTCCTTGATGTCGGTTTGCAGGGCGCGTTTTGCACTTCAAATTTAGCCAGAGTCCTTGTTGCTGTGAGTTTTGCTCTGGGAGAAATCTTGCTCCGTTCCAAATTTTCTAGATGGCGGCCCATTCTCGGACACTAGCAGCCCACTCTTGGACACAGGGGAGTGGACACAGATGTTGGCCCTTTTCCCTGTCAAACGAAAGTCACCCCACAACTTTCTTCATACCAGTTTGCAGGGCACATTTGGCT
>WEKY01022962.1:125610-139437 GCA_013390045.1 Picathartes gymnocephalus | reverse complement strand
TCCAGGGGTTACTTTAGGTCATTCTTTAGCCTGCTTGGGGTTACGTGAGGTCATGATTGGGGTTACTCGAGTTCACAGGGGTCATTTAAGTCCATGATCGGGGTTACTTGAGTTCATAGGGGTCATTTGAGGACACGATCGAGGTTACTCGAGTTCACAGGGGTCATTTGAGGACATGATCGGGGTTACTCGAGTTCACAGGGGTCATTTGAGGACACGATCGGGGTTACTCGAGTTCATAGGGGTCATTTGAGGACATGATTGGGGTTACTTGAGGTCATTTGAGCAGATTTCATCAGTCCAGGGTTACTTGAGGTCGTTCATGAATTTTCAAGTTGATCCAGGGGTTACTTTAGGTCATTTTTTAGCCTGCTTGGGGTTACTTGAAGTCATGATCGGGGTTACTCAAGATCACAGGGGTCATTTGAGGACACGATCGGGGTTACGCGAGTTCATAGGGGTCATTTGAGGACATGATTGGGGTTACTTGAGGTCATTTGAGCAGATTTCATCAGTCCAGGGTTACTTGAGGTCGTTCATGAATTTTCAAGTTGATCCAGGGGTTACTTTAGGTCATTTTTTAGCCTGCTTGGGGTTACTTGAAGTCATGATCGGGGTTACTCAAGATCACAGGGGTCATTTGAGGACACGATCGGGGTTACGCGAGTTCATAGGGGTCATTTGAGGACATGATTGGGGTTACTTGAGGTCATTTGAGCATCTTTAATTGCTCTGGGTTTAGTTGAGTTCATGATCGAGGTTACTCAAGTTCACAGGGGTCATTTGAGGACACGATCGGGGTTACGCGAGTTCATAGGGGTCATTTGAGGACATGATTGGGGTTACTTGAGGTCATTTGAGCATCTTTAATTGCTCTGGGTTTAGTTGAGTTCATGATCGAGGTTACTCAAGTTCACAGGGGTCATTTGAGGACACGATTGGGGTTACTTGAGGTAATTTCAGTCATTTTTAATCCTCAGGGGTTACTTGAGGTCATTTGTGAATGTTCAAGTTGCTGCAGAGATTACTTTAGGTCATTTTTTAGCCTCCTTGGGGTTACTTGAGGTCACAATCAGGGTTACTTGAGTTCATGGGGTCATTTGAGTTCATGTTCAAGGTTACATGAGTTGACGGGGTCACTTGAGGTCACTGGAGTATTTTTCAATTGATCCAGGGGTTACTTGAGGTAATTTCAGTCATTTTTAATCCTCAGGGGTTACTTGAGGTCATTTGTGAATGTTCAAGTTGCTGCAGAGATTACTTTAGGTCATTTTTTAGCCTCCTTGGGGTTACTTGAGGTCACAATCAGGGTTACTTGAGTTCATGGGGTCATTTGAGTTCATGTTCAAGGTTACATGAGTTGACGGGGTCACTTGAGGTCACTGGAGTATTTTTCAATTGATCCAGGGGTTACTTGAGGTAATTTCGGGCCCTGATGGGGTTACTTGTGTTCACAGATGTTACTTTACGTCATTGGAGTCTTTTATTCAAATAAAGTTGCAGGACTCCTCTGTCTCCTTTTTGGAGCTAAATCTCTGGGGTATGTGGATTTTCCTGACAGATATACATTGACAGTTCCCCTGTTCCCCCAAACCTCAAATCCTCTCTCTCTAAGGAAGCCAGAAAACTTTATCATCTCTTACCCTAAACAGCAGCAACAGTGACATTTTCAAATATGTGCTGCAAAGACGTGAAGCAAATTGTGCTCAGCTCTGTATTCAACCCTAACACTCAGAACAAGCAATACTGAAAATATTTATTTACTGTTCTGTGCAAGTTACTCCTCACGTGCAAATTAAACTCACAATGTAATGAAAGGAAAACACGTGGGAGTTAGAGAATTAAGTAATTTTTCTCAGGCTCTGTTATTCCCTTTCTATTTTTTGACACACAAACTGTGCTTGGCAAATCTATCAGCATATGCTAACAAGGGAAATAACTAATGGGACTTTTGATGGCAAGGAAAAACAGGTGCTGAAGTGAGCTGGATGTATTGTTGCCACTGCTGTTTCTGGTGCAGCTTGATCATCTTCCCTCAAAGACAACACCAGCTCGAAAAGGGCAGAAAAATAAAAGAACTATGGAGATTAAAAAAATGCAGCTGCTGTTTCTGAGGCTGTCTCTCACTTGCTCTCAGAGAGTGGTGAGTTCCCAGCACCAGCCCTTACCTGTTGTGGTTAGTTCTGACAAATTCCCATAAATCAGACTGTTTAAAACTCTGCTCAAGCAGCTTTTGTGATCACAGGCTCTCTGACATGCTACAAAACAGTCTCAGCTACCAAAGCCCAACTCTTGGAAAAAAAAGTAAAAGGAGAGGGTGAAAAGGGAAGAAATACAAAATACTTTGGGGGGCAAAAAAAAAAAAAAAAAAAAAAAAAAAGGGGTANAAAAGGGGTATGGCGATGAAAAGCAAGATTAAGGCTTCAGGTCTCATAGTTTAGCACTGACTGGAATTTTGCTGCAGCCGATGGAGGTGTTGGTGGCACCTGGGTTCCTTCCAGCCATCCAGAGCAGTAGGGACATCGCGGTTCTAGAGAAGGATTTTGTCCCCAGATGTGCTGTATCTTTGATGTGACACCTCGCTGTGCTCTAGTGCTCTCCAGAAGCACTCTTGGTCCCTGGACACAAAGATGGAAATGATGGATTAAATAGCTCAAGCTTTCACCACTCTGGTTACTATTTAACTGAGTCCTCAGCACTCCAGTATTACTTCATTAATTTTATCCACCTACCAGCTATTTACCCACCTTAATATCACCACATTTGGTCAGCTTATTTTGACTGGAATAATTCACACCTGTCCTATGGGCTGAACTGAAGCATTTTTTGTTTTAGAATACTTAAAGCAGTACCCTCCAAGGAAGTGCAACCTGAAACCACAGGATACAACAACTGGAACTGCCCATCATTTTAATCCCAGCCACAGGACTGCCCTTGCTACCAGGCAAGGCTGTTTACTCCTGTGGAACTGGAGTGAAACGGGTGGCAGCTGCAATGTTTCATAGCTTTGTTTATAATGGGGCATATTTTAAGTTATCCAGAGACTCCCAGCAAAACAGGGTTTGCACAAACAAGTACAGAAATGGTTTCTCCCCCACAGAGTTATTATGGCACAGAAGTAGACACACAGTCAAGAAGCACAAGGAAAAACATTCTAAATTGTCCCAGGAAAATGAGCCATTTGATAGATTTCCGACTTGCGCTTCGGTGCTTTATCCGTCTCATACAGATAGGAAATGAGTGTTGAGGGCAATCTTACTGCTCTTTGAAATAATGGAGATTTGCTTTTCTAGTAGTTAAATCAGTGCAGAATCTATTTGCTGAACAGCAGTAGATGTTTCATCTGGCTTACCTGGCTGATGGATTTGATCAGGTACTTCCATTGTCCTGGGAAAGATGTAGAGCACATCCCAGCGTGGCGAGGGAAATTACTGCACTTACCAAAAAAGTAAGCATGTAGCAAGGAAAGAGTAAAAATCAACGGCTTGACTTTGTCATAATTCCTTTGTCACTACAGTGCAAGGCTGGGAAGGACAGTCAATGATGTGAAAGTCAGCATGTAAAAACAATTATCAAATGAGCCCAAGTCTGAGATGAAGGAAATAACTGAGTGAAAACTCTTTCCAGTGAAGCAGCTGTTAATTGCATTCATCAGTTCAGTGAATGTAAGGGAAAATTAAATGAATTCCTGACCGATGACTCTTTGAAGAATTTCTTTCTTCCATTCTTTTCCACTGTGCCTGTTCCAGGTGTCTGAGCTGAAATGGCACATTTGGTGCAGGCTCTGGGTCTTTAATGCTGGCACTGCTTTTTGGACCGGCAAAAGATTTTCACCACTTCTTCTCTACAAGATTTGTGGTAAGAGAAATGCAACCCAACACTAGGGCACAAGCTACCTGTCTCTTGAAATTAATGCCTCACACGTGCCCTGAGAGCAGAGAGTGTGCTCCAGGACTGAGGCCAACACAACTCAGAGAGTCTCTGGGCTGGTGCCACAGGAAATAACTCAACCCCTTACCTGTCTGTATTCAAAGTGGAGGCAGTACAGAGGAGACACACAGCTAATTTAATAAGGGTTCAGAGGGAGAGAGGTTTTGTGGCAAACACCATTCTCCAGATACCATTATTATTTTCTTCAAAAAAACCCATTTCCTCTCAGCAAAATTCCTCTATTGTTTTTTCTAGTGTATTGTTCCTTTACAAAGGTTTTCTTTCTTTCTCTTTTTTTTTTTTCCCTTTTCATTTCCTAGTTATCTTTAATCTTCCCAGCATAAAGGCTTCATAATCTTATAATCAGCACAGATGTGAAGACATTCGAATAGAGAATCAGAAAATCTGAAATCAAGCCTTCAGTGACTGCCACAAGGCTTCTCTCAAGACAAGAATCAGCTGCCACCACCTGGGGACCCTGAAAGCTCCCACCTGAATTCCATCAGGACATCAGAGAAGTCAGAGAAGCAAAAAATAAGTCACGAGATTCAAACATATAACTGTTCCTAAAAGCTTTAAGAGGAAAGGACATCAGGCTGCAAATTAGCTCAAAACCTGTAATAATTACATGAAAAGGATTAGAATAATCTGAAAACCTGAACTGTCCTCTTAAGAACAGCAAAATTTATTATAAAGGAGATGCTGTCAAAAGGAATGCTGTTAAAGGTAAGCCTTCCTTTTGAAAGGCAACAGGTTGGTGAGTGCAAAATCAAAGCAGATTTTAAGGAGCACCCTGAAACTCTTACACTGCTGAGATTTGTACAAGGGCAACAGAGATCCATGCAACAGGGAGGGCTTGATGCTAACTGAAGAATTCAAGGGACAGCTCTCAAATTTAGATTTACAGATGATTTCATTAGTTGCCCCCTGAGCAAGGCATACAGGAGATATTAAAAGCCTATCTGTACTAGAACAACAAAAGAAAATCTCTTAATCCATCTTTTGGTTAGGCAAATGTGTCTTTTCCACACTCTGCATCTTTGCAGCAATAAGCGGCAAGGGTAATTAAATAGTAGTTAGGAATCTGCTGAGCATTGCATGTCCTTAATGTGCTTTAAGGAAATTCTAGCATTACAGATGCATGGCATTCCTATTACTTGATAATTGCATTTTAAAGTTTGGCATTTAAATTATGCTAATATGCATGGGGTTATATTTTAAATTTAGTACCTTATTTTATGTGCCAAGTGCTATAAGTTCTTGCCCCTAGATTAGTAAAATTTCATGGAAATCTAAACTTTAACATCCCATCACTTTATCCTCATAGTCTAATTAAATGTGGATATTGTTTAAATGAGTTAAATCGAGTACGTTGGCTTTGTGTGTGTTTTGCCAACTCAAAGCAAATTTAAATTAAGAGCCTTTATGAGAGTTCCACGCTCCTTCCGGCATACTGCATTATTATATCATAATAGATGCAATTTAGAAGATTATATCACTCATTCTCCCAGTTGTTTAGGAGACAAATTTGGGCTCATCAATTTGAGTTGAATGTTTTGTCGCCTGTCTCAGCTCTGCAAGTAACAAAGTAACTCTCAGTGAGTCACTTTTAAAATCTAAACACAGGCCACTGCAGGATGCTGTGGTGGGGCCTGTGTTTCCAAAGTGGATAGGTGACCCAAATTCCAATTCAATTCCTGAAACACCTGTCCTAAGAAACAAATCAGCAAACCCCCTTTTTAGAATGGGGGTGCTTCGCTTTTCCTAGAATTTCACAGTACTCTCAATTTCCTCAAGTCTGGCACCCAAAATGATTAGGTGTTCCAAAAGCTTAGGCTAAAAACTAATTAAAAGTGAAATTCTTCAAACTGATTATCCTCCTTAAAATGGCTTGCATGCTCACAAACACTGGCTCTAGGCTGTACTGTGTTGTCTGCATTTAAAATCTGTCTGTAACCTATGGCTGAAAAATACATTGGGACAATCTGTTGTGTGCTGTCTGTTTTAATTCTGCAATTTTATCAAAACAGATGGACGAATGAGGATGATTTGGCAAGAAGAGCGTGGCACTACTTCTCTGGATCAGGAGCCTTCAAAGGTGAGAGGAAGGGCAAGAGAAGGGGAACTTACTCTCCTGTACTAATGTAACAAAAGCAACATTCCGTAATTCTGTGGTAGTTTTAATCATACTAAAAAAAAATTATTAGTCCCTCTGGGTAGGAAGGAGTTGAAAGAAAGAAAATGAAAGCAGGGGAAAGTGACTAGAAAGGGAGGATAGTAAAAAACAAGAAAACACTCTGAAGAGAAAAAACACCACCCATCTAAGTGATTGATGAATTCAAATATGATACAAAGGAAAAACACAGTAAAGACATCCTGAGTGAAAGGAGATTTTGAAGTTTCAAGTTCCTTTTTAACAAACTGACCATCAGCTCTGAAGACCACTTAGCATGTAGAAGACTGTGCCTCATTTGAAGCAATTGCTTGTCTACAAGAGGGATGCTTAACCAAATGAAGCCAAATCGACTGCTGGCATCAAGGCAATGCCTGCATTCCACTATCACCTCTCAATTTATTTTCGTTCTTACTGACCTGGCCCATGTTACTGGAATGAAAAGAACTAAGAGGGAAAACTGAAATTTACCTCTAATTATTCACATTTTTGCAAATTTACCTATGCATTTAAAGCATATTTCCCGCTCTTCACACTAACAAAAATCTCCAATACTTCTGAACACGACTCTCTTAGTAGTGGCTCTCCTACCATGCAGCATTTAACTGCAGCAGGGAGAATGCAGAACCAGGAATGATTGTGCATCTTCATCACAAGGGTTTCTCACCAAAAAACTTTATGGAGGACACTGAGAACAAGAACCATAAAGCTACATTACTTTTCTTTGCCACTATGAAAAAATTGAAACTAAATTTAAGATGCTTCCGTAGAGACAGAGCTGGTTTTTGTCTTCCACCTGCCATCCCAGTAAGACAGGGAATGTTCTTGCTAGCCCAGGACAGATCCACTTCCCTTCTGCCTATTCTCAAAAAGGAGATACCAGCATTCTGCTTCCTGAAAGAGCTGACTTCCTGCTCCCAGTGCAATAAATCAGTCTGGACAGTCAAAGAGACTTGCACAAAATGGATTCCAAAGGAATCATATTTTACCTGTTAGCCTTTTCCCATCAGGCAGTAGCCAGTTCAAACCTAGACCAACCTAGATGGGACATTTATCATCCACGCATGCTAGGCAGGGACAAAGTGAAACAAATTGAAATGCCCAAATCACACTTAATTTTAATGTTTCCTGGCTTCTGAGTACTTGATGAACATCTTTAATCAGAATGCAACGGTAAACACTGCAAATGGTGTGCTAGAAATATCTGCACCCTAAATTCCTGGGAGAATGCAGTCTGGACCCCACTGGTTGACATTTGTGCAGTGGGTCTGAGCTTCCAGACACTTTTTGGGTCGCTTTATCCCTGTGGATGCACAGATCATCCCTCCAGACCTTAATGGCAAGCAGTGCAATGCTTATCACAGGGCCCTGGTGGGGCTAGAAAACCTTTCTCTGTTTTTATTCTCTTACATGGCCACACCAGGACCACTCGTTCCGTGGCCTTCTGTGGTCAAGCTGCAATTGCATTTTATTTCAGACTCCATAAGCAGTGAAATTGTCCAGTGTTCTACATCTGTGTCTGTACCAACAGTCATTCAATTTTGCCTAATGCAGCTATTACATTAAAAGATCCCACTGGTTCTAATTGGTCTTCCTGAGTCAAAGTGTTTATCCATTCCACTTTAGGTAAAACTCCATAAAGGGTCTATTTATAAATGTTGCCAGCGTGGTTAATGCATTTGACCTTTGATGGGGAGCAATTCTTATAATGGTGCAACACAGCAGCAACGTTTTTTGCTACCATTCTGGATGTTCCTGCTTGGGAACAGTCTGATGGCCTCTATTTCCCTCTTTCTCTGGTTTTTAAAGTCTGCCAAATAAAAGGATTTATTTGCTCAGAGTGCAGACCAGCTGAGTTTAGCAGAAGCTCATGAGCAGTAATCCAGAGAACAGCTCACATAGCAGCTTCTGAGAATCCACCCCATCAAAACACACAGTCCTTGTGACAGGGATTTTTACCAGTTAGAGCCGAAATGAGCACAAGGAGAGGACAAGTATGGGTGTCCTTGGATTAAAGTATCTGCAGTTGCATCTGTCTCATATGAATGATGCAATTACCTCCTGGATTCTGGCTTAGGGCAGCTGAGGGGAAATTAAGGAGGGCCAACTTAAAATGCTTAAATGAGGCAATTGCCTGAATTGTAAACTAAGAGTGGGCCTACATTAGGCAAATGAGAACCCAAATTTTGAAAAATGTATTAAAATATTCCATTATGTTTTCATCAACCCACGTATTTATTTTCATTCCCTGCTCTAGAAGTGCCCTGCAGCTCTACCCTAGCTAGGTTTGTTTAATGTGTGATGGACAGACGGGTGCATACATGATTTCAGAGGGGTAGGAAGCAACAGTGACACATCCTAACCAGCACCATGTGTGTGTCTGGGTGGAGAAAGCCTTGGACAGCAGAGGGGAAGGGTTGGGCCTTCCTTCTCCTGTAGGGGAGTGCAGGGAGGATGTGCTACAGGAGAGATGGAGATGAGGGAATAAAGGGATTTCTCCTCCTCATCAGTACAGCACAGAGCATTTCCTTTCACTGTCCTCTGCAGTAACAAGAAAACTGAGTTCCTGGTTTCCTACTTTCCTGAATTGTTGGTTCAAGATTTTTTTTTTTTTTTTTTTTTTAGCTGTATTGGAGTTAGATTTAACCCTTTGGTTTGCATTGCAGAAGAGGGAATCTGTGATGAAAGAAATGTTGGCTATCTTCTTTTATCCTTTTTTGAGCTGCTGGAGTGAAGCAGGGTATGCCTTTCTAATTCTTGAGCTTGCAGCAAAAAAAACCCCCCAGGATTCCCAGCATGCACTCAGGTCTGGGAAAAGGCCAGAGTCAGGAGCACCATGCCAACCCCATGTCATCATTCCTGGCAATCTGCCACAACAGAAACTGCACAGTTGAAAACTGTTTTCTTACACCGACAGTTTGTATTTTCTTGCTGGAAGGAGGCTCATCTCCTGTACTGAACATTTAGAAAAGTGTAACAACTCTAACTCTGGTATTTTTCTAAGTGGGAGGAAGGAGAAAAAATAAAAATTGTTTTTCTATGTAATCTCAATATCCTTCTTTGATTACCCCTGGGATCCTGGAGATAAGAACAAGAGACTATCCCTGTATATACACTTTATAGGCAAGTGAACCAAGGTATGACTAAAGGAGAGACTACATCCCAGAGAAACACTGAAGATGCCACTTTTGCCCGGCAATTCCAGCATGAAATCCAGATGTACAGCCTAAATGCTCAAGGAGTAGGATACCACAAGCATCCTCACGCTCTGTGGAGTGATGCCGCTATTTTATCTCCTGCCTGGGCAATCCTGTCTCAGGAGAACTCTTTGCTGCTGGCTGTGCCAGCGCGGGTGTTTCACTGCAGACCAGGAATGTCACAGCACGTACACAAACAGGAACACACACAGGGCCCTTCAGGGGACTCTGTCCCGAAGGATGAGGGCAAGGTGTGCATCTGGTGCTCTCCAGTGCTAATGGGCTCTCTGCACACAGCCCGGGGCTGGTGCCAGTCCAGAGGGAAATCCCTGCGCCTGCCTGGCTGCTGGCTCCTCTGCACCAACAGTTCTCCTCTGCAAACCCACTCCTCTAGGGCTACAGTCTGCTGAGAGACCCTAAAACAGCACCTACAGGGTTCTCCCTGTCAAAAACAAACCTTCAGAAGGGGTGGAGGCCACACCTCCTGCAATCCTGAACCACATGTGCGCGATCCCCAGCCGCGCTCACAGCTGCCGGCCCGGAGAAGGGCTGAGCCAAAAGCACTCCTCCGCAGCGGTGCTGCTGCTGCTGCTTCGAGGAGCTGAAATATTCCCCGAGTGGGCAGCCAGGAGAATTATGTGGTAGCCAAGTGGTAAAAACATTTCCCCGAGCAGAGGCTCTGCTCTCTGCCTGGAGGTGACCACACAGCAGGAGATACTGACCTGCTTGGCGTTGGGAACAAAACCCGGATTTCCCCAGCCCTGGCACCCACAGACCACCTGGCCAAGGTGCTGCTGAGGGAACACAGCCCGGCAATCCAAGGAAAATAAATCCGTGAGCAGAGACTGCACCTGGGCCACGTTTCTCGCAGTCACAAAATGCACATTTGGACTTTCCTGCATGACCTGCTCCAGCCTGGAGCTGTCCCCCAGTTTTCCTTCGGGGCATGGACCTCCCCTCATGCACTGTGCAGGCACTTTGGGCACCAAGTTTTTTCAAATTCCACCCCTGGAATTTTAGCTGCCTAAAATTCAAGTGCAGCAATGTTCAGCAGAACTACTCTCAAAGGCACCGGCAGATCTGGGTCGACACCACAGGTCCAGTGACAGAACCAGGACTAGAATTGAACTCAGACAGTCAAAATATGCAAGTCACAGACCACGGTGAGTGCAGTAGAAACACACTGCCTCCCTTTCATTTGCACAGAACAACCAGAAGGAAAAGGCATTTTTAAAAAGTCAGACTAGAATTTGGTGGTTTTTGTCATTTATCTCCACCACACTGACAGCCTTTAATTCAGTGTGCATTGGAGTCAGTAAGAGGCTGTGTATGGCAGCAAAGGAGCCCAGATTGGGATCATTATTCCTGACACACCGTTTGCAATATGTGGCCTCCAAGGACACTCCTACCTGATGTCTGAACCTTCTTCAGCTGGGAATTGCAGCCTGGGAATTTCATTGCACGTTCGTCTGTAAGGTTACAGACAACAGAGTGACTTACTCCACATGCCCCAGCAATGGGACTAAGAGAGGCATGGAAAACGGAGTAATTGACAGCATTTCTTCACACTCCTAGCCAGACAACATCTGTTCAAATTAGATTTTGTGAATTTGATGCTATCTGAACAGCAGGTCTGGTCCATAAGCCACCAATAACCCTTTTTCCTTCCCTTTCCCATTTCTAATGAAATAATCAGCTCTAAATCAGATTCCTTGAAAAGAAATATGTGCAAATGGATTTCTTTTTATGCCAAACAGAGCTTTACTGACACCAGTAAAATCAACATGGGTATAAGGTATTACCCATTAAAAGATGGAATCTCTATATTCTGCTCTTCCAATAATTGAAATATTTTAAAGACAAACATATTTCTTATTCATCTTTTCTCCCTGGTGACAAGTTGCTATTGGGCATCTTATTTAATAGCTTCACAGACACTCCCTGCAAAGAAGAGTAAGAAAATTTATCTCATCTGAAAATGGATTTTCTTTGAGTGGGAAAATCCATGGATCCGGCTCACTTGGCATGAGGATTATAATTCTGAGACAAGCTTAAACTGTCACATCCATCCAAACAGGTTTGGGTTGGGGTTTTTGGCCAGAATGCTTAGAAATAGAAAGGGAAAAGGTATCCCACAGTTTAAGCTGCCTTGAGAATCGTAATTCTTCCTCTTCCCTTCTTACTGAAGAAAGGAAAATTAAAGCAAGACAAATTTCTTTATCTATTTTTACTACTAAAATTCACAAAATGCAACTTTCTGTGTCCCTTGCAGAAGACTTCCTGCAGGCGAAACAGGAACATCTAATGCATGAGTATTTGAATCAGAAATACTGGCACATTTGTCTGACCACTCTAAAATACAGTGTGCTCATAGCCATATAAGACTAAAAGAACAATTATACCAGGCCAGAGCAAGGATCCATCTGCTCAGCCTGCAGTTTCTGAGAGCAACAAGAAGGGGATATCTACAGATAATGCACAGAGTGACGCTTCCCCTGGATTGCCTTTAGACAATAGGGCAATTAAAATCATTCTTGCTCTCCATCAGATGCTGCTAACAAGATTAAATTAAGCTGTGACCTGGCCATTTGCATGCCACAAGCAGAAAAATAAAAGCCAAATTTAGTCATTTCTCACCCTGTTTTATTTGGTCACATCTAAAACTATTTCAACAGAAGAAATTATCTACAGATTTTTTTTTTTCTTTAACTAGTAATTACAATTCACACAAAGCAAAGTATTTCTCCAATGTTCAGCTACAAGTTAGAAAACTTCTGGGACATCTGTAATCTTAGATCAGCTTCTGAGGGCAAGGACAGTTCCTTTTAGCACTTTAACAGGGATAATTTTCCCTTCTAGGCTAATCCAGAACAGCAAATCAATACCACAAAGGTTATGTTGTGCCTCCTTTTCTGCAGAACAGCAAGCTGTTGATGCTTTGCTTTTTATAAATGGCTCGTTATATTAATAGAGAAGTCACATATTTTCTGTCTCTCCAATCACTGTGCATTTAGGCTTTTTCTCCTTTAATGCAGTATAGAGGCTCTGGAAGCTATTGGTTGGAAGAAAGTTTGTTTTATGGAAAAAAAATCCAAAAATTTACACATGATTTTATCTATGTGGCATCTTTGTCATGTGAGGATTGAAAATACTCCCCCACAGCTACTGATGAGGGTTCTCAGATTTTTTTAGTGGCATTCAGTTTTTCATTTTTTATGCTAAGCAAGGAATGCCATATAACAATAAAAATTAAGCTGCTTAAAGGAAACGTGCAGTAATCCGTCTTCAGTCAAGATAGCTAATGAAAATTAGAATTCATCAAATTCTGCTGATGTAAGTGACTAACTGCATCCAGAACATATTTATGTAACATTCTGGCAACATATAGCTATACAGTCTCTCTTTTAATTAGAAAATCTGTCTCTCCCTCTTTGATTCCGTGAGGCATAAACAGGAATAAAGGGTAGCTGCATGCTGCATGGACTGACTCAGAACTTCCCTGAGCAGGAGGGACACTTCCAAGACCCTTTTGGTTAGAAATCAAGGTTTCTGTGCTAAAACCCATTCAAAAGGGGGATCCCTAACCAAGCTCATAATTAAAAGGAAGATCTAATAATTAAAATTGTTAGACAATCATAACAAAAAGCAGTCTGACCTCTCTTTCTGCTGGTCGCTCTACAAGCAATGCCCCAGAAGAAGAGGTGTGTGCTTTGAGGGCTTTCCAGAAGTGGAGGCATAGAGCCCACTTGCTGCCAAAGGATGTGGCAAGAGCCAGGACAACAACTGCAGTGGAGGTGAGAACCGAAAATGGAGTGGCAGAGCCATCATTTGGAAACACAGAGATGGGGGGAAGGCTTTCCTGGTACCACCACCTGCTCTGGAGTCAGTGATGGAAGAGAAAGCAGCGGCTGGATCACCACAGAGACAAAAAAATGAAGCACAGTATCTGGGCAAAAACATTTGGCTATTTCAGCTGCAGCTGCTCAGGGGGCACAGAGTTGCTGCCCCTCCAGTTCTGCCCTGCTTTAGCTGGGTATCAGGAAGAAATACAGGAGCTGGACATAGGTGGCTCTTGCTCTCCCTTTTCCTGGTTCTCTGTCTTTATCTATCCTTCCCTCCCTCTCCTGCTCCTCCAAGTTTTATTTCTTGGCTCTACCCATAATAAACTGAGATTATTTTTCATTCAGCTGCACCGAAAAGGCACGATATTTGTAATGTTAGGCTCAGGTGGGGATAAAAGAGTAAATGAAGCTGGAGGCCGTCTGTGCAACAACCTGAGAATTTCCATTACAGATCCTATTGTTAGGAGCAATAAGAGAAATTCCTTTTACCTTTAATGAAAAGGCGAAGAGGGAAAGGAAGCTGGAGGTATATTACACTTTAAATTTAGTAGCTAGTAGACTAGAAGAAAGAGATATTTTAGTAAAATTATAAAGAATAAACAAAAATGGGGTTGGCTGTTCCATCACCCATGGCAAATCAGGGCCCACTCTTTCTAATGTTTATATATATCCTATGTAAGTATAT
>WEKY01022962.1:87071-125564 GCA_013390045.1 Picathartes gymnocephalus | reverse complement strand
TATATGTATATATATATATATATGGCCTTGCTTTGGCATTGCTGGACAAGGACATGGGTTTGATGAGAGGGGAGAAGAAGTGGAGCCTTGTCTCACGTTCCTAGACTGTGACAAAGCCAGTCCTGGAGCTGCAGCAGGGACCTGGCTGGTTGGTGGTGCCCGGATAAATCAGATTTGGCGACACCTGGTCAGACTGACATCCAGAAAAGAAGGAGTAAAACACAGCCAGGACATTAAGAACAATGACAGAAGGCATTTCTAGGCTGGAATAATAAATACCCGCCCACACATTGCACTGGTTTATCTGTATTAGCAAAAACCAACACCTTTAACTGACTGACAGCACTAATCCATACCCAAACTCCTTGGAAATTCCTCTAAACCAAGCTACACATTTGGTAAACAATACATCTTATTGTATTGGCACAGGAAATGTGCTGCTGCTGACCTGTGGAAAGATTTCCATATATTTTCTTCCCAATGACACACACAGTATATTCCAAATATATTTGTAAAACACAAGAAGCAAGCAGATACAGACAGTAAAAGTCATATCTTTAACTGGAAATTTGCATTAATTTTTTTTTAATTGCTGTAAGAAACCTTAGACAGCCACTAAATATTCACCAGGTAAGCCCTGAGCTGGAATGCTATCTGATTTTAACATCACGTGCTGCTACAATTTCATGTCTCAGAGTGTTTTTAAGAAGTACATCTCGGTTTCTGTGCTTTCAGCGTAAAGGGAGAGCCGTAAATCTCACTTCTCATAACATTAATTTCTAGTGGCTCTTGCTGGGAGACAAGTCTTCTAAACCTGCCTGACTACACGTAACCTTTTCCCAATTTCCTTCTTTTCTGACTCTGACAAATTGTAGGTGGTGACAGAGTAATGCCAGAGACGCTGTGGCACTGTGCCATGTGCTAAAAGAGGGCACGTGGTCTCTCAGAGCACTTGGGCACAGCACCTGTAGGCTTTGGGGATGTAAACCCCCAAAGCAGTGCGTTTCATCTGAGGTGAGAAAATCTAAATTTTGGAAGGCGGAAGCGAGCAAGGATGCCAGCCTCAGCAGAAACTGAAATTTTGAATCCTTAAATGTGAACGGTGCAGACGCCCAGACTGCAGAGTCAGAGGGAAAGCAAAGGATGGTGGTGATTTCTCCCATTTTCACATCACTTCTCTGTGAATTAGTGGGGAACCAGCAAAAAAAAAAAAACAGCTCTCTTTACAAAGAGAAAAGAAACTTTCACTTGATAAAAATTTTAATGGCCCCCTGAGAGTTCTCCAGTTTATTCCCTTCTTGCCCCAAGTTTTAATCACACAAAAAATGTTCAGTAATCCAGCATTTTTCAAATATTTTTCTAATTATTTTTGTATTACTGCTACAAAAGATGCAACATAGACAGAACATAAATCAAAAAGAACTCTTCTGCAAAATTTAATACCAGTTTCCTACAGAAATGCAATTATTATATCTTATAGAGGGGAAAAAGTATTTTAAAAGAACTGCAAAGACTTCAAGGCATCTCTCAGCCCCTCAGGTTCAGTTCTGGCCCTGTAAGCCCCAAGTGTGACTCCTTCCAAGGTACCGTGAAGTCCTCAGGTTCACTTGGTGCCCTGAAACTGATATTACAATAACTCTTAACCCCAGTGTATTCGCAAAGGGGGAGTTACAGATTTTATTTGCAATTTAAATTTTGAATTAGAGGATTAAAGGCCTCTCAGCAGCGTTCCTGCCAGCTAAAAGTCAGAAAAGGAACTTCCCCCTTGTCTCTGCCAAGGCTTGGTTCACACAAATGTGAATCTTAGGAGGGGAAAACTCATCAGAGAATGTCATGGCAAGGTACAAAAGGGTACAAAAACTGTACTTGAGGTTTCTCATGACAGATGCCAGGGTTCTGATGCTGAAGCATCAGAACAAAAATCAAGATCTGAGATGGGTTTTAAGCTCAGTCAGACTCCCTTCTGATTTTGTGGCAGCCAGAAATTTTTCTGGCCTTTTTCCTGTCACACTGCCCATCTCTGTCCCACAATGAAGAAAACAGATTTGATACTTCCTTTTTATGTCTCCAAATTGTTTTCCTTTTAGAAGTGCTTTATAAAGAGAGTAGTTTCTGCTCAGCACATCTCCTCACACATGTTTCACAAAGTGTATTTTCATGGTGTGAGCTATAAAACCATGGGCCAAACTCTCTCTTAAGAGAGTCCTTGACACCAAAGTTTGTTAACTGATCCATTAAGGAATAAGAAGTGGAGTGGTACCTAAAGCAGTATTTCTGAAGCTTCAAAATACCTCCCAGCTGACTGATTATACAGGTGACTGCTGTTCCAAAACAGTAAAACTGCTGCGTGCTACAGAAATTGGAAAAATGGAGGGAAAACAGGTTACTTCCCTCCTCTGCTTACTGAAAGAGAAATTAAAATTTTACATTAGTTAAAAATCAGATAGAGTTTTGTTCCAGCTCTTTAAAAGCTTTGAGGTAGAGTTGTAACTTTTCACTTTGGCAATATCACATATAGATAACTTCCAGCTTTTCTTTGCCATTGAACTATTTACCAAGTTAGTAATCTGAGTTGACATAATACTTAATTGCTCCAAGAGCAGCAATTTTAAGAGGTAAATCTACCATTTCTGTGTAATTCAGTTTCCACCATTCCATTCCCACATCAGCAGTAGATACATTGGCCTAAAAGTGAATTAACTTCTCTATCAGTAATCCTGAAGCAAAGCCCATCAATCACTGGGATATGGGACAAAGGAATGCTCCACACTCACGTCTGGCTGTTTTTCCCTGAGATAGACTACAGTTCGAATACCAATTACAAGTTTGATAGAGGAATTACAAGGTGTTATGGCCCGAGTTATACAGGAGATAAAATACAATTATATTCCTTCATTTGAGGTTTCACTCTCAAAGCTTCTGTCAACCAAGTTTATCACAAAAGGCAATATCCTATCCATGCAAATTAAGAATATCCAAACCAGGGGAATAGTCTAGAAGATAAAGAAGCCACTGTTTACATTTTACTAGTTAGTGGAATTTAAACATGAAAAAGTAAGATTTTTAAATTACATAGCAACCTGTTGACAAATACAGAAAACTTCTTGCAGGTATGAACTCATACACTGTTTTTCTGGAATATAAAAGCACTGGAGACACACACCAAGGAAACCATAACGCTAAGGAATTTTAGAATTTAAAGAAAATGTAAATAGTAATTCAGGTAGATAAATTCAGTAAAGTAGATTGAAAACAACAAGATCAATGTGTTCAGAAGGAACAGGGCATTGTGCTTGTTTATTTGCTGTTGTGACTTCAGAATACAGAGCATTTCTGATGATGCCAGTTGCAAATCACTTCAGCAGAAGGATTTAGGGCCACTCAGGGTGGAGATGTGTTCCAAAATCTGAGCGTCCCCACATTTAAGTTATTTATTACAAAGGCTACTCAAGGTCTGTGTGACTCTGCCCTTACCCTGCTATCAGTGAAAGGCAGCACTATCTGAGCTAGGAAATTTGCTAGTTAGGACCTGAAAGCCTTGTGCTGAGTGATTTTGTTTTCACAGGAGTTAAAACATTTCGTTTAACTTTTTGGTATTCAGCTCAGGGGTTTGAGAGAAACGTCCTGGGGAAGAAATTTAATTTATGACATGCTGGTTATTACTTTATGCTGAAAAGGTACTAGCAGGGAGGCTAAGATAATTTCACAAGTCGATGGCTGTTAGTGTGAGCGCTGTGCTGCCTCAGGTTTTGTGTCTGTAGGTTTGGAAAAGCTGTTTAGAACCTTGTCCAGGAGGTGGCAGGAGAAGTTAAACTTTCAATGGTCCCTCCCTGTCAAGCTCTAATTCACAGAACCATCATGAGCTAAGAGCTACCATAAGGAAAGGTGATAAAGCCTGGTTACTGGAAAACAAAAAAAGCCTCTCGCTGAATATTTCTTCCTTTAATCTGGTATCTATGCCTGTGTAATTTGTCCAGTTATAAACACACTACATTTCAAAGGAAATCCAATTTGAAGCAGCAATCCAGCACTGTAATTAATACCTGGAGTACAATTTCATTTTTATTCCAGTTTCATTTCTGCCCTGTTCTACAGAAAGAACTTTTGCAATGCTCAATTTACTTGAAAGGCAACAATTTAAAGGAATGCAGGGGCCAAAAAAAAAAAAAAAATAGAAAGAGAATAAAAAGAAAACTCAGTGACCCAAGTGAAAACCATTCATCACCAATGTTCACACATTGTAGCTGGAACATTGGAATACCAAGTATTTTTATTGAGAAACCTCATTAGTACTTTTATATTTAGCCATGTTGCAGCAACAAGGGAGCCCAGGCCACAACACTAGATTTGGTACAGAAAAAGTCATCCCCTAATTTGAGTTAAAAATAAAAAGAATGAGTAATGTAAAAATCAGCCACTGCCCATACTTCCTAGAATCCGTGCTTCGTTCATCCTTTTTTAATTATTTCAAGCTCAGTTTGTCACTCAGTACATTTTCCTTTTCTTTCACAACCACTGTGCACAGGAAAAAGGATCAGTCTCTTGGGAATTATATATTGGTTAGACACGAGCTATTAATTAAAATGAATCATAAATGGTATTCACTTTGTTTTGCTTCAGTAGAACAAAAAGTAAATTTAGAGAAATTATTCAAATTTAGGCAAAATAGCAGCCTTGAGGACAAAAATACGCAGAAAAATATCTTTGATAAGTTGGTAACCCATGCAAACGGACAGAGAATGAGAAATGGCATGAGAATGCTTAATATTATTATTTATTAAGATGTTTAAGTGACGATTTTTTGTTTCTAGAAGCACAACTAGTGGGGTATGCAAGTTGCAGCAGAAGAAGCATGAAGCAAACAAGTTCTCTTTTGTTATATGCAGCACAGAAACGCTGCCCGCAGCGCGCAGCCAAAAGCCTTAGGAAATCTCAAGCTCCCGTGATAACAGATCAAACCGTGCCACAGGCAGCCTGTGACAGAGCTCTCCTGCAGATTCCTGAGTGCTCTTGTAAGAGAAAATGTGTTAGATGGTGATGTCTTGGCAATTAGAAATTTTCACCCAATTTGAGTGATGGAGGATCACTCCGCACAGCGTTTTCTCAAACACTCCCCTCACATTTTCAGCTTGGGAGAAAAAAAAATTGAACAAAATAAAGTCATTTTCTCCAGAACCATGAGGTTTTGTGGGGAAGTTACCAGGACTTTTTTGGCTGCTCTGGGTTCTCCCTTCTAGTGTAGTTTACTGACCTTACTGAGCTCTCCAGTAGCCTGTTAAATGAAGTGTTGTCGCCTGTGTCATTACAGAACAGATATAAGGTGGCACTCAGAGGCCTCACCAAATCACAGCAGGGTCAATTTTCCCCTCAAAACAACAGAAAGCTGGTAGGCAGCTTGGAAACATCAAGGCAGCAATGGGAACAACAGCCCTGAGATCAGATTTTATCTCCTTCAGTGTTAGCAATCCACGCTGGGACACAGGACTGAGGTCCTGCTGGGTCAGGGTCACCACGTGTGTGCCCATGGGCAGAAGCACCGGCTGTGAGGAGGCCACCAGGGCAGGAGACACAACTTCAACCAAAGCAGGGCATCCAGGTGTATTCCCCACTCCTCAACTCTGGGAATGCTTCACAGCCAGAGAGAAAACTCAGTGCTTGTGAGCACTTGTGAGAGGGGAAAAAAGCAGAGGTGGGGAAGGCAGAGATGGTGGCAAGCCTGACATCCAGAGCAGAAGTTGTAACTTCTAACTTTCTTTCCCTAGCCCAGCCCCAACTTCAGATCATCAGATGCTCCCCAGCATTTTATCACATCACTGGTGCTTTACTTCTAATCACGTGGGTTTAATTCTCTCATTAGCACTACTCTGTCTGATGAGTGCTGCTCTCAGTCACTGGAAGTGCCAGATCCACAGTGCAGAGATGTGTTTGCCATTTTCTGAATGCTCACAGTGCAGGCCTTTCATCCCAACCAAAGGCAAAGCCATCACTTCTGTAAAATTCAAGATCTTGGGTTTTCCCCTTTCATGAATTTATTGATGCTCCTCAGGAAGACAAGAGCTCAGCCTCATACTACACTGCTTTGGTCTCCTAATGACACTAAATTCAGTTCCAAAGGGAAGGGAAGAGAAATCACGAAGTACTTTTTTTTTGCAAAAATATAACAAATGTGTTGTCTTTGCAGTATTTCTCCACTTGCATCAGAACTGAATACACTAAAGGGTAAACTGCTTTGCTTTGCCATTAACTTTAAAAGCATGCAATTTTAGTACTCCACCAGAGCAGAGAGGTTATAAATTAATCTGTGCTCAGCAGAGGAGCGATGGCCACATCTGAAGTCTCCCAGCACTCATGTCCATGAGAGACCTCTCTGTAGCTGCTCCTTGGATGGGTATAGAACAAATCATATCAGCCCCAGATAACTGTCCTCTCAGAGAAGGGAACTTTGTGTCTGGGAGCTGGGAAGACACGATGGTGTCCTGAGTCACCTTCTCACTGGGAATGAGAACTGACTGGCAGGTCCAAAATGGTGAACTTAAAAAACAAAAACCCAAATCACTTCAAAGAGCTATCAGTGATTTGTTTTCTAAATGGAAGGGAAAGGGGGAGGTTGTGCAGGGAGCTGTTTTGGATGTGGTGCTGTTAGTAATTACCTACAGAAACCTGAATAAGGTGGGACAGTATCCTTAATTTGGAACCTGTCCACCCCAGCAAGAACTTCAAATGCAAGAATACTCAAGTGACACTAAGAAGGAGTTGAGCGGCAGAGGGGAAAAGCTTCAAAATAGAGTGCAAAACTTCAAAATTCCTCCAAATGACAAGCACAGGAAGTTGTGTTTGGGCAAGGAGAAGCAAGTGCACAAAACAGGATGGGAGACTGGTCAGGAAACAACTTTGCTGAAGACGACCTAGGATTAGAGCAGATTACCTAATAAAACAAAACAACTCCCCAAACAAAACACACAAACCCTGGGATACAGAGAGTCTAATAGTCTCATACTATAATTGCAGGCATATCAAAACTGATTTATGAAGAAAGATCAACACTTTTCCTTATTTCTCCTCTTAGGAGAAGTGTATTAAGCTTATTAAGTGTATTAGGTCTTCAGATATAGAATGGTTTTAGCAATGTTATTTTGCCACATTGAGGCATTCAAGGAACCAGAAAAGTGTGGATCCCTTGTGCTAGATCAGACCTCAGACATCTAAGGTAATATAGGTAAGGGTCTGTTACAAACTTCCCCCATAGCTTCAGAGACAATAGTTAAATTTCTGTCATTAAAAGGCATTCCTTCCTCTATGCAGAATGGAGAGCAAATGTAAGGAATAAAAAGCTCAAAAGCACTTGAGTGTAATGGAAAGTTATCCTTGGGCATTTGCTGAGAAAGCAATGTTTTAGGTTAAGATAATGCAGGTTTGGAAACATTTTTGAAAGGTAGCATAACATGGACCTCAGAGAAAACCTGATTATAAAAATGATTCTGAATAGGGCTACCACAGGTTTGTAACATAATAGACCACAGAATCAAGCTTATGATTTCTAAAGGGCAAATCTAAAAAGTCAGGGAATTCACCAGGACTGAAAACTCCAACAGGTGAATGAGAACTTAATCAAGTGCACCCTGAGGAAGGGGATCAGTGATGTTGCCCCACCCTCATGTAAACTGAATGCAGGACCAAACATAATTACTGTGAAGAGGATTAAGATAGAAGAAATAAGGATACAGCTACCAAGATCAGCAAAGACACCAATCACTAGGGAGACCTTTAAGTGAGGAAACAACACAAGAATCTCTAGAAGTGGAGTCAGAACTTAGGAAGCAAATTAATAGAAAAAACAAATGGTTCAGTAGCTGTACACTAGGGAAGAAGTGTTAAAAAGAAGTTCATTTATCGTATAGTAGAGGGGAAAGTTTGAGACAAAAATTAACTCACTCATATTCTAAGGCAAGATTAACATTCTGCCTCCATTTTCAATGAAGTAATTTTGAATGCAGAATGCAGGATGAGTAGCTAGCAAAATGAGGAGTCATTCCACGTAATGGAGAAGCACATTGCCAAAAACTGACATGCAACACATTCCCATCAGAAGGGCTGGATCCTTTCTGCCTAAAATGCTGGCAGATTTTATGTTTGAAATCCTAAGTCCTGTAGAAAGGGTTTGAGAGGTGGGATTTTATGCTTTAAAAGATGCCAGACTAAGGCAGCTAAACAAAAACAAGGGCCAATAATACCTGTCCATAAAACGGACAATAATATTCAAGAGCTGTGACAAAGTCTTGGAGGAGATAATTAGAAACAGGGATAAACAGGGAAAAGGGAGAAAATGCAGCATGTGTTCACTAAAGTTATCCTTGATAAGCAACTTCTATTTTATTAAGATATCAGTTTGACCAGAAAAGGAGCTGTTTTAAGCCAAAATATGCTCAGCCCTTTGGATCTGGTCTAACATGCACAAAATGTATAAAATTCATTGTCAAATGCAAAAAGGTCTGGAACACTTGAGGACTGACGTAAGTGAAATGAAACAGAAAATTAAATCAAAGATCATTCACTTAGCATTTGATAAGAATATTTCCTACAAATTCATCCTTATGAATCAAAATAGACCAAGAAGGAGGAAGCCCTAGAGAATGCTGAATCCACCTGTGAAAGGACAAATATGACATATCAGGCTACATTCCCCACAGGAACGGGAAAGTACAGAACACTGCTAAGCTCTTTATTACAGATATAAAATGCCACCTGAACCACGAGTAAGTTAACCCAAAAGCAAACATGGCTGTGAACCTTTCAGACCCCCAGCTCTATCATCAGAAAACTTGCAGGACAGAGTGCTTCACTGAGCCAACTGAGATGAAGTGGTTGCTGCTTATCCTGATGAAATAGAACCACCAGGGAAGTAGGAAACTCATTTAAGCTAAAGAAGAACATCACCCAATAAGCTCTAGGAGATCATCAATTAACTATGACAACAAACGTGAAAAAGGCCAAAACACAAGGAAAGTGATATTCTGGAGCAAGTATTTATCAAAAGCACTCAGGACAAGAAATCACAGCAGTATAGCTCGGAAAAATGATAAATGATGTGAATGCCAGTGGCAGAAAAAAAAATTGTATCTCTTTGTCTGGGTGTTTTTTAAGGGTGCACACTCCAGATTGGAATTAGAACCCGTGCACTTCTCTAGCAAGATCAACCAGCATAGTTGTGAAAAGTTCTCTGAATGAATCCAAGTTTTACAGGTTAATTTTGATTTGGGAGTTGGGTCAACCTTCTGTTCAGAGTTGTTTTTCTTCTCTTCTCTGTCTTAAATATGATTCACTTATTGCTAACATGTGCTGTGTCTGAGTAGCAGGAGGAAACAGTTCTGCCTCTGAAGCACAGGATGAAAAAAAATACAGCTGGCTTGTGTATACACTTGAAAAAAAAATGCTTTTGCTGTTTTTACTCCTTTAGAAGTGTTGGGCAGCTTGTACTTTTAATGCCATATCATTCTTTGAAGGCAGATTCTGATATCTGTGCCAGGAGAAGAAATAACTTTCATCTTTTAAAAGAATTAGTTGCTGGTGTAAGAGGTCATTACAACATTTTCCTGTGAATCATGAGCTGGATAATAAAGCCAAGAGTCTAACAAGACTTTGCATCCCACTATCGCCTTGGGACTCTGAAGAATGCACATCGAAAAACCCAAATGCAAATTATCTGTGACTGCACCCCTCACAACTGCTATTGTTAAAAGAAAATAGTCAGTAAAATTCCTGAGAGAGATAGAAATGCTTATCAGAATAGGGAGAGTGATACTCAAAAAGAAACGGAGTGAATGGCATCCTTTTTTTTTTCCCCAATTTTGTTTTTAAAATAATTGGATAAGATCAAAAATATTTGATTTATGTTCATAGCCCGCAAGGTCACAGTGAAGCTGTGTTGGGCCCTAGGAACTGTTAAAAGGTTTACCTGTTCATGCAAGCATCCAACTACACAGAGTGTCTTATTCACTGTACAATCTCCCCTCTAGTCAAAAATTCTGAGATTCACATTATTCCTCCAGCAGAAGACAAAGTCCAGCTCAGGGCTGAAACTGTGGCAAAATATATTTGTGAGGCACATAATCAATGGATCATTATTTCCCATTTGGGAGGAAACATAAATAAGATGCAAAAATTAAGAAGCCATCAAAATAATAAATACCAAAAATTATAGGTATCAAGCCTGATTTTTTTTTTTTTAAGAAAATGTAGAAACAACACTCACACCCTCACACCTCATGGTTTTTTTATGTTCTCAACACACAGGCCTAGATGCTGGTTGACTTCACCAGGAGTTCTCATCCTCTTTCCCAACACCCCCACAAATTAACCTATGTTTGTGATTTTATCACAGGGGCCTAGGATCCCTTAGTCCAAAATGAGAAGAAGGTGGCTAAAACCACCCAGCCTGCCTTGCAAAACACTCAGAAGTGTGGCCATGGATATGCTGTAGGAGAATCCTGGAGAGGAGCTAGAGGCGAGGTCGACCCACCCTTCTCTCTTCTGATAATGAGTAGCTGTACCAAGACTCAAACTATACTAAATCTCCACATTTTGTCCTGGCAAACTCTGTGCACGTCAGCCATTAGAAACAAAATCACCACAGTGAAAAACAGGAGTATCAGCTGATCCTCCTCTGTGATTAAAAAAATGATTTTTTAATCTAAGTTCAACTTTGTCTTCTCCTCTGAAATGACTTTTTCATGTTGATAATATTTCCATCATTTCAGGCACTGTTTTCTTAGTCATTTTCTTTTCTTAAAGGAAAAAATTATCAAATTACTAAATATCTTACCATACCATGGTGAGCCTCTCTAAAAATCCTTAGCAATTAGTTGGGAATTTTTAAAGAGCTGGAGCAGGCTGTTACCCCAGAGAAGACACTGTCCCAGATTTCCAAGCTTTTTTTTTTTTCTAATTTTTGCTCATAACAGTAAAGATTTTATTTTAGGGGCTTTGATAAAATCTCCAAAGCAATAAGTTTTTCAAGACTAATATGTAAGTTACGAAGCATTGATATTTCTTCCCTTTTGTTTCTGCTCAGGTAGGCAAGTAGATGAGAAAACAGTGACTCTAACCCAAGGCACGCTTCATCTTGAGGAAAACGAAATCTGAAAAATGGAATTCTTCCTTATATGGAATTATGAATCCATGGCCAGCTCTCATAGTTTCATCCTCTTTGCAAGCACCATTCTCTCACAATGGTGTAAAGTACTGAGGCACAGCTACTCCTAGGCAGAACATCACAAGTTTTGCTGACTGATATTTCCATCAATTCTCGCTTTGATACAGATGCCTCACTGAATAAAATTTTCATTTCGTCTAGAGCTATGGCAACCTGGGCAGCTGCCAGAAGGCAGCTTTGGTTGACAACTCGTAAGAGTGATTCTCAGGCAAAACAATTAGTGGTAACTGCTCTTTTCCAGGGAGGCAGACTTCTTGGCAAATTGCACAGCTAAGTCAGAGAATTCAGACGAGGAGCGATCCAGCCCGCTTTGCCCAAAGGAAGGAATGCAGGTTTTTATAGCACGGAAGGAGGAATTCTTTTGGTTTCTCACTGCAGCTCCAAATAGCACAGCTGCCTGTGGCAGGGCTCTGCCCCGGAGGGTGCTCCGGGGTGGCAGGACAGGCACCGGCAGGGTGATCCAGAGTGCCACAACATCAGCCCTGAAGCTTTCCTGGGGATGCATTAGCCCTGCAGTGGCAGATCTGTCCCTTTTAAAGACAGATTTGTACCTTCCTGCCCACCCAAGCACGCAGCTCACTCAGCTGGGTGATCTATCCCTGCAAGGTGCTGCAGGGTGCGCCCACAGGAGCCTGCAGGGTCCCGCACAGCATCCCCTGCCAGAAAGGTCAGCTCCATCCTTCAGGGACGGGGTTTTGGGAAGAGCCCATCACACTTCCCACCCGAGCAAGTGCTGCTACAACAAGCTCTAAACCACCCCAGGCTCCCACAAAGCCTTTCCAACATCCCCCTGTCTCCCCTCAGCCCTGTCTGGCTCTCACTCCTCCAGTGCTGCCAGGCAGCGCCAGCCACAAGTAGGGAAACTGCTTTGCTCATTACCAGCACAGTAGCAATTGCAGGTGAAACCCTTCCAAAGAATTTGCTTAAATCATGCCTGGAGAGTGGCTGAAATTGCTTGTGAATTGCTGAGCTTAAAGGCAGGCTTTTCTTACTTCCCTGTGCTTGGTTTGTAAATTGCCTTTTGGTCGGACTTTTCCCTCCTCCCATGTCCCCTCCATATGCATCAGCAGTTTCCAGCTTTTTCCATGAAGCAGCAGTGAGAGGCAGTGCCCATTTGTCAGCGTGTAATTCAGGGGCCTTGCTGAGGACACCTGTGTGTTACATTTTTTTTTTAAATCTGACTGTTGCCTTTTTAAATATTTCAAACCTACAGTCTTTTTGTTGGTATCTTTCATTAGATACCTCTCTAGAAACAGTTTACAACTTCAGCCCGAACTTACAGGCCGGTTTAAACAAGCTGGGAGGCAAAACAATTAAGAGGATTCTGTCCCCAGGGAGTTTGCAGTGTAATTCATATACAAACAGTGTTGGCTAATTTTAAGCTAGGAGTCAGAAATCTATTGCTGTTTAATAGGACCTGCCTGCACGGAGAAACTTTTTGTCCATTCAAATTGTCCTTTTGAAACAAGGGGGATTTTTATTTCCCTTTCTATATTTTTTTAATTTAATCATTTGCATAATTTTGCTTCCACAACACCAAGTAACAGCTAATAATATTATTTGCTCTCCATTTGTTTTTGCTTCCTGCTGTTGAATGAACAAGCCATGTTTACAGATTAGCAGCAGTTGTAAAGTGCCCTGACTTTCTCTCCCGTTTCAAAGTTATGAGCGAGAAGCACATTATATTGGTTGCTCTGGCATTTTTGGAGTAGCTCAGGCATTCACAGTGCAAACCACTGTTATTCATACTGTTATAATTCCTCTGCAGTTAAGTCATTACTAGCAATCAGAGCAGGCTTGTAGTACAATTCCTTATTTGGGAATGTCATGTGAGATGCCCAGAGCAATATGAAAAAAATAAAGGCCAACTTGTCTGGCTGTGGAGGGATTTATAGCAGGCCCACTGGCAGAGATCTGCTGGGAAGTATTAAGAGCTCCTGCCTAGCTGATCATATAAACACCCAAGCCAGCAGGTGCACTACATTTGTACACTATCTTTTTCCTTCAGGTGCAGTATTAAAAATCCTGTCATCGCAGCATGTTTATAGAAACGTGAATTACAGTGGCCTTTTCCTGCAGATGGTTGGGCTGAAGTTTTTCTCTAGGTAAACGTGAAACTCATTTAAAATCACTTAAATATTTTTGTTTTGCTCTTTAACAAATGGCAATGTTGCTAAGAAAAATTCTTACTTCAGATAACATGTTTCTTTTAGTAAGAAAGAAGCCTGTCTTGGAGCAGAAATATCTGATTAGTAGTTACTAAAGACAATATCCAAGGGTGTTTATTTCAAAACAGCTGCTCTCAAATCACACTCCCTCTATCCCAAAATATGGACATCTCACCCAAATGTGAAAATTTGGGTAAGTCCCTTTAAATTTGACTCAAATCTGTAACTTATATCATTTGCAAATATCCATATTATTTTAATGTGCAGAACATTTGATCAGATTAAAATATTATCTACTTCATAACAATCATATCCAAGGGACAGCCAAGACTGAAGTTAATGAATGAAATTATTTGTGGCGAAGGACACAGTAATAATGAAATTATTAGGAACAACTTACAACTTGCTATTTTATGTGAGAAAAAGCCACCCACCCCATGTTAATGCAACCATCTGCTTGGGCAGCCAAAGAATTATAGTCAGGAAATGGATAAATTAATGTTTTAGATGAAATTTCAGCTTAGCTCTCAATCTCAAGTGCTTGAATACAGAGACTTTAATTGCACAATCACATTCTTTGCTGCTCTCCATAGCAGCCCTATGTAATACATAACTATTTTCTACAGTAATGCCTGATGAGTCATTACTGTAGAAGGCACTGAGTATGTTTGGGAGCATTGGTATTTAATGGAAGTATAATCAAGTCAGGAAAAATTCTCTCTTCCTGTAGTCTCCTTTTATGGAATTCAGAACAACAAAACAGAACAAAATCTTAGGAGAGGGAGGAAGGATGATCCCAAAGGTTCGGTGTCATCCTCACCCTTCAGGACTTGAATTCAATCTCAAACCCAGTCTGTTCAGCCACCGGTGCCCTGATGTAACCTGAGTTAAGGCACTTCAGGAGAAGTTCTGCAACATGGTTTCTTCCTTTTTGCTTTTGAGTAAGTGGGAGTGTTGCTAAGAAAACCCCACTTCAGAAAATCATTACCCATTACTAAACGAAGATTCTCTTTTTATAACAGAAATAGCCCCACTTCGTGCAAGTTTTTTGCTTCAAGTTTCCATCACCTTTCTTGCCCTCACCCTAGCTATTTTCTGAACCCCTCTGACAGAAAATCACTCAGCAAGAGAGAAGAACACATTTCTATCAGTAAAATCAATCAGCAAGAGAGAAGAACACATTTCTATCAGTTTAGAGAGCAGAATCACCTGAAGTCATCAAGGCGTCACATGAATCCCAGTACCAGCCCAAGGGAAGTGGGGAGATGCTTTTCACGAAGAAACAAGCTACCAGGTGGCCAAATCTGGAACCCTATTTTGACTCTCTAAGCCTCATATCAGCCCCTGTGAGCATTCATTACTTCATGGGGGTGTTCTGAGGCTAAACACGCCGTGGGTTACAATGCACTTGCTACAAATACAAGAGCCCGACACAGGCACTGGACAAATTGGTTTACTGCACTGGTATGTCTCGTTCTACAGAGGGAGAGTTTGTACGTGAGTGTCTTAAACTCATCTTCTCAGTAAGTTTATTGTGAGATTGCTGGTGTTCTATCTCCATCTTGTTTTCTGTGAAGTTTCAGAAGATTTAGCGTTTATAAGAAGCGAGAGGCTTGCACGTGTAACGCTGCTCAGGGTTTAATTTTTGGAGGTGAGCACCTCTTTCTAAAGAGTTTGGTGCAAGGAAAACCTGTGTCAAATCCTACGAGTTGTTGTGGAGACCTCCTCACCTAGCACCACCTTAAGCATCTTTTCCCTCCTCCCCCAGAAGAAGCCATCCTGGCGCTGAGCATTTGTGCTGCAGCAAAGCAGACATTCCCTTGTTCTCTAACCTCATCTGTTATGCTGATTCTCTCATCTGTGATCTGCTCACCAGCTGCTCCTGGTGCAGGAGGGCCCCAAGGAGGAGGCACAGGGTTCTGCAGGGTGGCCATGGCAGGGGCTGTACCACAGCCCGGCCTTCCTCATATCCAGCCATGTCCCCCACTCCAGCGCAGCTGGGAGTGCCCCCAGTGTGCTCCAGCACATGGGGTATCAGTTGCAGAGGGGAAAACCAGCTGAGATCTCAGCAGAGACTACAGGAAAACAGACAGAAAAAACCCAACACACTCCAGTGTGGGTCCCAGTGTCAGTGCCAGGTCGAGGAGTGAATTTGGTGACAGTGGAAGCCCTGCACGTGGTGATTACCAGCTGCCAACAGAACCCTGTATCTGCAAATGCTCAAGATCTCTAACCTAAGGGATCTAAAATGCATGGAGGAACTGAGTGGGAGTACAGGGCAGGTGAGTGTTTATGAGTGGCAGAAGCCTCTCTGAAAGAGGTGACCTTCCTTCCCCAAGGCATTTGCAGGTGCAAGGACAGTGCTGTGTGACCCCAGCCTGTTCCTCCCTCACTGACCTCGGATGGCAAGCCAGGCCAGCAGGGTTTAGTGACCTGGTAGGCATGTTGGATCTTTAACCATCTGTCCCTAGACCACATCTGCCAGAAATTGTCAGACCTGATGCTTCCCTGGCAGAAAAGGACCTGGGATTGCAGGTCAGCAGTGCCTGAACACCAGCCAGAGTGTGCCCAGGTGGCCGAGAAGGCCAAGGGGCTGTATGATGAATAAAGTGACCAACAGGAGCAGGGCAGTGATTGTCCCTCTGTGCTCAGCACTGGTGAGGCCACACCTCGAGTCCTGTGCCCAGTTTTGGGCCCCTGGCTCTGAGGAAGACGTTGAGGGGCTGGAGTGAGTGCAGAGAAGGGGACGGAGCTGGGGAAGGGTCTGGAGCGCACGTCTGATCAGGAGTGGCTGAGGGTGTTCAGCCTGGAGAGAAGAAGGCTCAGGCCTGGAAGTGCTCAAAAGCAGTGTGGATGTGGCACGTGGGGACATGGATTACTGGTGGACTTGTAAGGTGTGTAAGGTTTGCAATTGGACTCAATGGTCTTAAAGGTTTTTTCCAGCCTAAACGACTCTGTGATTCTGTATTACTGGCAAGAGAGTAGAAGATGAAGCATATGTAAGAGGAGAAGGAGGATTTTAAGGGATATAACAGCAGAATCTGCACAGAAAGGGTGTAATTTGCAAGGTTAGAAAGAACTGAATTCATGTTGGCCTAGAAGATAAAGGAAGAATGGAGCGTAGCTCTCCTCACAGCAAAGGGAATGCAGGATAAGACAGGAAAGGTTTTCCTCAGGGTAAAAAAGATCAAAGTTTTTATCTTCTCTACGACAAAGTGATCACTGTTTGAGTCCAGCCAACAGGAGGGATTCCTAGGCCTTCTTGTTGGGAAGCAAGGGCTAAGACTGGATGAATCAGGGACAGTACCTTTTCTACTGGTCAGTGACTAGAGCTGCAACCCTTTGGTGGATTGTTTTGTACATTGTGCTAGTTCAGGTGAGATTTTCTCTAATTTTACAATAACTTTCAATCACCATTACCTTACCCTGTGCCTGAAGCATGTACTATACAAGTCCTAAGTGGCTAGAGAAATTTCTCTATTTGAAAGGGATTTTTTCCTTTCATTCAATATATTAAATTTATGCCAAGAAGTGACAAGTGCTAACATTTAGTCCACATACGTCTTTTAAGCATTTAAAAAGAATTTTTACTCCTCAGCAAAAACTCTGATTCTTCTCAAGTAAAGCCAAGTAATGAGGCTAAAATAAAATTAAAAGAAGCCCACAAAAACTAAAGAATAAGGATATGAAAACTACTTTTAGTCCAAAAAACCTTGTTTTCTCCCCATAGACAAAATGTGCAAAATTAATTCTGTGAATTGGGATGTCAAACACTTTACTCCAGAGTGGCTTTACTGGCACTCGTGGAGAGCTTTGCAAATGCACAGCCCCTCGGCTCTGCTTGCTGTGCTATCATTACCAATTAGCAGTCGTGAGCAGTCCAGCAACCTTCCAGGCACGGAGCAAACGGGCGGTGGGGGAGCAGCTCTACCCTGGAAGCTCCTCACAGTTCGCTGGGAGTTCAGTCTCCACAACTGTTGCAAGCTCTGCTCCCTCTCACTGGAGCTCAACTGCAGCCTCCAGGCTTTCATTAGTTATTTTTCAGCTTAATGGTGAAAATATGAGGCTGATGGTGGTGGCTGAGTGCTGATGGAGTCTCTGCAAACTTCCCTCTGGAGCTCAGCTGAGCTTCCTCTCCCAACCCAAATGAGCCTCAGCGTTGCACAACTTGGGGTCTCCTGAGGAGAAATCACAGATCATGCCAAACTGCAGACAGTATAGTGGCAAGGTGGGGAAATACTAATTAGGTGTCAGATTGAGACCACCAGCCTTATTTAACTGTGAGGTCAAGCTGACTGAAACCTTGTCTCCAAATCAGATATAGACAAACTGTTTCGTGAGCAACATTTCTGATAAAGTCTCCTTTTTCTTCTGTTTACACACAGGAAGCAGACTAAAACCCTCAGAAATGTGTTCTTAGTTGTTCCTTGAACCGATTTGTTTTGTGACCAGAGAGGCATGAGTAAGGGCTAGACTGTCTGGTTTTCTTTGTCCTGTCAGCCCCCCAAAAGGTGATCAGACCCAAAAATTAATTCATGACTTCTCTGTCTTTCTAGACNTTCTTTTTTTTTCAAAACAAAAAAAAAAAAAAAAAAAAAAAGAAGTATCTGGAGAGCATTTGTATCCATCCAGACAGCACAGGGCATTTTGATCTTAACTCCTTAGCAGGAATAGATTGCACTATGGGCAAATTGGATTTACAGGCACACTCTGTACTAACTTTTATGGGCCAGGGAAAAGCCTGTCAAGGTCTGCCAGTTCCTGGTGGTGTCTTGGGCATAGCCCTGAAGGGTCCAATGCTGTGCTCCTCCTCAATTCTGACCCCAGTCTTTGACTAAAAGAATGAAAAAAAAAATCAAAAAATCTGTTCTGAGGGAGTTTGGTCCCACCAGTGACAGAAGCTCCCCTGCAGCTACTGTGGGGATGAGTTTCTTGCTAAACACGACACAACTGCTTCTTCTAATGTATCCATAAAAACCTCAACAGAGGCGACATCCAATTAGAAGCCCTGGATGCCCCTAAAAAAGAAACATAGTTCTTTGGATCGTGGAAGTGACAGGGGGACTGCACAGGGCCATAAAGCTCAAAAGGCAAACAAAAAGAATATTGTTTTCTTCTTCCCTCTCTTTTTTAAAGACTTTCTCTCAAGACGACAGGAAACCAGTTTAATTCCAATGATATAATGCTGCCTAAACTGGCCGTGCTTCAGCTCCTTGTAGTGACAGCACTGTAAAGCTATGCCTTTTTTTTCAGCTAAGCTTGTCTGACTTCAGCTTCCACTTCAAAGATGTTGACTGTTTAAAAGGGAAACAAATGATGTAAATTATATTTGACAAGTGCACTAATGATCTAACTCTAAACTACAATAAATGAAAGAATCAGAGAAGGAACATTCATGTTAACATCTGAGAACCAGGTAATGGAAGATTTCTCTTTCATAGTGCATAAACTCTTCACACAAAAAAGAAGAGACTGCACCTATTAGTAAATTTTGACACCACAGGGGCCTTGAAAGATCCCTTCCTTCCAGAAGAATGAACACATCCTTAAGCTTTCTGTCATAAGTCCAAGTGCTACTCAATTCAAAATTTAAAAAGTTACCAAATAGTCTGACTTAGAGTATGTGTGTCTGGCATTTGAGAAATGGGACAAATCTCATAACAGACACAAGTAATTGCTTTCCCCGTGAAAGTGCCACAGGAGGAAAATTTGAGGTTATTTTGCAGATCATTTGAACAAATGAATTTTCATTCAGACACAGTTATTTCTTTCTCCCAACACATCACAGGGAATAAACAGAGATTGTTTTCTTTGCTTTGCCATGTGGAGGTACAAGGGCTCTCAGTTTTGATGTGTTTCCCTTGACTTAGCTTCTTTTCAGTCTCAACCAGTCCCTGAAAATTGCATCTATGAAGGAGAACCAATTCTACAAGCACCAAATGGTAAAGAAACTTTATACTTTACTTATAACTTTTTCATCTAGTTATAAGTTTCCCATATATTTGACAGTACATGTTGTAAAACTGCTACACGGAAATCAGTAAAAGTTAGTTGGATGGCTCTCTCCTCAGATTTCCAGACAAACTGTCCAAACTCATAAGCCAAAACTAATTATAAAGTCCAAGCCCATGAAGAAGGGTAAATTATGCTATGAGGCATCATTTCCAAAAACAGATGTTATTGTTTTAATTTTATTCTGTTTTGCACTCTGCTTAGTCACCTTTTCTTTACTAAAATTATTCTGTTCCTCCGAAGAGGAAGAAAAATTCCTCAGCTGACACCAAAACAAAGGTGTGGTATCTACTTGTCATATTAGAGTTGTAATTAAAAAATATATATGTCTTTAAGTTCGTGGGTTTAGAATTGCAAACAGGTTATGAAATGTGCTTTACTCTCTGCTAAGATAATTCATGTCAGATTAAACACTGGAAAGAACACATTAACAGAAGAGAGATCTCTGATTTATTCTTGCGTTTGCAGCCTGTAGAGGATCAATATTATTCCCCAGACCACATCCCTTGCTTTCTAGAACAGCTGTACTCATGAACACAAAATCAGAGAACTAGTTAGAATTTATTCCCCAGATAAAAAACCAACCAGAGAAAAATCATGTAAATTTCTGCCTTTTTACTTCTTTAACGTTTTGTTTGAAAAATAGAAAAAAAGTTATGAACCTCTAGTTTTTATCACTAATATTTTTCTATGGAGAACAAGTGGAAGCTTTCTGTGAGCGCTCATTGAATGAAAAATGGGGAAAAAAATTTGTCACCAGTCATCTGAAAATTTATTGCCAGCTATTTAGCAACTTTTGCCATGGCACACACATCCTCTTTGATTTAGAAACTCCCTCCTGACAGAATGGTAACTCAGCATCTCTTTAGCTATCCTGCATCCTCCCAGCTACTGTACACCATATTTTACATTGCTTAGGTTCACCAGATTTCCATGCACCACTTCCCCGAGTCAATGCAGAAGGATTCTTGGGGCTGGCCTTAGGACAGTGGCATTTGGGGGAATCTCAGTTATGCAGGGCATTCACAAATGTATGTGGTGCCACTCACTGCCTGCCACAAAGGGCCTATTTTTTAAACTGTCAAAGAAACACTTGTGGCATTGGGGAAACCAGAGAAAAGCTGTCAATTCTATTATTAAATTGACATTCCACACATGCTACTTTGAGATGATAGTCCATAATAAAGTTGCCCTATTTCTTTGCCCTCTATTCATGTCACTACCTAAAGTTTTCTCTTGCATCTTCCCCAGACACTGAGTGATAGAGCATCAGACGTGTAAGCTCAACAAGAGGTCGTCATTGTGGAGCAGTGACAGATGTTTACAACACCTGAACAAAAAAGAGGGGACGAAGGTCCTAAGGCACCCTTGGTACTCCAGGCTGTCACAATGCACGGAGCAAGGACAGTGACATCTCCCAGGGTATTGTCAATCAAGGAGTGCTGAAACAAAGAGAGACAACAGGGACCTTTGTCATCCCGTCGGAGGGAAGAGGGGGGAAAAAAAAGCATAACAAGGCTTTGTCCTGGTCTTCAGAACACAGACCCAACTGTGTGTTTCTCTAGCTGCTGCAAGCTAACAGGATAGCACCAGTTGATCTGACCTTAATGGGAATTGATACAAATTGGATGCTAATTCCATTGTGTCCCGTTCTCCAGTGAGGCCATGTGTGCCAAGAGGCCTTCCCAGAGAGGCAGGAGCTCCCACTTCCCATGCTTGCTTGCTTTTAGACTTGTCTAAAATGATATAGGTTGCAGGAGCCTGGGTTTCCCAGGTAAGCTGTCCCACCGTGCTTCCTGCTGGGAAGCTTCTGTGGAGACAAGAGGACAACAGAGTCTCTCACCCTCAGGGGTGTCTGATTTAGTGAGGGCCTGTGATTGACAGCTGTTAAGAGGAATGACAAGATATTTTACATCTGTTTGGTGTCACCCATTCCTTCCCACACTGACTATTGTCATTCTTGCTACGTCCAGGAATCCTACTGCTGCCAATGCAAATGTCAGACCACTGTGGAGCTATAGTGCCATGCAGCATACATTACACAAGAAATGAGATTCGGATTGGGGTCATTGCATGGCGAATGCAACGAGTCCAAAGTATCTTCATTATCCCAGACCTAACATTTTGGACCAATAATTGGACCACCAGCTACTCAGATGTGCACATGAAATCAGAGAATAAATTGAACACAGTTTTTTCCATGATTTTTTTTTTTTTAATTTTCCTAGCAATTTATTTATTATTTACTCTGCCTTCCTCCAGTGATGATGAATGAATAATGCAGCACATCCACAGTGCTTAACAGGCATGGAAAACTCATATTTCTCCATTCCTACAGCATTCACAGAAGCTTTGGATTTCCATGGGGCTTTCATTCACATCAAATTTGCTAACTGTTAAGCAGTACTTTTTGTGTCCTGACAGAAACAGCACATAAAGTATGGTATAAAGAAAACCATACACTCATTTTGGAGAAACCACTAATTTTATCATGGCTTGAAATACCACTGACAACGATAGACAAAACTGAAGCGCATCCTGCAAGGATGTTTTGTCCAATTAATGAGGAAAATGGTTTATACTCTAAATCTGGCCCAACAAAAGCAAATAAAGAAAAGGAATAAAGTTCACAATGCTAAACCATAAATGACCTGCCCAATGAAGGCTATCCAAACTAGAAGAGATGTATAACTGGTTAAAACCAACAATAATTATAGTGAATCCATTCTATCTTCATCACTCTTCAACCCACTCCAAGTCAAAATACTGTGTAAATTATGAGCTCTGCAGCACGCCTGGAACATTAACAAACCTGGAACCTGGTGGCAAGTGAACTACAGAGCGAAGGAGCCTTCACAGGATTTTAGTCAACTTCAAAAGAATCATCATCCTTCAGCTAAAAAACATCTCAAGCTCTTTGAAGCAAATCTGAATTCAGCCCACCAGATTTTCCCCAGGAAGAGCAAGCCACAGAGCACCTGTGTGCTACATTCTTGGTGCAAAATTCTAAAGCATGAGGAATACAGAACTCCTGAATTGTCCTTGCACTGCAGGCATCATCAAATCTCCAGCTAGGAATGGTCTGGATAACACCTCCAAAATCTTACTGGTGGCTCTTTCAACCCAAGGAGTCATGTCAATATTGTTTATTTCAGGAGTTAACAACTTAATTACTCAGAACAAAGCCTCTGGGATCCTGCATCCGTGTTAGTCCACTATGGAAAACTAACATGGACTAATCAAATGAGATATAGCCTCGTTATGAAAGGGTGTACCTGGCAAAGAAAAGGGATGCTCACTTCTTTGAGCATAGCTGAAATACAGCACCTTCAAAGGAGAAACCCAATTCAGGTTATGAACCCTGTGGATCAGGCGTTATGTATCTACCAGTCATCATCTCAGCAGAGAAAGGGACTTTTCTACTCACCCCTCTCTCTTTCATTCTTTCTGAGAGATATTCTTCATGAAGGAAAGAAAAATATAGAAATTTCTACTCTTTCTTTTTCCTATGGCTTGTAGTACTTGTTCTCCCATGTTTTCTGTCTTACCGTGTACCACTGGGACAGATGGTGAAAACAAAGTCCTTGAGCACAGGTGCAATGAACACTCAACAGGTCACTTGTTCATTGATAGAACTGCTACTGAACACCCTTTCCTTACCAGTTACTAAAAAAACTGTTATTCAGGCTTTAACTGCTGATTGGAACTCCATTCAATGGTCAAAATCTGCAGTAATCAAATCCTTGATACCAAAAATTCCACGTAACTGCTGCCTGACCTGCAGCCTAGTCAGATCTCAGCATAAACAATGTTGTACAGCCTAACAACCCTAATATATTCCCATGGCTGCACCTACTAAATAAACTGAAGGAGAAGATGGTTCTTCTAAATATACTTATAACCATAACGATAATGAGACAAGGCAGGTTTTGCATTTTTCTCTTTAACCTCTAAGGTCCACAGAGAAGACGTTGGCCCAGGATTTATTTCTTCATTAGGCAGCTTTATTTTTCCCCTAGAACATTGCTGTTGGCATAACAGAAGAACAGGAGGCTAGCAAAGTGGCATGGAACAAACAGCCCAAATCTTTTCCAGGCTGTTCCTGCTCCCACTGCATAACTAAGAGTTTAATAAAATGTGCTACCAAGATGCAAACATCTTGCACGCATTCAAGCATTTTCCTTATTAATCTTAAGTGATAAACCTGCCCATGCAATGCACATGTTCAAATACAAGCAATCTAGACCATATGAGCCAAAATCCAATATAAAAAGACAAAGTGATTTTCAGACAATCATAATAACATTCAACCTCCTCTTTCCCCAGTTCAAAAACAAGAAGATAGAGCAAGATTCCTACAATCTGCTGGCTCACAAGAGAGAAGGAACTATTGTGTGGATTTGAACTCTAGTGTGCTGCCTTTAAGCATTTGGTGGTACTCACTACTGCTTAAGAAGATATTTAGAATTCCAACATGAAAGGTCTGTTTCATATTTTAAGCCCAATAAATCTTGATCACAGCTCTCAATTGAGACAGCAGTCTGGCAAAACTACATGGACAGCAGACACTTTACTGTGGCTCTTTCTCCCCACTCAGCCTCTCCCTCCCCCACCTCCCTCAAATTGAAGTTTATTGTTGCCAGAAAAAACAAGAAACAGCATATCTGAAATTTAATCTTCCTTAAATTTGCAAAGCAAGCCTACAGAGAAGATTAACCATATAAGCAGGGCATACTTTCTTATTCCTCCTGGGATATGTGTCATGCTTTCCCCTCCACCCAGTGTTTTCTGTTGTTATTGGTCATCGAGTTTCATCCCTCAGCCAGGCCAATCTTAGCAAAGCTAGTACTGTTTTGTGGGACGGGGTTTGTTTTCCTCCTTTTTAATACATCTTTGCTGTGAAAATAAAATATGTTTGATGCAGCTGCTGCTGGGGAGATATTGTTGAGAAATGAATACGCTGGGAGCAAACAGCAACTTATGTGATGCCTAGTTAAAACACACTAATTACAGTGCAGTCACCAATGGTGTTAAGATAAGTTATACCTTTTCAGTATACTCCAAAAATTTGTCTAACTACAGCTTTCAACTGGCCCAAGAAGCAGACAGCTTTTCTGTCCCTCTCCTTGACCACCTTGCTCATCTGACAAGGACACTGGATAGATATTTGAAGGGTAGCTGGGAGGTACAGTGGTTTTGACTGGTATTTTTTGAGACCAAAGCCTGCTCAGGCATGACCTGGACCCTGAGGAAGCTTGTGAAAATCTTCAGGTACCCTCAGAGGGTTTGGGCTAATGGGTAGTCCTATGGGGTGGGTTTAATGCCATAAATGGAGCACTTGATGCTCTTTCTGGGGATTTGTCACTTACGACTTAAACAGAGAGGGTGTGAGAATACCCTGTGAGGTACAGAGGTTCCCTTGTTCTCACTGGAGGAGCATTCCTTGGGAGAGCTACCAGGGCAAGTACAATCCAAATGTGACAGCAGAGTGATGAAGTTATTTCATTTCTAACAGCAGGAACTTAGCATTTAGTTAGGAAGGAAAAGTACAAAGAGTGAGAAAGCACAGCAGTGAACAACTCACCACTGGCTAACAGAGGATACAGGTTTGCATCACCTAATTCCTAAATCAACCCTCTAACTTTCCTCCAACTGACCATTTCTCTAAGCAAGTCCTGGTTGCAATACCCTCAGAAATTAATTATCTACCAGAGATAAGTTATTACTACAATGAGGGCCTAAAATAAAAGCAGTAACATCTTGTGTAAGCATGTGTAGGGCCAAATAATTTTAATTTTGGCAGGAAAAAAAAAAATGGCACACTTACTATCACTTTAATTTTTGGATCTGCTTTACCGTACTCATATGGCATATGTGAGCACACATGCGAGTCCAAAAGAACAGGAAGAAAAGAAAACCTAAATCCAAGTAAGTTCCATCTAGTTCATCCTTCAAACTTCCTGCAGGCCTGGATGCAGAACTTCAGTTTTACTTGCATGACTGATTTAACAGTATGTGAGGAAAAACTCGTGCTATCCATGATTTTGGCAATTTTATAAGGCGAGCTCTTTGTGCTTAGAGAATAATCCCAGGGGCCAGATAGAAAGGCTGTTCTGAGTGCTAAGGGAAGGCCCCTATTCTGGAAAAGGGCCCATTCATAGCAGCTCTTTTCGTTCGTGCTCGTTTCACACTGAAGCCAGCGTGCTGAAGTTCAGATCCCGTTGCAAAGGAGATTTGGGCACGAGGCTTCACCCAGAAGTGATACCTGGGGTATGAATACAGGCACAAAATTGGGAATGCTCAGAAGTGTTTTGAAGGAAGAGGAACCAGGTGAACCCAAAACCTTGGGCCCTGTACAGCTCCATCTGGACCATTCCAGTGTTGTGAAGGGCTATGGAGAGAGCTCAGCTAAGGGCGGAAGGTTAATTTTGTAACACAGGAGGAAGTTACAGGTAGGAGTAACGCTGTATGCAGAGTGTGAAGGAGTGGTCTGCTTTCCACCTGGCCTGATTTATCATGTTCTTCAAGTATCCTGGAAAGATAGACCTGGAAGGAGGTGCAGAGAGGATTAATTACACATGAATGGGGTAAAAACCCAAACCAGATTACCATTATCATCTTTCTTCCAGCTGATGACTGAGAGAACCCTTCCAGCTTGTTTTGGGCTCCTGGGTTTTGGTTCTGATTTGTTTTTACTTGAATATGTTGTCCTCAAGGTTTTAGTACCACACACAAGAACTTCCAGCCCTTTCATTTTATGGCAAATATCACTACAGTCCAAGAAAAATGTGACATCTGCTGAATTTTCTGTCTCTACTCCGTCCCTGTCACAACTTGATGCAATTTTATATTAAAAGCAATACACGGCCACATTCCATGCAGAATCTATTTTTTTCCAGGAGAATTATTTAAATCAGATTATGTTAGTGGGATTTTCCTTTACTCTTAAAGGCAGAAGAGAATGAGGGAAGAATATGGACATTGTGGTTTTTCCCATTAATAGTTTTCATGGAAATATTCTATCACCTACAGGCTGTGGATTGCAAAATAATTTTTCTTTTAAACCATCTAGCAAAAAGAAGGGGCTGCTCCTCATAGCAGAATAAAGAACTCCAAAGAACATTTACTTCTGATCAGCAGCATTCAGAAGCCACTCGAATGACATTCTTTATAAAGCTGTTATGGTATCACAGGCCAGATTAAAGTGAATTTTCTAAGTCCTAGTTCTCCTTAGATCTAACTCTGTCTTTAGATGACCTTCCTGATTTTATCCAGATCATGAGCATGCTCAACATCCTGTTCTATATATTTGGTAGAAGCCAGTGAAATGGAATGCAGTATCAGAGCTGCTCTTATTTGTAATTTGTCTGGGAGGTGTTCCTATAGATGATAAGCACAGCTCTCCTTTTTTTTTTTTTTTGCAATGCTTTTATGAAGGGCTCATCTAACTTATTGATATCCTGAATAGGTGTTCCATTATAAAGGAAATGGTGGTTTTGTTATTGTAATATTGTGGATTTTTTTGTGCAAAAGGTATTAAGTTCTTGAACTTAAAACTAGTAAGAGGGAAAAAAAGAGAAAACTCAGAGAACTAAAAATAAAGAGAAACAACTTTCTCTCTGGGATATTTCTCTCCTTTTTTACTAGAATCATTCTATATTTAGATGCTATTGGTCAAAACACAATCTTTATTTCTAGACCTCACGTTACTTTTTTAAGTGCCTTGTCCTCTATATCTGAGAGTCAAATAAGCAAGTCTCAGAGAAATACAATATTTAGACATGACAAAACATACTGCTATACTACAGTACTGTTTCCACTGAGAGTTTTGCTAGGCTCACTTCCATTGTCTAGCCTTTGCAGGTAGAAAATCCCTCAGGAAAAAAGTGCTTCTTCGTATCCCTTAATTCAGCCTTCACATTTATAACTCTATGACAACAAAGTGGGGATTTCAAAAGGTTTGGAAGAAACAAGACTTTAAAAAAAAAGGCATGGACCAGAGAAAATCAGAATCCTGCATGTGATGGCCTTAAGGTTCTGGTTTTTAGAATTAACCTATTAATTATTATAAATTATTAATTAAGCTTTCCCAAAAGAAGACTAAAGATGATCCCCAAGATCCGCAAAACCCACGGATTCACAAGAAGGTGCTGAAAAGATTTGTACCGAGTACAACCCAAATTCGAAACGGCCATGGCAACAAAGAGAAGGAGAGGACTTGGCAGAGCAGTTTGGTGTTTAATGCTCACTAATGCATTCAAACTTATGATCACAAGTGTTTTCCTCAGACTGCACACCATTTTCTACCATTACAATAATTGGGTGTCTGTGCGTTGGACTAAGGGAACACCTCTGTCTAGGCTTCTGTTTAAATGATTGTTGGAAGTGCAGTTCTCAGCCAGCACTAAAGCTAATGTTTGCTGAGCACTGTATTTGAAGTCTGGTAGGAACTATTTGGGCCAGAGTTTTTAACACACAGTTTAGCCCAGGTAATTTTCAGAAAAGTAGTCCCTGTCCTTGTTGACTGGAAAAGGCAAAGGAAAATTTTCCTATGAAGACCAATCCTGCAACCAGAGGGCTGCAGCATCCTGTTGATTCTGAGTGCCCAGGACCCCCTGGGTATGGCTGACAGGAAAAGATTGATGGTGTCCACCTGGGAAGCCCAAGAAAAGAGATATTCCTAATATCATTTCCTATATTGTGTTCAGCTGAGATACAAAGTATATCCATGATAGACAGATGACCAAATATAAGAATTAATGTCTCAACCCACAATGATATATATAATATTTCCACTTCCATCCTATGCTGACGTAAATTGGAATAAGGGTATAGCTTCAATCCATTGTTCATGAAGAAGAATAAGGTGCATATAGTACAAGAGAAAAACAAGTGTATTACTGATGGTAAGAGTTCTCTGACCCAGCCTTCAGATTTGAGCATCCAGCCTACCTTGACACTATAAACACACTTGGAGCAGGCAGCAGCTGTGTCTAAATAACTGCAATTTGCTACAACACTGGAAGATAGAAAATATGAAAAGCTCTTCAGAAAACATCCCTAGTACTGTGTCATTAAAATTGTTTATCAGTTAGTGAGTGAAGAAAGTAGAGCACTAAAAAGATGGCTGTGCTGGAGGACCAGAGAACCTAAGTCTATTACTGAAACCCAGGAAGTAACCAGAAAACATACATTTTCCTTTAAGAATGTGACCTTGTTTTCTCTCTCCTCTTTCAACTTGTAATTTACTTCCCAGCTGAAGAATCATCTTCCTTCTGAGAAGATCTATAACCTTGTCCCAGTGTCTTCCCTCATTCTTTGCCTCCTTACAAACCTGTTCCTTCTTTTTTGTCTTCAGCTTGCATCCACTACTGGCTGTGCAACACAGCAAAGGCTGAGTTCAGTGGGTGGGTTTAACCCAAAGGGAGGGATGGAGTGAGCCCTTCCACTAGGAATGCTCGTGGCAGAGCCAAGATGCCCTCTGTTAACTTTCTGTACCCTGTGCAATAGAGAAGTCACATTTTTTCAACCAAAGCACTTTTCTGCAAAAGAAGGGAAAGGCCTCTCCTGAAATGGATCCTTTTGGAGACACTCTGTTTTGTTCTGGTTTTTCTCTTTTGTTTATAGGTAAAGGGTCCAAAATATTTCAACTCTGTTTCTAAAAGACAGGATTTTATGGAAACATTCGAAATAATTGGAAAATAAAGCTGGACCTCTGAGTGCTCAGCTGTTCTAGTTGAACCTTTCGGTTGATATTTGCAAATAAAGAATTTCTTAAATTTTTCTGTTTCATTTTCTTCCCATTTCCTGATCAATCCCAGTTCTAACGACTATGCCTTTGGGCTGAGGAATCAAGGTACATTTGGAGACAGTGAGCCCAAAAAGGCTGAATTGTCTCACAGTCTGGTCAAACATCTCTGCTTCCTCACAGCTCCCTCCTTGCCTCATCTTGCTGCTCCTCCAAAGCCAGCACTTACGAGTTCTGCTTCAGAGCAAGCATGCAGACAGCGTATCAAAAGAGGCTTTCAGCAGCCTGCCCTTAAACTTGGTTTGCACATAGATGGGAAGAAGACATGCAGCTCTTTATTTTACACCACTGAGGGACTCGGGCCGCGCTGTCTCGAAGAACCACTTCAAGTACCGAGAGTTGTTGAAATAATCCGAGGCTTTCTAGTTGCTAAAATATTCCCTCCCATATGCTGAGTGTCCACTTTGAAAACCTTGCTCATTCTTTCCTGCATCTGGCATAGATTTCCAGGGGGGTGGGGCTGGCCCTGCGGTCGGCATGAGACGAGCCCGGCTTCGCAGCTGCTGTTTCCTTCCTCTGACAAGGCAAAAAATATCTTCAAGGAGGGAATCCCATTCAGCATGCAAGTGGTGATACCAAAGATGCTTCAGCTCCTCATCCCCTCTGTGACAGCGTCCTGAAGCAAACAGTGCAGCTAGCATTAACCCACAGGCCACCCTCTTCCAGTCTTCACCCCTTCTCTTACCTTCTGCCGTGACTGGGCTCAACACAAACACCATAAAATTAAAACGTAGTTTAGTAATTTATAGTGAACAATTCTCTTCGGTGAGCTACATCCTCTTTCAGATTTTTTTTTCTGGACAGCTTTGCTTTTCATACATCCACTCACAGTCACATATCATTACATTGATATGTGCCAGGTAGAATTCTGGTCACAGACTATTTTTCCCTACTTTTAATAGTATTTCTGCATCCTGGGAAAACTGGCTGCATAGAATGTTTTGCAAGGGTAAAGACAGCATATAAGGCTCAGGGTATCGTCCATACAGATAATGGAAACACTGGATGTATGATCTAAACAGAAGGGACAGAGGCACCACAGATGTTAATCAGAGCCTCTTAGAGAACCTATGTGGCTAAAACTTAAACCCAGCATGAGGACAAGTAGGTGTAGCAGGCTTCAGTCTTATGTTTTGTATGGAAAGGGATTTGCTTGTTTAATTAGAATATAAACTAGATACAGGTTGCATTTAGCTGCAGGTGGGCAAGCGATTTTAGGAACATCGACCACAGCCATGTTGTGCTCAAAGAAGGATTTTATTTTTCCTATACCTTGCCCCAGCTCTTCAACAGTGACATTATTGGGTGATAACAAGTCACCACTCTTTGGGGCATCCGTGGAAACTTCTGGTGTGGGAACTTTCTCTGTAGGCAGATGTAGCCATGGATCAATAGCATGGCACAGGGATCATTAAGTCCAACTCATAAGTTGAATGGTCCATACAGGGATTGAACCCCCAGTCTCGGTGTTAGCACCAGCTAAGCCAATCTCAGGGTCACATAATCACATCCCAGAGCAGGGCAAAGACAACCTATTATCGATCCTCCTAAAAATCTGATTGAGATGTTGCTGAGCTTAGCCAGAACATGCTAATGAGATGAAAAAGTAGAGAAAATTAAGTGTACTCCATACATGGGCTAAGAGATGGCAGTGCAGTTTCTCCAGTCCATGCAGAGTGAGGATTATCCTGATGCTAATGGAGAAAACTGATGGAATGGGTCAGGTTTAGCTGGGGAGTGTGGATTCCACTCAGCCAAACATAAGCTAGATTTCCCTGTCAAGACAATTCCCACAGCCAAGCCACTTCTCTGGGCTTGTCAACACAGGCACAGAGCAGCAGCTGGTCTGGGCATTTCAGGAGGGGCTTAGGGCATGCTCAGGGAGAAGCAGAGATCACTGGGGCTACGGGGATAAGTAGGGGCTGCAGAGCAGTGTCCTGGGCTCCTATTTAACCCAATTTCTTCCCTGCACAGCCCTGAGCAGAGGGGAAAGCACCAGCCAGAGGCAGGTCTGACATCTGTCCCAGGACACAGCAGGGAGCAGTAGAGCTTTTCCTTCCTCGCGCTCCCACAGCCCAGCTGGGCCCAGCTGGCCCTGCACTCTCACAGGACTGGGAAAACAGATGAATTACACTCACTTGGACTACCTGAATTAAGCACTGAGGGTCTAAGTGCTTTAGAGGAGTTTTGCCTTTAGAATGGTTTTCTCTGCCTGTTATTTCTCAGCAAGAACACTTTTGATCCATCTGCTAGTCCAGATTATTTTACATGGGGCTATAATTTTCAGTGCCTTTCTAGTAGTGCTTGTTATCTACTTAGATAGGAATGCTTGTTCATCTTTTTCAAACAACGTGAAAATTATGCAAGCAAGTGGATTTTAGTCCAAATCCAAAAAGCTGGTACAAAAGATGCATAAATCTTAAGTTATTCCTATGCACTGAGCAGTCAACCTTCATTACATCTATTGTTTCTGCGTTCTTTGCACCTGAATTTTAGCCAGGAAAAATGTAACCATGGTTAACCAATTTTTAAGTGAGGAGTGACCATCTCCAGGAAAATAAAAATATTAAAAAAAATGTAATATAGCAATGATCAAATGCATTCAGTGCAAGGAATTATTATCTGCCTGTGAATTGCTCAGCCTAGAGGGATCTCAATGAGTCCTGGGTGACTGAAGACAAATGTATTAATTTCTCTGTTTGCCTCTACTGGAAAGATTTTCCATGGATAATTTCTACAGAGGTTTTCCCCCCTTGGCCCTTGCCAAGTTGTTTATTCTTAGTTTTATGGAATCTACCTCCTGCTCCTGTGAACCTGGAGCAGTTTGATTTAGCTTCTGCTAATTAGTGTATGCAGTCTCCTTATACTTAAAAGTAAAATGCCATATCTCCCTTATTCTCAGTGATAGCATGGTCAGCCCTCATTCAATCGCAGAGTTTAACTCATAACAAGACACAGCTGAAGCAAAAATGAATCTTCACAGAGTGAAATAAGTGCCTTAAGAGGAAGATTAAGGATGAGTGAGGTTTTGTGGCTTTCGGGGGTTTTTTTGGTTGTTTGATTTTTTGGTTTTGGTTTTTTCATTTTTTTTTTTTTTGATTTGTGTTTGCTTGTTTCATTAGGTTGGGGTCTAAGATATTCAGGTATTGAAATCAAAAGCAAAAAACATATTCTTCCCTTTTATGCTCGTTCTCCTAACAAAAGTCAGGCCATTTCAAGGGGGAGAAGTAGTAAACAAAGAATATTTCTTGCTGATGGGTCAGCCGCAGTTTTATGTAGGCTGAAAAGTAGATTGTAATCCTGTGAAACAGCAGCATACTTTTGTTCCTCCCTCCCTGCCCCCATCCTGAAAACACACATGGCTTGACAAAATGCCACTAGAACGTGCTTGAAAACAGTGATCTCATTGTGAAGGCTGAAAACTTAGGGCTCAGTATAGCTGGATGATTGAGAAGCACAACATGCTCAACAGATGTAAAAACTGTATAATTCATGACTTTCTCAAGTGGGGAATGAGCTTCCACAGCCAGTTACTAAACCGCTGCAAGAGGTGTAAAATATCCAGCGATTTCCTACGCGAGTGCCCCAACTATTTCAGATATGCACACACTACTTGTGAGTTTTGGCTAGCGGTCACTGGGGTTATTTCTCTCTGCTCTGTTCCGTGCTTGTTTTGGGGTATTTTAATAAGAGAGGAGAGACTTAACGTTTTATCCTTCGTTTTCCTGCTAAATGGCAGGAAGGTGGGGGGAAGGGAACAAGCAAACAAACTCCAAGCGACTTAAGTCCAGAGAAAACTTAAAAGGAGATTACAAACCTCGGACTTCCCACTTGCCTTAGTGAGCTGGCAGGAAAGCCAGTTTAATCCAACTGGGTTTGTAGTTCCCTTGGGTCTGCAATCCTGCATAGACCTCCCTGGCAGGCTCTGTAAATTTGGAAAGCTAAGCTGAGGCTCGCACGATCCCTTTTCATTTTTTTTTTTCCCCCCAAAGAGTTTCCATCCCTTGCTTTCTTCTGAACCTCAGAACCCAAAGCAATTAATTTCTGAAACTTTTCCTAAAATTTCCATATTTTCCTCCTTAAGCAGCCCTCTCTGCTACTGCACATAGTTTCTGCAGGGCCTCACAGGGGAAGGCTGCTGAAATTTCTTGCTTCCAGATCCAGCAGGCAGCTGGAAGACATTTTACCTTTCCATTCTACAGGTTAAAAAAGTGTCAAGGCTGCTCTAAATCATGCCCAGAGGCCTTCTTGCTCACTAAGGACTGTCATTCCCATCCTAGCTGCACCTTCTCCAGCTCCAGACACATTCCCCCAAATGGGAACAGCCACCTCCACACTTGTAAAACTACTTCGTGTCAATGCTCCTAATAGAACCATGAGCCAGAAAAATAAATAAAATAAAATTAGTGCACGAGTACAATCCCGGGTGCCCAATTGCCAGCAGCTGGTCAGAAAATAGGGAATTAGCCTGGGAAACAGGAGAAAAAAAAAAATGTATCAAACTTGGCCCATCAGCTGTGCCCAATATATAAAAGTTTTGGAAGGGGATCTCTTCAGAAGAAGAATATGAATGAGACAGAATTATGGCATGTCCACCACCTCCCAGAGTTTTGAAGAAGTCTTCCCAAATTAACATGCCTCTTTAATTTAGGCTGCAAAGAGCCTTCTAGGCAGCTCCCCAGCCTTGACAGCTGTTGGCAGGTAGAAGGGGATGGAGCAGGAGATAAGAGTGGAAGGGTGAATATTCCTTTTGGGAATGCACAGCCCCTGAAAGCAGAAGTTGATTTAGAGATTTCATTTGGCACCTGTCAGAGGTTTTTGTGATGCTCACAATGGCTGTCCCCTAGCATTAGTTTATTACTGCTGCCATGCAGTAGCTATTTGGGACAATATTTTCATGCAAAACCTCACTTAAAAAGACTTGTAGCTTCCCCTCCCTCTTTACTGCTTTGGGTAAAATTTTCTCATGCTCACTGGATGCCCAAAGTGCATTATTATTTCTGGCCATGTCTGAAGCCATCCACATGTAAAAAATCATGGGTAGTCCAGCTGTTGCATATGGTTAAATTCTTTATTGAGATGGAATAAATCATCTCTCCTCTCCTCTCTCTTTTTCTATGGCTTCAGATTTGGCAGGTACCTACTGCTGAACGCTGAACTCATGCCTTGGCCCAGTTGAAGAACTTGCATTTCACATAACACAGGAATAGCATGTCAGGTGGGGTGAAATTTAACTATGCAATTAGTTTCCCTTTTTTTATCTGGACCTTATGGAAATAGAGCAAGGTGCCTGAATCCAAGGAGGTAAAGGGTCACAATAAAGAAATGGTCTCACTGGCTGGAAAAGAAAATGTTTCTACCCCTGTCCCAGGAGAGTCAGGGGTTTTTCACCCCTCCTCCAAATCATCTTCCTGCTACAATTAAAAACTCCTTTGGCTTTATCATTTCGATCTCCTTCCTCCAGCTCAAGAAACAGTCACACACATTCATGCACAGAATGAACAACTACCAAAAAAAACAAACAAACAAACAAACAAACAAAAAAAAACCCAACAACCAAACACAGGGGAGATTCTTATCTTAAGGTCAGTATTACAGAACTATACGTATAGACAACCTCTCTACCAGCTTTGCAGGCATGAACATGCCACATTGCTATAGGTGGTGGTTTGGTGAAGTTGAAGTAGTAAGTAAAAAGGTTGCAGAGCCTTGGCTTTCCTGCAGACTTTACAAGTTAAACACAAACTCAGTGGACATTTTGTCCCAGGTTTGCATTAGTATTCTAGATTAAAAATTTTAAAAAAATGGAAATTATTTTTTCATAAGATTTCTACCTGAATTCAGTGTGTTAATCCATATTCTGCATGTCTAGTTCTTGTATTCCATGACCAGGGGTACTCATCAGAAAACTGCCAATTTTAACAAAGCTTCTCAATTTTGTCAGACAAACAATCCAATAGCCTATATCCTAAAACCTCTGAGCTTAATAAACACCTTTTTGTTGTCACAAGTGACACTAAATACTAATACTGTTTCCGTGGTAATTGTATGAGAAAACTTGTAATATGCACATATTGCTGTCCAAAATCATAAAAACCCTTCATGACTTTCCTGGTTCGGAAAGGAAAAGAAACACAGGAAGAAAAGGCTTGGAAGCCCAACCTCATTTATCTGACAATCAAAGTGTATTTTTGCTGTACCTTGCTACTGAATATGCACTAATACGTGTCAAGTCCACCGCTGAGGAATTCATTGTGATATTTGATGTGGTTTCAGTGCTTCTACAACTGAGATGGCTTTCACAGTGAGTTTATCCACCTCAAAGAGGCTTGCTTGAAGTGTAAGGCACACTAGGGAGAAGTTTATTTTCACCCTCTGGGTCATTGTGAGAAATCCCCTCTGTTGCAGTTGGGGCAAAACTCAGCTGGCTCTGCGGTCAGTGGAGTTTGTTCACTCCATCGCGGACAACGCCGTGGACTTCAGTGGAGCCAAACATATTTTGTGATTATTTCATTAAAAGAAAGACTCACAAAGTTAGCCCTTTGCTGCACATTCAGAATTAAGAAAACAACCATTGCCAGACTTTGCTTATCATCAGTGTGATCTCTTGAGTCTGCCTCAAGAACAGGGCATATCTTTTTAATTAAGTAAAAAAATACTTGGTCGACGTCATCGTGCATATTTATTCGTGTTCCCCTCTCTTCAGAAGAGTTGCAGTTAAAAATATGAAGGCAGATCATCCATCTCCATGGAAACCAGGAAGAAAAGTCAGTGCTGAAGGACATATTTCACATGGATAGAATCAAGTAGCTCACACTGGTGTTGGTGCCTCACACTGAGGCTGTTGCGTTTTCTGATTGTGTTACCTGAGCACTGGCTCTCCCCTGGGACAACAGCAGGAATTAAACCTCTCAGTACAGCTGCTTCGAGTCACATCTGGAGGACTCTCTTCTCTCCTGAACAGGCAGGAAGGCAGGGTTGACACAGGAAGAAATTCCAGGGGACAAAACCATACCCTGAACATGTGATTTGATAGCTCTGCTGTGGTCTGCAACTTAGAAGCCTGTGAAATTATCTTGGAGTTGCTGCTGCAGTGCAAACAGGCAGGACTGCCAACATTATCGGGGTCTCTGCTGCAGAGAGGACAATGGTAGGGGTGATGTTTCCATCCAGGGTCCCTCATCCCCTCCTCAGCTACCTCAGGCCCACTCCAAAATCCATTAACTTTCAAGGAACCCTGTAAAACAGCTTTACCTGCTGAAACTCCTGGTAAGAGGGAAACTGTGGGGAAACAAGGTAAATCATAAAACTGGTAGAAGACATTTGTCTTCTTGCTGGCTACTTATGTTTGGGAATCTGGCATAATCTGAAAGGCTTTGTCATTATTTATATTTTTCCTGTATTTATAATCATCTGTATAAGTATCTGGTGTTTGAGGACAGGCACTTTAAAAGCAAAACTAAACATTGGCTCAGACCCTATTTCCAAATATTCTAAATAAAAAAGTCCTTCTGAAAGCATATTGTGACCTTGCCTGGCATTGCTGCAGCGTGATTACCCTCCTTTCTCTCACAAGGAGAGGTGAAAGTTGGATACTTCAGTCAAAATAAGCAGGCTGGCTTGCTTAAAGACCTACTAAAAGTAAAGACTACTTAAAGACTTGCTAAAGTAAACCCAAAATAATGAACTAACTTTGATTGTTAAATAAACATCTTTGAGATTGTTATTTTAACACATCTGGTAACATGAAATGACCTATTCTGAGTCGGTCAAGCATCCATGCAGACGAGTCTCAAATCCTCATAAGCACAAAAGAAGCCACTCCACATTCTTATTTTCCTATTTGTCTTCTGGTTTGAACAATTTTAGCCAAAACGTGTAACTGAACCTACAGCGCTTTTTAAAGTAGGTGATTGAAGAGGCAGTAAGCACAAAGGAGAAATGAAAAGTAAATCCCTGTAGATTATGGATGAGGGAATAACTGCTGGGGTCTGCAAAATGCTTCCATTGTATGGGCAAACCCACGAACAGATCAATAATCTTTATTCCTGGAACCATTCAAATTCACAGCACCCTTTCACTGCACTGCACGACTGGGGAATTTCACTGCTGGTGTCCAGGCCTGGCAAGCAGATAAGAGCTGCTCTAAAGGAGCTCCTGCACTCAGGGGAGCTCTTGTCTGCTGAAAAAATCATCCAAGAGCACCACTGCACGGTGTTGGCCTACTGGATGAAGAGAAAAGTAAAAGCTCTCAAACCCAGTGAAGGTACCTAACTCGAATTTCCTGAAGTGCTTAAATTGACTGAATATATATTAATAATTCTTCTGAACTGAGAGCAACTTAGATATATGACGGTTTAAGTTTGTCTGAAAATATTCTAGAAGTTACATTTGTTGAAAGAAAGACAATTAAAGAGTTGTGTGTGCAAAGTTTGAGTGAATAAAATCTACAGAGGTCCCATTTGCCAAGAAACAATATATCAAATTATGGCAAATCAGATTATTGTAAGGTCTTTGTACACAGTAATACTACATACTGCACTGTTGGTCTCACTCTAAGCTTCCTGTATATGTAATTTTGGGGGCATTATAGAGCTATAAATTCCTCATGTGTCTCTAGCTGTCCACAACTTTTGGCTTCTGTAACTCTCAGCAATCAAAACTAATCCTGAAGTCAGAAAATCAGTTGATAATATATCAACATGATTCAAAAATGCTTTTGGGGATAATATATTTTAAAAATACGTATCAAAATATATATACACACAATGTATACCTAGCCCACATGAATCCCTAAAAATGCATTCACTGATTAAAAAACTCCAAAAACCAATTTCTCCATTTTCTTTATATATATTTTTTTTATAAACAAAGGCAAGATTAGCTTTCAACCTGCTGTAAATCTTGAGGTTACTTTTACATAATATTAAATTGGGAGTAAATTCTTTACTTTATAATGCCATAAAGTAAGCCTTCCTTCCCTGAAAACCCTAAATTACATGTGACCTTGTAAATCCTATATTAATTTGTTAGATTTGTGGCCTGGAATAACATGAATGGTTTCCAGAAAAACCCATTCTTCTGTTGAATTTGTGTAATGAGCTTTACTAGCCTCAAAACCCATTATGATCCTTTTTAGTGAATATAATTTCTATGTAGGTAAGGAAGAACCTGTTACCAAAATGCAAGTGGATACTATATCCTGAGGACTTCCAGACACTCTTTCCAATATTAATAAATATCCACCCCAAAAGTATTTAACTTAGTTATCAAGCTCATTGCAAAAAAAAAAAAAA
>WEKY01022962.1:0-87005 GCA_013390045.1 Picathartes gymnocephalus | reverse complement strand
AAAGAAAAAAGGAAAAATAAAGGAAAAATCAATTCAAAAGTCTTTTTCACTTATGCAGTGGAGTTGATACAGAGAAAAATTCTGCTGTTCTTTCAGACAGATGTCTGGTTTGCCAAAAAGCACCAAACTTTAGATCTAGGCAAAGCAGCTTTTTGTCACTAACACCAGTGTGGTCCCTACGTACAGGCTAGAGACAGAGTGGTAATTTGTTCAATACGTCACTGTCCCTTAAACCATCCTTCTGCCTGTGTGGTGACAATGAACCAGGGAAGAAAAGGGAAGTAATTATTTGATGAATCTACTAAGGACTGGCTTCTTGTGAAACAAGTTGGTTCTATGAAGCAAGGCTTGTGAGTTATACCAGGTCCTTCAGCCCAGAAATCTCATCACTTACAAGGGAATCATTATCATTGAAATATGAATATTTTACTTTTATTAATATTTTACACGTCCCTGAATAACAAGCAATGTCACTCAAGGATATCAACAAAACCAGGAGCTAACCCAGTAAAGGCAGAACCACCTCCTGCCTTTTGCTTCCTGCTCTGCAGCTACAATTTTGAGAATTCCCATCAAATCAGTCTAAAACAAGCAGCTGGCACTCTGTGATCCCAGGGAAAGTTAATAACTGGCTTTAAACTGCGGTAATTGATAAACATGCTTTTCATTTAAAGGAAAGGAAGTATTTTCTTCACATTTCCAGGATATAGAAAATGCCAAAAGCCTAATCTCCTGCCTAAATTTCTGTGAATACACAGCTAGGCCTTTTCCTATTGAATTTCCTCATAGTGAGTAGTTCCCATACACGAAAAAAATACGACTCAACACGAGCAAAGGTGGCAGAGACTGGCTCCTAGGGCTGGGTAATCCCTGCAGTAGCAGGGCTGAAATCCAAATTTAGACTAGAATTTGGGCAGCCAACAGAGTAATTAAGGTTGTTCTGGTATCCCTACACAACACCTGCCCCACAGGGGATGGCTGAGCATCCCACAGACAACGTTGCTCCCTCAGCAGGAGGAGGAGATCCTTGTGTGTGCAGTTTACTCTGGTTCAGGTTCACAAGAGTTGTGGAATGAGACTTCAAGCCCTTCTTGGTTGCCTCAATTTACTGCTCTGTTTCAGGGGAATTGGGAGAAGAACAGTGATTCAAGGAGGTTACTGGAATTCTGCAGTGTCTTGGCTCAGAGTTTAATCGCCATTACCCACAGATACCAGCTTGAGCTCATCACACAGCACAGAAAGAGCTGGCCAGAATCAAAGCCAAGCACAAAGAGTTATGTTTGCAAGAGAAAGAAAATATCCTTTCTGGGAAGCAGTCGCTGCAGAGCTGTCTCCAGTGGTTGAGGGTGTGCACCAAGAGATCCTGAAGGACAGACCACAAGTTCAGGACCTGCATTCCTGTCTGACAGACAGGCAGCACCGCCTGTGAGAGACCATGGCAGGTCAGAGAGTCCACCAGCTCCTCACCAGCAATGCTTACACCAGTTCTTGTCTTTCCATACGAGATTACAGATGTGGAATTAAGCAGAACTAGAAATAAGTAACCTCAAAACAAACTGCAAAACCTCCAGCTTGTCTCCAGCTTCTTCTCCAAGAAACCTGAGATTTAAGTCTTCCCTTCAGTGGCAGCCTGCAAGGTTAGGCCTGGGTTTACCTGTGCACTCAGGTCTTTCGCTGTGTTCTCATTTGCTGTCAGAGGCTCTGTTTGGCACTGGTAGCACTTGAACGGAGGTGCTTCATCTTTGCCAGGTTCAGGACAAAATTCCATCCAATTCAGTGGCAGCTGAATCCATGCCGACAACCCTAAGGCACTGACTCTTTGGTGGGAATGGACAGACTCACAGCCAGATCTTTACAAACAAGCAAGCAGGTAAGTAAATACCTCAGCGACTTTTCTAAGGAAAGAGATGGCAACATAACTTTATAGACTGTACTGACTTTATATTGAGTAACTGAGGTCATCAGGTTCATCTCTGGCTGGGGAGAACACTCAGATGCTACCACAGAAGAGACAAGACACTGCAGAGAACAGGATTTTTAACTGCAGGTGCTTGGCTGTCAGGCTGAATTACATTTTTTTGGTAAATTCCAAGGAGTTGTTCTGAGGAAGTTCAAGTCCATAACAGGTGGCAGCAAGAACCTCGGACTCCAATGCTTAATTTGTTGCATACTCACTTTGTGAGATTTAAGAGCACAAGGGAACCACTAAAGAAAGTCAGAGTGGCCTGACAAAGCTATCAAGGCTATATGCAGTGAAGGTGCATGTATGACTGCATAACATGTGTGAAATAATAAAATAATATATAGCCTTAACATAGATTTTTCTCGCACCCTAAAGCGCAAGTCTTGGGAAGAAAAGAATGCGCGTAACCCCATATTCCAGGAAAGAATATCCTTGGGATCCCAAGAGTTTTTGTTTGTGAATTTGAAAGATGAATATCCCATTCCCGATGGACTGCTTTGCTAAGAAATTCTGTTGCTAAGAAAATAATAACAAAAAGCAAGGACTCCAAGCCTACACTTCAAGGACCTTAACTCTGAACTGACAAAAATCAAGATGAAAATCATATCCAAAATCAATTAGAATCAACGAATTACACACTAGCTTTTTAAAAGCAAACCTAATGAGAAGGCACATAGATAGAACAAGTGAGGTACTGACTGATGTAAAAATAAACCACTCCTGCTATAAACAAATATAGTTTTAAGGTGCCTGTGCAGTTGCTTTATAGTACAGCTCAATTCTGGTCTGTCACTTCAGAGGGGATATTTTTTATGTGTTTTTCTCCATATTGCTCTCTGGAAGCAGGAAAGAAGAAGGGATTTTCTGTTTGGTTTTTGGGCAAACGTGGACTCTGCCACAGAGCAAGTAGCACAGCAGCTCCCTGTCAGGCTGCAGATGAACTCCTCCTGCTCCAAAAAGGTCTCAGTGTGGCACCTTTCCTCAACACATGACCCCCCAGAGGAAGAAGCATTTTGGACATTTAGTTGTTGCTGCAGTTCCCTGCAATCCTCCCGTGTTTGCACAGTGAGGAGGCGGCTGCTGAGTTTGGTTCTGATTCACAGGGCAGCACAAGGGCCTGTGAGTTCCTAAGACTCTCAGAGATAACCCTCCCTTCAAATGGGATTCTAAAGTGCATGGGAAAGGCTGTGGTTACATTTAAAACACTTTCCTGGCCGAAGGCTACTACTGTCACCGTGTATGCCTCTCCCGAGGGGACCATGTTTGGCATTGCATTAAAACAGCAACAAACGTGCCTCCTTTCCTTATTTTTGAGCCTGATCCTACTCCTCAAATAGAGCTGTAGAGGCAAAACACAGGGAGAGTAGTGGAGGCAGACCCAGAGCCAAACCAGAAATGCTCAGACATCATGCAGGAACTGGGGCCACCGCCCAGGATAGCTCTGGTTTTTTGCCATAATCTGCAATTTCTCAGCAGGAAACCATGTCCTGGCTGTAGTTTTACCACAGGACATCACATGGTTTTTATAGCTGGGTCTCACAACTTCTCATCACAACCTTCCCACCAAGCAAGGTGCTACAGTAGTTTTTGTGGGACAGCCTGAACCGACACCTTTCCAGGACCATCCTTAACTTCAGCTGCGCTCCAGGGTGGACAGGAGCACCTCTTTTGAGTGCTCTTTGCCAAAGCTTCTGGAACCATCAATTGCCACAGCAGCACCTGCATGTGGAAGGTACCCTTTTTGGGGTTCTGCAGGATCCCAGCCAGGCCGTTACCTCAGTAAATCACCATGGCACCAGACAAATGGCTTTCAGGGAAAAGCACGTAGAAGCTGGTGTGCTTGTCAGCTCAACCATTTTGACACTGGCCATTACTGTGGGCTCAGACTGAAAGAAATCCAATTTTCCATCAAAAGGAAATCCTGAAAATAATTAGTCTGGCCCCAAATTAAATGTCCATTTGGTTCAAACAAGGCCTGCTTTTGCTGAATTGTGACTACTTTTTCAATTAGAGATAGATTAACAAAGGGCAGAAGGAAAGAAGAAATTGCGGATATGTATTTTGGGGAAAAAAAATAGAGTATTTTAGTCAAAAAATGTTATACAACCCCCTCCCCCCCATCCCTAACAAGGTCTGAAACTCATCTCTGCTAAATGTGTTTATTTTGACAAAAGACCATTTTCTAGGAGAGGGTCAGCCACCAGCTGTGCTGGCATAAGGCAGAACTGTGTTCATAGGACCCACTGCCCAAAAATAATCACTACACTGCTACCCAGCACTGAAAAAAGCAAAAAGCAGAAAATCAAAGGTGACAAATAACAAAAGAGGAAACACTAGTTCAATTAAATCTGCTACAAACACTCAGGTTCAAGCAGTCTGTCTCTTGCATCAGGCAAAGAGTGTTTTAAACCACTAATTCACAAAAGAAAGAAGGGTGTCAGATAATTAAGCCTTTATGCAGAAAGACATTTTTTTTCTGACTTGGGCAGTGGTTTCTTTTGCACTGGAATGGTTTGAAACAGCAAACCAGATTATGGAGAGCCAATAATGCAGCAGCAACATTATCAGATACTCGTGTCCCCCGGGACACAACAAGGATGGATATTTCTAAAGGCACGCACAGGCAATACAAAATGCTGCACACAGGAGAGTTGTACAGATGTCTTTCCAAAAAATCCACAAGGCTGTGAGGGAAAAGGATGGTTTTACTTCTCAAGGTGCCTGTCTTCATTAACCAGCCTCCCAGAACTGCTGCCATCTCCACAGGCTACACATCCAACAGCTACGCCCTCAGCCACGCATCCATGGGCCTAGACCCACTGACTCTAGAATTTAATGCAAAGCATGCTTTCAGCATATTTTTGTGATCCTGAAGAAAAGTTGCCTGCCTTCTGTTCTTAAAACAAATGGGATTGTTCCATATTTCCAGAATATCGGGTATTTATTTCATGACAGTGCTGTGTTACAGTGATGTATGTTTACAATAAAAAATGCTGAAGTGATGTATTTCCTAATTACATTCTCAAAGAATCCATGTCCAATACCAGCATCTGAACCACCTCCCAAAAGTAATAATGGGGGTCCTCTCTGCTAGCCTGGGAGGGAAAATAAGCCCACAAGTCATAGAAAATTATATTTAAAATTCTTTCTAGAGGGTAAAGTGCCCTCTTAGGTGGCTCTTGAATAAATGGAAAGAAGCCCACAGGATTCCTGCCGTTAATTTTGACAGGCTTTGGATCTGTCCCTATTGTTTCATTAAGAACTGGAAATCAGTCTTGTCTACTCAGATAATTTGAACCATACTGTAGCTATGCAAGTATAATTCACTGCAGTCCAAGCCTCCTATGGGGATAGAGGCATAAATTCATATTATGTGAAAGGGACATAATCCATAACTGCATCCACAAGATGGCTCTGGCCAGAATAACATTTATTGATCAGAAAACCACCTGCCTTCCTCCTTCCCAACCCAGTCGTGCACATGGCACAGCAGCTGTTCTTCAGGGGCCTTCTTTCCCACACTCCTCCTAATTTGTGCCTATCCCCCGTGAGCATGCACACAGAGCTCTTCAGCTCCCATTTGCAAGGTCTCTCCACTAATCCAGAAAGCCAGGACATTAAAAAAAAAAAAAAAAAAACCTATTAAATACAGGAGAAGAAAAAAAAAAATGGCAAGCAGCCAAAATATTTCACATAGACTTGAACTGCTGATGCTACTTCTGGATGTGGCCTGTGTGCCTCACAATGGGTACCTCTGACAGATTCCTTAAAAGTCAGGAAGTGCTTGAGTGCCTAACAGAAGGACACATTTTTAAAATAATAACAATAAATAAATAAATAATAAGATGAATAAATAAAGAAACAGGTAATGCTGTTTGAGCAGGAAGGTTGAACAAGGTGACATTCAGGGGTCCTTTCTTATATCAAGTGAAAAAGTGACTTCGCCCAAGTTCGTATGGGACCTTAGAGCCACCTCTAATATTCTGAACAAAAGCATGAACTGTGATTATTTCCAAATCACTGTCTCTCCCCCACTAAAATTCAAAGTTGCCTCCTATAAGCTTTAAAGATTGTTTTGAAATAACTATCCAAAAATATACACATGTTATGCATAGCCCCGCAGAGCTTGCAGCAAAGCAAATTATAGTCTGGGGTGGATGAAGGAAGCTGAATCAAAACATATCTCTGTACAAAATGCTTGTGGCTTAGCAAAAGCGGTCTTTTTCTTTCCTCTCATGGTTAAAATATATTGTGTTATGAGCCAGTGTCGTGCTATGGAGCACAGAGAAGAAACCATACTGGTCTTTTAAACAGAGGGTTGTGGGACCAAAGCTAATCCCCAGAAAATTCCAAATACCTTTGAAATGGAAGAGTTACACTGCTGTCTCTCTTCAGATATCTGACAATGGCCTCATACTAAATTTTATCATCACGCTCATAACGTTATATTATGCATAATATTATGCATTCCCAAAGCATTCAGAGACAGGGAGAGGAGAAAACACCTCTGAATTCAGACCAGAGCCCATCCCAAGCAAAATTAAAAGGTCAAGTTTTACTCAAATCCACTGTTACCCATCAAAAAACAGGTGCAGCTGCAGGCTGTGTTGGTTCAGAACTCAACCAGATTATCTCAGGTACAGGCATTTGAACAGCACCGAGTTCAGTGCAGGCCAAAACTCCCTGGCACTCTGACCTGACCCCACTGCAGCCAGTCTGTGGGGCTTCCCGTGCCCTGGGTCCCCTGGTACCCTCCCTACATGGTGATCAGTCCCCAGACAGGTTGTTTTTTTTAATGCCTTAGGCTCATCTTTAGGATCTAAACTTTATTTCTCTGGTTTATCTTCCAGGCGTGAGAACCTGTCTTTCAGTAGGATAAATGCAATAAAGCAGTCATATTGGTATCAGCAATTTCTGCTATGAAAATGGCCTGGGTACAATTAAGTTTCCAGGTATCTTCCATAGGCTAAACTACACCATCAAATGCAGCTGGGTGCTTGAGAAAGCAACAATAATTTCTGTATTGTGCACCAAACTGGAAATAATTTGTTGCCCCCAATTACCAGGTGTACCACAAGCCCCTCGGCTGATCCCCCCCACGCAGACAGGTCACATTTTGCAGAGTTCCTCACAAGGAGTCATTGGGCAGCTTAATTAAAGTATTTGCACAAATCAGGTGGCCTTAACTTCTGTTTTGGCACCTCAGCTCCTTGCATTCCTAGTGTTGAATAGCTGGCTGTGGTTTTTCACTCCATTTCATGTTAAAGGTGTCAGAATACAACCCTAGAAGGAGAGAATATACAGTCTGCTTATTTTTGATAGGCAGATATTACTCCAAGTACTGTCCTTGGTGGACTTGCGCGGTACTGTATTTGCATATCCTCAAAACAAGGAATCTTTCTAAAGTAAATAAATATCAAATCCTGTACTTCTCTAGTACAGCCACCATTCTAGTCCACTTGGACCAAAATCCATCTTGTCTCAGCAATCTCTGTGCTTTGTCTTAGATTTTTAAGACTTAATAGCAAAAAAAAGCCTTTTAACACAATTAAAAGAAGCCAGACTAAAATGACCACAGCTCAGTTTTCAGATTGATGTCTAAAAAATTCAAGAGTTTCAATATTCAGCATGGCTTTCTCTAGGTAAACACGGCTAGGGAGGGGGAGCTACAGTTCCTATTTTAGTTTTTCACTTACTGTTTGGTTGGTACAATAGTAGAGCAGATAGAAGAGAAAAAGCTTTCTCAGAGCATCTCATGTCTTGTGCTACACTTCATGGTGTGCCCACTTCAGAGGCAGCCAACTGGTTTTAATCATCCCAGTAGGACACCATCTTATTCCTAGCAGAAAAGCTTCAGGGGAAAAAAAGGGGGGGGGGGGCAAAAAATACTTTAAAAAACGAGAGAAACTCCAATCTGGCAGAAGCACCATTATTCAGATGAAGTTTTGCACTGGGGTCCATCTATACATCCATTGCTGAACACTGTCTTGCGGGAGTCAGTTTGTGCAGAGAGAAGAAGGGTCACCCCAGAGTCCTTCCCAGCATCTCCAGAGAATGTTTTTGCTTTCTTTGGGCTGTGCATGAGCAACTGCCCAGCACAAAGTGACAGAGGGGCTTGTCCAAAAGCTCTCACTTCACTACCACCATGAAAGAGGCTGCTTTGGGACAAACTGCGAGTTAAAGGCATTTAGCTCACAGTTAAATCCAGTAATACACATATAAAAATAAATACATTTATGAGTTTATTATCCATAAATACATAATCTCTCAACATCTTGTATATTGGGAGTCTGTAGGGCCCCAGATCTGACAACAGTCAGTTCCCTGTTTTCCCTCACTTCTGTCTCAGTGGAGGAAGAGTTGGATTTCTCATCCTGAAATGGTGCTTAGTTCATATCCTGGGGGCAAGGGAGGGCCAGGCCAGAGCAGAGAAGTGTCACTGGGACAGTGGTGACCCTCAACACTAACTCCAGCACTTTTTAAGCTCCTCTGATTTATTCCAGAGGCTTGGTTTGCCTTTGAAGAGGATGGCTTTAAAGTTCCCCCCAGCCTTCCATTAAGCAATTAAACCACATCTTCTGTTCTCTAAATCTGTTGGATGTTTTAAACAGATTTATTTATACAAAACGAGTCCCTGAAGGTGAAATTATTTCCCATCCTAGAAAGTATTATCTCCCTAGAGCACCTACACAAGCTCCAGTGCAATTTTCTACACCCCGTGCCTGCACTGCTCTTGTTGAAACATCTGAGGCCCAAATTTATGCTGGAACACGTGCAATAGGAGACAAAATTTGGCTCCCTAAGTGTGAAATAGCTCAGTTGCCTACTGACTCTACATCAAAAAAAAAAAAAAGAAAAAATCAGCAGCTTCTTGGAAAGGATTAATTTTCAAAACTTAAAGTAGTAGGGAGGTGAGGAGAGAAAAAAAAAAACAAACAAAAGAAAAAACCTCTTCATTTTTCACACAGCCAATATCCATTCATAATGATCTGTTGAAAACGCTGACATGTGATAAACTTCCTTTCCCCCAAAACAAAGCAAAATATTTTCCTGCTATCTTGAAATTCTCTTTCCTTTCATCTTCCTAGCTAATTTTTATAAAGCATTTGTTGATGAAAATCAGGCTTAATTACAATTTACAGGAACAATCCTCACCATACCATCTGAATTCAGGCACCTCTGAGAACCAGCAGTTCTGCCTTTGACTGGAGCAGCAGCAACTTTTATGCTTATTTTCAGTCCATATTTAAAAAGGAAACCAGGCTTAGCCTTCCAGCGCTCTGACAGAGGTGAAAACAGAGATCGTTCTAGGCGGTTTTAATCTCCAGTTCGAGCAAAACCGGAGCAGGTTTGGGGACCCTGCAGGACTGACACGGGGCGGCTGCTCCGGCGGCGCATCCCCAGCTGGGCAGCCTGTGCTGCCACCCCAGCCCGGGGCAAGGCAGCTTTCCGACGGGTCCTGCCCCGCACAAGCCCCGCTGACAGCCCCAGGCATCTGGTTCCGAGCACAGCCACATTTCCCCGGCTCGCCAACGCGTGCATGCGAACATCAGGGTGTTTAAAGAGAGAAAATCCCCCGCGGCCTCCGTGTGCAGCGGAAAGTGCGCTGTTGTGGAAGATGGGAACAGTGGGATCACACCTGAGCGCATCCCTCTGTTCCAGCCCTGGGACACACCGCGGCTGTGCCAGGGACCAGCTTTCGCTACGCTCTGCTGCCCGGGGTGCCAAGGCTGCGCCGGTCGAGGGCAATCTCTCTGGGGACCTTCTGTGATCCCCAGAGCCCAATCGCAGCCACAGCGAGCAGAGCCGAGAGCAGCGGGAAGAGCAGGTGGTGATTGCGTAGAGAAGCCAAGCAGGGAGGACTCAGCAGCTCTGCATACCAACTAAGATTTATTCAGCTGATGGGGAGAGACTGAGTCAGGCCACCGGGAGTTTCACATAGAAGGATCGAGCCTCCTATGCTCTGCTCCGAGAGACCCCGAAACACAGGTGACAGGGGGTTTCATACCCCTCAGACCCCAGGGGTGGAGGCACAAACATGACCAATTGGGAGAGCCCAAGGGTGTGGCCCAGGGGTGAGGGACAGGTTACACAGCAATGGGAGAACAGGGGAGGGGGGATACACCTGTGAGGGCCAATGCATAGCGAAATGACAGAGACCCTTCTAGAACCTGGGGCAGGGGTGAAAGGAGAATGACCTGGGAGAGAGAGGGATTCTCTCGCTCGACCAGGGGAGGGGACAGATAATTGACAGGGAGAGCATACAGGGTCCAGACAAGGGTACATAGAACAAACCAAAATACAATTAACCAATAAAAACCACCGCATTCACCAGCCCAGAACCTGATCCCAGCCTGCAGGACCAGCTCTTACCCCTGGCTTTGCTCATCCCTCCACACATTCCTCCCTCCCACCACAAACACGGAGAGCAAAGCCCGGGGATTTTCCTGAACAGAGCTCTGGGTGGAGGGGATAAAGCTGTAGGACCCGATACCCCCCTCACATGAAAGCAAAAGATGCCAAAGTCTTAAAGCCCTTTGGCAGAAAGCTAGCTCTGTATAACTAAGAATGCAAGCTCTGTGGTTACTTTAATCCCTGGAATAGCTCTGCAGATTTCTGAGTAATATTGCACAGGGCAAGTTTGGCTGTAATTTTTTTATTATGTCTTTAAATTACTTACTGGTGTATGGCCTTTTTTTTTTTTTTTTTTTTTTTTTTTTAATTTTTTANTTTTTTTTTTTTTCTTTATATAAGCTTTCTTCTAAAACATACAGGAGAAGGGAGAAAAAAATAACTATCTGTCTGAAAACAACTTCCACTACAGAAAATTTGAATCATGGGAAAGAAATCAGTTCCAGTAGCTGCCCAAGCAGCCCCATCTAGAAAGGTTATATCTGCTGCCTCAAGGAGTTTTTCAAGGAAAAGGGCATTCAAACAAATTTTTTTAGTTTTATTGCTCTTTTTGTTGCCATTAATTGATCCTGAAGTTGTCAGAGCGGCACCAACCTGTTTCTGTATTATTGTCACTCTTCTGTGTCCAGAAAAATAATGTCAGGAAAGAGATGGAGTAGAAAGGGGAATTGTAGTTGCATGAATGGGACAGAAGATTTTGAGTTATTACAGGGTATTTGAGAAATATTCTCTATTTTTCCCCCTTTCTTCAAACACAGGCCTAGCATCTGAATACAAAAGTTTAGTTTAACAGAGAAAAGAGAGAGAAACAGTTTATGATTTCCATATGTTTTGGTACCTTTAAAATAAAGGCATGGTAATACTTAAATACTATTAAGCTTCAAACAGCTGGTACTGTGTTTGTTACTATAATCATTTCTCTAATTATAGGGGATTGTGATTAAAAAAATAAAAATGAAAAAGGGGGGTTGTTTGACAGCTCTGCACTCAGGGCTCCCAACTGGCCACCAATTAGAACCTGGAAAAAGGAAGGAACTTATAAAAAACTAATGACTGCTCAGCAATGGGATATAGCCTTATTTTTGTTGTAAAGGTACTTTTTTCCCCTACAATAAATCTAGCCTCCTTTAGCTACAGCAACTTTATTTAGGTCACGTTCATGATATAAAAACAAAATTAAAGATCTTTTTGTCAGTCAACACTTCTCTTTTGTTTTTCCAATTATATCCCCCAGTTTCTATAAACATGCAAAACCTGTCATGAACCTAAAAGTGATTTCCTGGTCATGAATGAAGATATTCTGATTTCCAGAAGTTCACGATCAGTCTGAAGACACTTTAGTCAGTGGTTCTGTGTAAATTTGAACGAAATTATCTAAGTCCCACAGCACTCAGAGAACAGGTTTACAATGCACTTATCCAACCTCTACCCACTGGTGACCCATTTCTTATTTCTCAGACTCAGTGACATCTCCCATGCTTGAGGAAAAGAGAAACATATATATACACACTATATAACACCCACAATAATGCTGAGCACTACCAATGTTATTTCAGACAGCATGAAAAAGCTTAACACACAGAATGAGATGTAGAATGTGATCCACTAAGGAAGTCAGTTATCCCAGTCCAAAGTTTAATCCAGCTGCACAGAGGTTAATGGGTATCTTTTCCCTCACTCCAGTGCAATTGGATTTGGCCTAAATTGCTTTTCCTGTAATGAAAAGGGCTTTTTGCCTCTGCTGCATTTCTCTGCCTGCTGCTCTGTAGCTTCCATATCTCGTCTTTTCCACCACCCTGTTGCTGACATTTTAAAATAAAATTACATTTCCAATGTACAAGCATAATAGCGTATGGATTCAATTCTCATTTAAGTGAAGGTAAATAAAGCTTTTCAAATGTTTCCAGATCTTGGTTTTGGTGCTTGTCTGAGTCTATTCCACAATACTTGGCAATTCAATTTTCTGCTTTGAAATTGCACAGAATGTTTTTCTACAGAGAAGACTTGCCTAGGAAGCTCAAAGGAAGCCAAGTTTGAACATGCATTTTTTATTTTTACATCCCTGCATTGAGGTTATTTGTACCCAGGAGCTCTGCTCAATGACAGCTGCAAAATGAGAGCCTCAGCTGGAGGAAGGGTTTTGCTGGTATTGTCATTTCGAAGTGAGATGGCTCTAGCAAGAACCACTTATCAATGAGCACACATGGCATGCAAGTAATTTTGGCCTCGTATCCAAAAGACCTCCTTTTAATTTAGCATTTACAAACACGGCTCTTGATGGGAGAGGTTCCTCTTTTTTGGTTGTGGGGTGTTGTTCAGTGGTTTAATCCTACTTTCCTTAAGAGCAGAGATCCTGATTCAGCCAAGGACTTGGGCCTAAATAGAGTCACTTGTATCAGCTGTACTCTTGCCCCAAGTTTACATGATGGGCTGAAAATCTGTGGATTTATAGAAGAAAAATATGCTTACAGTTTATACTCAAATAGATTTGAAAAAATATATAGGGAGTAACCAAACTGATCTTTCAATAAGATTTTTCTACAAATGTTTCCCTTGGTTCTTTAAGGATCCCGTTTTCCACTGAACTTCCTTCTCCATTTTGTCTAGATATGAGAAAACCCACACATCTTTGAATGCCTTCTAATGAAAATCAAAAGTAATGGCCTCTTGAAGGTGCACAGGTTTGTTTTCAGTGCTTTCAATATATGTATTAAAAGACAAAATCTATACAAGAGGTGAGAATGCCATCTTGAATACCTGCTACAGTTCAGAATATGCCATAAAAGTTACATCAGTTAGATTTTGTTGGCCCATCAGTTATTAGTGGGGAACAAATGTTCAATTGCTCCATTTCTCTTCATGGCATACCTTTGGTTACCAAAATTCTTGTATTTATATCTGCAATTATAGCAGCAGAAGACATTTACTGAGAGAAGCCACAGAAGTTTAAAACAGGTATTAATTTTTAATGACTCAGTATTTTCTTGCCATTGCACGTAATAGGTGTTTGGAGAATACATCCTTGAAACGGTTCTAAAACATATTTCCTATTATTTCAAATATTGCAACAGGCATTCAGAAAGCTCTGCAACAATCTCAAAGCTTATCAAGATGCATTCCTACAGCGTAACATTCTTTCCAGTTTCTGCTGTGAAGTTAAAGTCTATCTGGTTTTGGAAGCCTTTGAAAGCAGTTAATTAGTAATGTCGTTTTCCACCAATTATTTCACTGAACCGACTGAAATTACTCTCAAAAACTAACACTGCATCCTTCCACACTCTGCAGCTCCTTTCCTGCTCTCATGCAGCACTGTGGCGGTGATTCACAAAAATTATTTGTGGGGCACAAGAGCAAAACCCTTCCTTTTACCAAAAGATACCTTGGTCTTATTAAGGCCTTGATTGCAAGGGAAGCTGCACCAGGCTGGCTTCTGAAGTTGATATTCACAACAAATATAATTTTAACCTAACAGTGTAAACAGAAAGAGGAACTCACAACAGCTACAAGGCAAACCTGTATAAAGGCACTTGGGGAGCCCTATTTCCACCTGGATCCTGCAGCTTAGCCAATTGTCACTTGTCCCATGGCTTACAACCTTTTCTGAGCTTCAAACCCAGCCCTGGCGTAAGAGGTTACTCTCCAATGTGAACACAATGCAAGGCTCAAAAAGAGATAGATATGCAAAGGGTATTCTTTCCTCTTTTCAAACACAGAGGACTGTATATTTCCATTAAACCTCCTGGAGATGGATTGATACATCAGAGATTTCCATGCAACTAGATAAATCACGGTTTCTGTTTGTTTCACACAGATGGAGCTATAAGAAATAAAGAAAAGGTAATAAAACCCAAACACCACAGAAACCACGTCAGAGAGGGAATCTGGTCTGCTGGCCTTCTCTAATAGTGCTGCAGGCAGCCTAAAGAGGTTCAAGTGGGATCTTTCCAGACCAAAAAAACCCAACAAAAAGTGATAAACCACAACCCTGATAGAAACGGCAGTGTGGGGAGCGTTTGAACACATTCAGTGAAACCTTTGCCAGAAAAGGCTGGCACCCCAAAGAACACTTGCAAGGGGACATGGTCATCCACAGCCCAGGGTGATGGCACTGTTGGCATCACAAGGCTGAGCTGCCCCTTCCTTCAGCCCTGCCCCAGCTGGGAGCCTTCCCCAGCAGCAGAGCTGTGCACTGGCTCCTCCCAGGCATCACCTTTCCTGCTGCTGCAGCTCCAGCTCAGGGAAGCTATCCCACTCAGCAAGTTGTCTTCTCACTGCAAAAGCCATACAACTTCCATTCTTTCCCCTGTTGCATTCCCCCTCCTGCACACACACTCAGATTTTGACCAACATAAAAATTTTCATTTTTAAGGCCGTATCTAAGACCACGCTGTGCACCCCTACAGGCATAACGAGTTGGTTATAATAGCAGAGATTTATTCTGCAGTGTTAAAATGATCATGTTAAAAAATTAAAAACTCAAAGCAAACCTAACAGTGCTGTAAAATCAGATACAGGTAAAACACACAGCCCTACTGAATGACCAGTTTCACAATAAGTTACATCATTACCCATTTCACCTCCTGCTCAACAGCTTTCCCCTGCCTTGTTTCCCAGCTTGAATTCTTTAGATGAGATCAGCTGCTCATATCCAGTTCATAAACAGCTGGAGAGATTTACCCTGCTGTGAATGAGACTTTGTTTGTGTCACTCAGGACAATTAGCTCAATCTTAATTCCTCTGTCCAGGACAGAAAAGAAGCCTGCTGTAATATTGCACCATGAAAGCTCAATACATATACAGGTGTCCTCGAAGCAGTTTGCAAATATGAGAGCCTGTACATAGTTTTTACGGGCAGATTTATAGTGTAAATCACTAAACCTTAAAAGAAAATGAAGACAAAACCTGTATAGGTATATCCAGTCCAAAGCCATTTGCTTTCACTGTGGTTCATACAGCTACTTTTCATGTTAGCAGTTCGGTGCCAGCAAAAATGCTCTTGCCTTCAATAATAATTAGGGAGGTGGCAGCAAGGGTTTTCTAATTAAAGTGGATTTAACTTTTGTATGTTAATTACTCTCAGTTAGTATCAATCAAGTAAAGGAATAATGGGGTCGTTTCACATTTAAATCACAGAAGCTTCAAGCATAAGCTGCCTTAGAGGAAATTAGCTTGTAATTTAACAGTGTTATTAATAATTGCTTGTAAATGGTAACAGCCAAGCTGTTGTGCAGGCTGTGCCTAGTGGTTACAATTATAACCATCCACTCAAAAATTGACAAAGGTAAACTCTAAATATTCCCTTCTCAGGATTTCAATCTGCTCGTTTTGTTTACATCTCCTGCCTTATTAATTAGCGTTATCCATCTTTGCCTGTCAGCAAGACATGATTTGCACAGGGCACCCCGATGTGCTGTTCCACCACACCATCCCTGCCTGTGCTCACCTGCCTCCTGACAGCAGGGGGACCTCCCTGTTCTCCCAGCCGCGCTCACAGGCGATTTTATCAGCTTTAAAAGCTGCTTTTGCAGGCAGCAGTTAACACAGAGACTCTGGTCGTACCAGAGCCCGAAATGTGCGACTACACTGTGAGAACTAATTAATGATATTGTCCACTGACACATTTAAACTTCATTTTGCCTGTGCAGTCTCTGCTAATAGTCTAAATACATAATCAAGAAACTGGTACATGTTGTCCACAGAAAATAAAACAGATACTTATCTTAAAGCCTTAAGTTACGTGTAGTGTTTTCTGAAGGGGTGGACAGAATGTGAGTGCATCTCACAATTAGATAGGAGTAGTTTGGGAAAGCAGATCAAAATTGATATCAAAACTGATGTTTACCTTCAGCTGAGCTATATTTTTACTCAAGCACTCTGACAGCAGGAGATTTTGTGCTCATTCCAAGAAGCACACCTATTATTGTGCATCCACCAAAATAAAAGACTGCACCCCTTAAAGAGTTCAATTCAAATGCAATCTTCTCTAAAAATTCCCCACAGCAAAAAAAATTTTTAAAAAAGTGGGTGGGGAGAACCTCTAATCTAGAAGACTGCATGATTCCCTCAGTAAAGACACTAAATACTTAAGTACAACAAAACACAGGAAACACATCATGCTATGCCTCTAAGCTCCCTCCTACTTAACAATCTCAGGTAACTTTTGAAAGTTTTTCTAAATGAGCAGCTACAGGAGAGTTACTGCAAAGCCAAGTAACATCATGAACTTCACCCACAGAATCACAGAAAATACAAGACCCACGTATCAGCTTTAGCTGATTTCAGTGCTCCTGACCAGACCCTACTGAAAACAAAGAAGGCCATTTTACTGGTGAAAAATAGGTGAAAACTTACCTGAGTTATAATCTTTTTTCAGGAACAGCCTGATGAAATATCACAAAATCTCTTATCTCTTTCTTCAGCTTGGTCAGCAGTCAACTCACCTGTATATTTCTGTGTAATTACCCTGACCTTTAATTTAAAAATTAAGCTTTTCCTTATATTATAATACACTGATCACAAAGTATAATGTTCATTTCTGTCCTGGAAGTGAACTCTCCTTTAACAATGCTCATTCAGGGAGCCCACACCTATAAAACCAGAGCAGCATCCATCACTGTTTCCTCTCTCCAGACGTCATATCAGGGTGCTAAAAAGTCTGTCCATATTCAGCTGTGTGCTGAAAATGGCAACACCTGTTGCAGGGCCCTGATGTGCACAAAGCAGCCAGAATCAAGGGTGGTATTGCTTTTTTTTGATAACTTTCTGCTATTAAAGCACTTCCATAACAGGACAGAAAGAACAAAGTGGAGGAATTGTTTTGTTGAATTTCTGGGAAGTTTACATAGGCAGCTTCCCCTTAGTGAGTCAGTTTATAGGCAGAGGGGGAAAAACATAATCTGAAAACTGTTTTCTTGTACCCATTTGAACTTTTAGAAGCCATGAGTAGGGTAGGAACACGGAGACAAACCCATGGCTGAGTAGCAGCACTAACAGAACTTCACTCCTGTACAGCTCCTGGCTCTTTGCAGGGGTTGTGTCTTTTTCAGAGGCTGAGCCCTGTTTGTAGCAGACACAAATTGCATTTCTATCCCACAGAACTTTCTCTACCATTTGCTTTTGGATGGTCTCACGTTTTTCTCTCCTTAAAATGTCCCACATATCATTTCAGAGCTCAGTAAGTTTCTCTCTCTTCAGGCACTTTGTGTCTGAGATTTATTTCAGGTTCTCTCCTTCCTCGAGCCTGTGGTGCTCCTCTCAGGGAGGGGCAGGGAATGCTACAGATGCACCTGCTCAGAGATCACAGTAAAAGCACTTGCAGCTTCCTATATGGGAATTAATTCCTTAAACCTACAGACAGCAAAAAACCACATGAAAATGTATAGCTCTGAGAGACCAGGCCAGCCTCACCTCACTGACAGCATTTTTTTTACTAAGAATTTACAAAGATAGCAGTGGGCAGCAAAAAAATAAAGGTACAAGCGAATATTTGCTTCTTTTTTTCTTTTTCAGACCTTGATAGAAAGCAGATCTCCTGCAGCAGCATCCTGCAGGGCTGACTGGCTGCAGCTCCCTCACCTCACTCTCACTGCTCGGTGTGGGAGGTGACAGGGATGTGACCCACAGTCATGGCACATCTGTCCCAAGGAGCCAGCAGGATGCTGGGGATGATATTCTGCCTTTTGGCCACTTTCAGGCTCCTTCACACCAACGTTAAGTGATTTTGAGTGAGCACAACCAGCGCTGAGTGGGGACATCTCACACCCACTTGGTGCAGGTGCGAAGAGCTCTGCAAAGCACAGAGCAGGGAGCACAGCACAGCCCTCACACAGCCCTGCTAAGGCTGTCAGTGGTACATCAGGAAATAATCCCTTGGTGAGGGGGAGTTCTGATGCACTTAAACCCCAATCTTGTTACTCTTTCCAACAGGGGAGTACTTCCCGGATTAACGAGAGTGACACGGGTAGGATTTGGCCTCTGTTCTATGTGTTCTACCCTTTCTGGGCTCCCTGTGGTAACATTGCCAATACAGCTCTGATTTCTTGGGGTTCCTGTTGAAGTTAGGATCCTGGCCCCCAAAATGGGTGGGGGAAAAAGAACCCCAAAACAACTGAAACATCTCCAGGCCTTTCCCTTCCTCCCACAGCAGCCAAGTTATGACAACTGCAGCAGCATAGTCCCGTTTTACCTTGATCCAAAGAGGGATGTGATGCCGGGTCAACTGAGCTGTTTTGGAGGACAAGTATCAGGTAAACCATTTCCAAAATTGCTTTCAATTTGTGCTTTCGTGCAACACATCCAGTAACCACAGAATTACAGGAGTGCAAATCAATTCTTGTGCACTGCAAGGGTTCAGATTATCTATTAATGATAGATAATAGCTCACAGTTCACAAATGTCTTGTTCTCTTAGGTTTAGCTTAGTTCAAGAACATTCTGTCTGCTGATGCACACAGTCAAACTGTTTGGGGGGAAAAAATACAGTGTGGAAAAACACCAACATGGCAGCATCAGCCACAGGAGATGGAAATGATATGGGGCTGTCACTTCAGAGCAGAAAATTATACCTCCCAGTGACTTCATAGCATTAGCACTCTCAAAACTCATGAAGAAAAGGAGAAAAGCTTTATTGTTAACTGTCTTAGCCCACATTCCTGATGGTAATATTGAAAGACCCCAAACAACAAACCAACATACACCACCCCAGCAGAAATCTCCCATTAAATGGAAAAAAACCCCCAGATATCAGGAAGACCTAGCAGTCATAAACTTCACATTAACAATGAAAAACTGCACTCTTCATGCAAATACACTGACGTGTGTAAGAAGGTTTGGGTTTTAGACCACTTTGGAAACTCATTTATAGTTCCTGATAAATGCCCAGCTTGGTGCAAGCAGAAGGAATGGCCACTCTTACAAAACTAACAACAAAAGCACGAGCTGCCAGCAGTGGATCCAGCTCTCACAGACTGAATCCCTGCAGGAAAAGCAATACTAGTGCTGGGATCCCCAAGGAGCCACTGGTGTTGGACATGAAGCAACAATCTCACCCCTGCTGGGAGGGTTGGAGCCACAGCTCCTGGTGTCCCTCCTAGAAAGCTCCACTTCCAGGCCTTTGTCATCAGCTGCGGTTGTTAATGACAGGGCCATAAATTAACCCGGATTATAACAGCAGTATATCATGGCAGGTACTGGCTGCAGCCTCTGCCGTGTGCTGTGACAGTCACAAAGCACTGTCCGTGTGACATACTGTGACTGCCACTGGCAGAGCCACCCCCTCGTGACAAAGCCCACAGGGTCTCAGCAAAAGCAGCACATAATTCAGTGAATAATTCTCTCTGAAAAGCCCTGGAGCGTGGCTAAGTAATGACCTTGTTTACCTCATTTAGCCCCAACTTCTCCAAGTAAGAGTTGGCCATGAAGAGTTCTTGTGCTCTCTGATATCCAGCCGGGACAACGCGTCCTGTCTTTGTTTTCAGCCATCAGGCTTGTGTCAAACACACCCTGACAGCTGCAAAATTTTTTGGTGAAAACAATAATTCCACTTTTCCTTTCCATCTGCCTGCAGATGGTTTAAATCTGACCCATCAAACAGCAAAGAAAGAAAAAAAAAAAAGGAAAAATAATATTCCAGCTGAAATGAAATTATAATGACTACTGATTTCCTATAAAGAAAATATGAAATCTCAGGTCTAAGATTTGCATAAGAGTTTTTGTAATGGCAAATTAAGCTGCGCATAGGAGAACTGGGGGTTTTATCAGCTGATCAATGTTCTCTATATTTCCTCTCAGACCTCTGCAAACTAATAAACAGCCACATGAAAAATAATCAACAGTGTCTGTCATGGATGACAGCTGCATCTTTTCCTTCACTAGGGAGTGAAGAACCACAGAACCACCCTTTGTTAAGAACCACAGAAATACAGCCCAAAATATCAGAAGGGAATTTCTGAAGGGACAGATCTCAAGCTTGGGAAACCCATTTAATTTCAATGTTAAGTTTCTCCATGTTTCAAATCCAAATTAAAAAGAATTGATATCATTCCCTGTTTTTTATCAACCCCCGCACAACCAATGTTGTTTTGCAAGTGCCCACTGTGAATGATGAGTTTGTTCATGAAGAACATCAAGGTTTTGCTGGTCAGGCACTGTCCAGCTGGTTTCAGTGCCTGTTTGACAGGACCAGCACACACTGCAAAGTATCATAGACACAAAGCAACAAAAAGAAATTCCTTTCTGCCCAGTGATCTGAGGGTGAAGAATGAAATGCCATGTCTTGTTGTGCTGGTCTCACCACAACATGCAGGCACTGGATGGAAGAGGAAAGAAAGAAGTTCGGTGTCCTGTTCCTGAGTTGTTTGTGCCCCTGTCTCTCGTTTTGGTTCACCCATGTCTGGCACAAGTAGGGTATTCTGGTCTTTCGGTGTCTACTCTTACACAGAGAGCAACTGTTTCTCCATCACAGAAGAGAACAGAAAACCAGACTACGTATGAGCCACAAAGCAGTAACATTGTTTTGAGTCATGGTCTTTAGCACTGGCTTCAAAGCCTGTGGCTCATCATCCAGACTCGTAGCAATTTCTGGTCATTTCAAGGTGAAACTGGTGGTGGAATACATGCAGTCACTGGGAGATTTCCTGTGGGGTAAGAGCTGAGGAAACAGGAGTTCAGGAACCTGTCACTCTGTGAACTAGGAGAACATAACATTAAGGAACTGCAAATTGCTACAGATTGCCAGAGTGTCCATCCCCACGGTGAAGGGGACACAGGGAAGGTGACATTACAACACAGACCAGGTGACAACGAGGTTCAGTAGTAAACGTCATAAAGAGCTCCTCAAGGATATTCACAGAGCAATGTCACTGACAGCAAGGCAAAGAGGTCAGCTAAGATTGCCTGGGAGCACAGAGAATGAGCCGCGGCAAATCTGTGCAGGATGCACTTAAGCTGTTTCCCTGGACAGAGTAAAAATGGGACTTTTCCTGAGGGAGACAGAAGGTCTCCTGAGCTGCTGCGTTTCCACTTTGTCCTTTACCCAGGCTGCTGTTCCTGCCAAGCACTTCCAGTTCTTGTGACTGAAACCACCTGGCAAACAGAAGGAGCTTGCACTTGTTCTGCACCTTTGGAGATCTGTGCGTCCGAGTGTCACAGCTCATGGACAGGAGAAACCCAGTGTGCACACAGAAGTGTGACACAGAGCTGCTGCTCCGTGGGCCTGGGCATCCACACTGCCAGACAGCCAGGGGCTTGGAACACTGCCCTTAAAGCAGTGGGACTGGAAAACAAGAGCAAGGAAAGAGGTGGGGGAAAAAAAAAAAAAATCAGTAAAAACAACAGGTGGCTAAGTCACACCGAATATCCTGTAGAACTTGGAAGTGGTACAGTTACTATGCATAGAGGATGAATTACCCTCTGGAAGGGTGTCTAAAAAGCAGCATAATGCTCAATTAAAAACAAATACGTTAAGAGTTGCGGTGATTTTTTTTTTTTTTTTCTCCTTTTCACTGCAGTGCTCCCTAAGCCTGACACAGGGATGTAGGCTTCAACTTCTCCCTGGCTAAATAAAGGCTAAATTGAGGTTGCAAAACCGTCGTCCTCTCCTAAGCAAAAGATTCAGCTGAGGAAACTGAGCTCCGTGTGCTGGTGACTAACGCTGCTGTCACGCTGGTTACGGCGCTGCCCAAGGACGGCTCTGTTCTCCCACTGCCCCTCCTGAAGGGCCAAGTTCAAGCAGACCCAGCACTGTCCCACCTCCAGTGGAAAGGGATCCCTGCGTGCTGCACTCAGGTGCTCTGTGGAAAGCAGTTCCACCATTCACCAGGAGGTTCTTCACAGGATTTCAGGCAGACTTCGGCGGAATTGCTCCGGCCCATCCAGCCTCCTCCCTCTCTGTCCAGTGGGAATCACAGATTATCTTGGAACAGACACAGATGCTTAAGAAAAGACAGGAGGATGGAAAAAAACATTACACAAAGCCTCCTCACGTGAGCAATGAGTACACCCCACAGCTGTCAGCTTTGTTTTGCATATTTTACATATTTACATACACAAGATATTTCCAAACATCCTTGTGTTTATTTAAAACTCCATCAGAAACATATCTGGTAGAACAGATCCAGTGCAAATATATTTACTGGATGACACTTCCCTGCATTGTTTTTAAAATGCATTGGGGGCCAAAGGCAAAAAAAAAAAAAAAAAGAAAAAAAAAAAGAAAAGAAGTCACAGTTTTCCAAATGAGGAAGAGCTAACTGTAATCCTTCAGTATTCACCTTACAGCCTTCAGCCAAACAGTCTGCAAATGAATGAAGCAACACTTCTAAAACAAGGACAGCTGCTACATTAGAGAAAGGGCTTTTTCTGCTCACATGTCGCACATGCCAGTTGCTTATGGGTGGGTGGTGGGGGTGGGCTGGAATGGGAATAAATCCTTCGAAGGAAAGGCTGAATAGCCCTCCTCAGATGGTGCAGAGAAGTTTAAAAAAACCCAGTTCAAGATCAGAAGGGGGGCATGGGTGTAGGTGTGTGCCTCCTCCTAAAAGCATATCGTAGCTTAAAAGCAGGCAGTGACACCCACGTGAACGCTCATCTTCAGGGAGTGTTAAATCCCACCCAGAAAAGGTCAGATCACCACCTGAGGAAGCCCTTCACCACAAACATTTCTGCTTTTTCTCTGTACAACATCCTTTCTCTCCAAGCCCAGCCAGCCAGGCAGTGCACTGGGCAGCCCCACTGCCCACAGCCACTCTCTGGGGGCACAACACCACTGGGAAATCACAGGAAAGAGCACAGGGATGACTTTCCCCATCTTCCCCCGAGGAGAAAACCAAGGGGGTAGGAGGGATCACGGGCTGACTGCTGCTCCATGTTACCTCCTCAGGTGGAGGAGGCGTCTGTTCCTCAGAGCCAAGGGATGAACTTCGCCACAAAAGCAAACCAGAAAGAGAAGGGTGCGGAGCAGGGGTAGTTGTGCAGTTTGCGGCATTCCCATCGCTCACAAGACAGACAGGGCAGTACAGGAAAAACACACCAGCAAGTAAGGAAGATTCATCCAGACTGCCACCCCAAAGGGCCTTTACCGATGGGGTTCTACAGAAACTTCCTCATTGGCTTCTACACAGATGCCAAAAAATAAGTGCATACCTTTTATTCTGGCCATTTGAGAGAGACCAGGGAGTTTCCCACTGAGAAACTGGCTTCCTTAAAGTTGATTTTTCCCTTTATCCATCTCCATCAGAAAAGAATAGAGTGCTATTCTTAAAAGGGAACAGATTTTTTGGGTTTGGCCAGAGATAGAAATCTTTGTTGCTATATTTGGCTTCCGATGCAGGACTCTCTGCTTGCTGGTGGGAGGAGGAAATTAGAGTTGGTGTTATTCATAACTAAATGGGCACGAAAAACAAACCACCTCCCTTTGAACCCCGGTGCTACTATGGGCATTCACATAACAAATCATTTTCAAAGCCTGTGATACCTCTGTACACGCAACAGCCAACATCAAAACTTTATTACCCACTCATTTTCCCATAGTGATAAACTGTTGCAGATGTACCGTTATTGTCAAGGCAAACACATTGGTGCAGTTCCTGGTGTTGGTTTGTTGTTTTGTTTTTTAATATAATTTCTTACTTGTCTTCAAAGAAAGCAAAAGTGATACTTTGGAGGAGAGACAGTTACTGGAAGGCTGTGGCATCCAGCCCCCCTCCTCCTCCTCCTCCCAGCAACCCCAAAAAAGAAATCAGCTAAATTACTCGGCATCCCAGCCCAACGCACAGCTCAGCCGTGAGGAATTCTCACCAGATGTCTCCGTCCCCACCCGGCCTCCCACGTCACGCAGGCAGCATAACCCCTCCGAGCCCGAGGTCCTGCTGGGACAGCCGGCCCCACCACGCCTGGCATGTCCACAGCAGGCTGGTGACACCCCTGTCCCACCAGGGACACCCAGCCACAGCCCCAACCCTGGCCGCGCTTGTCCGACCCGCCAGCCAGGAGTGCAGTCCCACTCCTCTCCTTTTTTGTGACCTTCCCCTGTGCCAGGTGGACTGAGCACCCCTGAGGTCACCCTGGCTCTGAGGGAGAGCCCCACGCACCCATCTGGGACCCAGTTTCCAGCTGGTAACACCCAAAATTAGATTTATCCAGATGTAATTGGTAAGATTCTCCACGGGTGTTAAATTCACTAAAACCAACTGAGTGCCAGTGATTCACATTAATGGAGGATGTGGATTGTCATGAATAAAATCAGTCACAAAATTATGTATAACTTCTGCTTTCATTTCTTGATGCCATGAGAGCATAGAAATAACCCCTGTGAGCACCTGGAAGCCCAGGTGTGGGGCAATGCAGCTGGAAACCAGCCCTGGCAAGAGCAGAAAAGTTACAGAGAGAAGAAAAACCACTTCAGGTATCTCATTCCCCAGTTTAACACACTCCTGCTTCCTAAAGTACATTCCCCTCTGCAGGTAATTTTGGTTGTCTTAAAGCAAAGGGGTCCCACGCCCCTTCTCACTGACTAAACCACAGTGTGCACGCTTTACTTCAAAGAAATAAATTTTCTGCAATGTTTATCCTAGATTTTCCTTCCAAGTTTCTAAGTCCTCACACTATTCTGGTATTTTTCAATAGCTGTCACATCCCACTCTAAATCACTCATCCTGAGGCATTATCCACTTATTTTCCAGCAGTCCCATCTTCATCTCCACTGTGGAGATTGTTCCTGTCCCAAGGGCTCCTGAACCCATTCTCTCCTACAGAAAGCTTTTTGAACCCTCTCTGCTCCTTTCCTGGCTTCCCTCTCCCGGAGTTTTTTGCTGCCAGCTCTCTCCATCTCTTCCTCACAGCCTGAGAAAGAAGAACACAGTGACTCTGCACAGAGGGCCCTGCCCGCTGTCTGCTCCGGGAAACACGGCCCGGAGCGGGACGTATGGGAAAAATCCTGCTCATCTCCTGATGCTCTGAAACAGAGTACATCCCATATGGTCAGGATCTTCAGAGGATTTTGCAACTAAATTCTTAACAGCTCCCTGCTGATTGCGTGCAAGTGGCAATTTTTCAAAAGCTGAGTGCTTGGCCAAAGCTTGGAGGGTTTTTTTTTTTCCCCCACTGTTGGAGCAGTAAATGATGTATCTGTGACCAAAACACCAACCCTTCAGCCCTCGAGCCAGAACACAGACATGCAAACATTTCTTAATTAAACAGTTGTAAAATAATTTTAGCAAGGGCAGTTACCTCCTTAGTGGGAATTACTGAACTTTGCCAAGAAAAATCAATTTGAGGTAAATAAATTGCATGGAAAATCTCTGCCTGATGACTGTGAAAACTGCCAGGAAATGATAAAATTTAAAAAAGAGTCTTACACCAAGAAGTCTCAAGTTGTGATTCCACTAGGTCTGATGGTAAAATAGTGTCAATGTAATTTAAAAAAAGATATTAAAAATAAAAGAGGACATGGTAGCATAAGCACTTGATAGTATCTGAAAAGGCAAGCCTGTGCCTTCATGAGACCTCTGCTTGAAATCCCTTCAATGCGAGGCTTTCACTCTGTTTAATTTTAGTACAGAACCAGTTTAGAACACTTGTTTTACAAGATTTTTAACAGAAGACAAATCCTTGGCTCTAAAAATTAATCTCATGCAAAGAATAGAAACTCAGGATGCAGAAATTTACAAAGAGATTTATGAGTTCTTCAGCTGCGTAAGAATAAAAAGAAAGAATTAGCTAATTGTTGAGAAATACAGACCAAACTGAAAATGCTACATAAGAAATATAACAATAAAATTCACATTAAATTATTTATTCAGTAATAAACAGAGACACTATTCTTTATAGAAAGCTCCCCCCCAGCCCCCCCATCAATTCTGATGAGAGGGGCAAAAATTTCAATGGAGTTTTGAGGGAAGCAAGGTGGGAAAACAGGTAGGGGGAAGAGAGGGACCCTGATTTGACTGATGGTTTCAAACAAAGAGCGAGCAGGGAAAGTGCAGCACAGATCTGCAGATCCTTCACTCAATTACTGCAAACCTGAAACTCCAACAAGCACTGGTTGTCTATAGGTACCAAACACCTGAGCCCCAGCTCGCCAGAACCGAGGCTGGACCAGCCCCCAGGTCACCACTGGACTGCAATTCAGGCATTCCAGGCTGGCCCAAATCATCATCCCAACGCCACTGAAGGTTCCCAAGGACACTGAGAGAAGGAAGCACCATCCAGGCTTCTGCAGGCAAACAGCCACGGTGCACAGCTGGTTTATCTTGGGAGGCTTGAGCCTTTGAGCAGGTGCATGAAATATCTGGGGTGTTTTAATGATCCCCATCCCTAAACTTTCTTAATTGGGAGCTAAAAAGCAATGGTGGATTTTCCAGGGAACTCCAGCCCAGCTTTCACAGGTCTCACCGTTCTGTCATGGAGACTGCAGAGCAAGAACAGAGGGTCAGGGGCACTGAGCACAGCAAGGGCAGCTAAAGCAGGGCTTTCCAGGGATATCTGCAATTCCCCTGGGCAACCAGCTCACCCCATAAGTATCAACCTGCTAACACAGTCTGAATGTAGTACATTGAGCAGTGACTGCCCAACCACGTACCTACAATTCTGGAGAGGATCATCTCAGCTCCACCAGCTCAACCTTTCCATGACCACTCCTGCCTCTCCTGGATTTTGAACTTGCTCAGGCAAGAGACCCTTACTTTTTAAAGGGGAATTTTCCTGCACCGCAAACCTCAGATTGTGCCCACAGGGCTAATATGTAAAAGCAGTATTTATTTTTAAATACCTTCCTGCTTTACACCAGATTTTAGTGCCAAACAACATGCACCAACTTTTTTTAAAAACCCACACACAAACAATATTTATCATCCAAATATCCTTTAGAAGCTCAAAGGTTGACATACCAAAACCAAGAATTCCACTTGTAAAATATATATATATTTCTAAATTGTTTATAAGGAAATATATATGTTGCTGGTCCATTGATATGGAACAAAAACTTGTGCTGAAATTAATTAAAATAATCATATTCAGAGATAGACTTGTCTGCTGAAAGGCAATGTATTTTACCTCTCTACCTAACTGCTGATTCCATGGTCATCTTTACAGACACAAATCAGCTGATTTGAGAGGATTTTTTTAATGTGTTTGTGTTGTGTTGGGTTTTTTTTAACAAGCAGGGAAAAAATTCCCTCCTGAGTTAACAGAGAATGCAATAAAATGCCTACACTTTCCATCTCAGATGACATTTGGTGAAGTCATTCACTTCATTTCCAAAGGACGTGCATTTGAGGCACGAGAGTGGAATGGAGGGAACGAGGGATAGCTACCTGTGGATGTGCATAAATGTATTTGCAGAGAAATATATCCATACACATGAGGAATTGTGGGAGGGGGACAGCAGGACACAGGTAACAGCCTGGAAGCAGAAAGGCTGGGTGCAGCAAGGCAATCCTAAGGGCAGGTGGGGGGAAATCTGACACTCCCCTCCCTCGGCCTCTGCTTTCTGATCGCTCTGATGAGAGATCTGCTCTCAGAAGTGTTTTGATGCAGGTGTGGATGATTGAGAGAAAACTGCCATTCACTGAGGAGCACCTGAGCTCGTGTGCCTGGTGAGGAAAGCAATCCAAACAGAGTCTGTTCCACTATTGCCAAGTGCAGCTGATGCAGCTCTCCAGAAATTCCAGAAACCCAATCTCCTGGGCAGTCAGCAGCTGCACTATTCCATCTTCTTGTTGGGAGGGAAATGGGCCTTTGAAAAAAACTGGCATCTGTCTCACAAAAACTGGTGGACAGCTTGAACCCTCTCAGTCTTCAAATGAAGACATAAAAATTGATGTCAGATTTCTCAACATTAACAGGAATAAAGTAAAATCCTGGACAACTTTAAGGAGGTCAGTATTTTGAGTTTCTTGAAATAAAACAATAATTTCCCTCTGTTCTCCCAGAAACAGTGACAGAGTACAACATGTTTTATAAGCCCTCTCAAAATGAATCATCCACTTTCTTGGGACGGCATCAGAACATAGCACACATAAAAAGAATGAAACAACTCCTTTAGTAATGCATGAAGACACACAACTTATCTGTGACCTGATTTCAAGGGCCTTTTTTTTTCCCTGTCTGCAGAAACACCAGCAGTCTCAACCTTTCTGTTCCTTCTCGCTGCCATGGATTCCCCAGCACTGCAGGAGAGAGCTCCCCTCCTCTTCCAAGAGCAAAACCACAGCAGCATCTGCTTCTCATAAGCACTTCTGTGCGTGTCTAAGTGTGCGTGTATGGCAAAGAGGCAGAGCAGGAAAGCTGCTGAATTCAACTTAAGTTTGTCACAGAGGTTTTTTTCTTTTTCCCTTTTCCATCCCTCAAATTGTAGAACACAGAAGTAGGGTTGCTGCTACACTCTTAGGCTTCTCCTTTCTCACTTGTTAGCACGAGGGACAATTAGCGACTGAGGGGAAAAAGGAATTTATTTCACTTTCAAAGGCAATGCATCGGTGCAGGATTGGCTACAGATGATAGCAGGCTTTTATGGGCACTTGTCACCCAGAGTTTGCAGAAGTTCCTGCAGCTCACTCCCGGGCTCAGCAGTGCAAACTGGCTGCAGAACAGTAGTCCTGGAGGTGGAAGAGGCAACAGCTTCCCTGTTTCTTCATCCCCACTTACCAACAACTCAGCAATACAATCCAGAAAGAGATTCCAGTGCAAACTGTGGGCCTGTTTCTTTCCTGCCCCTTCTTGCTTGGATATCTATAGGAGGAGGTCCCTCATAGTATGAGCTTGTGATGGGTAAGGCAGTGAGCAGACTGCTCTTGTTAGGCTTTTAAACTATTTCAGGAAGCCAAACACATCTCAAAAAGAAGTGTTGCCATTTCTTTTGCTTCCCCTGTCACCCAAAGTCTCCATCCCTGAAGTTCAAACAGGACACGCTGTCTCTTTGATTTCCTTTGCCAAGTTCAGGGAAAAAGAAAAGAAAACAAAAAAAACAAAACAAAACAAAACAAACAAACAAAAAAAACCCCAAAAAAACCCCCCAAAAAACCCCAAAAAAACCAAAAAACCTTAGATTTTTTTTTTTCTCCCAGTATTTCTAATACTGTCAACATTCCTAAGTCAGAACTCTTTTTCTTGAGGTATTTCCTGAACTGTACTGTCCTGATAAGAAAGTGAACTGTGGCTGCTGGTACTCCATTCCTTCCCATACACTTTTCCCACTGCATTATGAATTTATTGACAAATTGAGGAGCTAACTCCACCAGAGCAGCAACAATATACAGAACTGTCACAAGAGCGAAATTTATGGAGAGAAAGAAATATTGATGGACTACAAAGATGAGGAAAAAAACCCCACCACATTTAATTCATCATCCCAACACAGAGACTACAACCTCATTACTTTAAAGCAATATTTAAGCATAGTCCATTCAGCATTTATATGCTGCCTCAAATCAGCAAGGTAGAGACTTAAGGGTCTTGCCAAACTGTGATATAATCCTAATGCCTCCAGTGCCAGCATGTCAAGCCCTCTCACTTGACAAGGGAGAATGCTCAACACCTCACAGGATCAAGTTCAAAAAGCCTGGAGGGAAGCAGCAGTGCAGGGAGGGAGCCCTGAACCTCGGCGTGGCATGTGCTTCCCAACGCCCCCCCTCCCCTTTCACACACAGATCCATGTGGTCTCCACCTGACAAAACTACATTTGCAATGCTCAGTGCCTTAAAATTAAACTCCTTCTTTTCTCAGCCACGTGTTTATGTCTTGGTTTTTCCACTCGGCCGCTGTGTCTTTCACACAGGGATGTCTGAGAGCAGAGGTGACAGAAATATAACGCTCTGTAAGAGCCTTAGGAAATATCACAGAGCAGAAAGGCAACATCTCCAAGCAACAGCCAGCATCCAGCAGCCCAGGTCCTGATCCTGGGCCCCCCTCAGCCCCATCTAAGCACATGCTGACACTCACTGGAGTCCCCAAGGGCACGGAGACCGACCCAGCCCCAGCCCGTGGCAACCTCGCAGCCCTTACTCAGGATTTGATCCCGCTCACCCTGGCTCCAGCCAAAGCCTTGATTACCCAAGTCAGACCCCCAGGCCAGGGGGGTTTCCCAAGCAGAGGGCTGTGGTTCCACGTGGCCACACTGCTTTTCCAAGGCCAGCTCCTGGCCCTGATGGCCACCCAGCCCCGGTGTGTGCACGCTTAGCACGTGCAGCTGGTCATGGAACTGCAGAGCTGCAGCTGGGGTCCTGCAAGCCCCTCAGCACAGCTGAGGCCAGGCAAACACACTCTGAAGTCAACAGGAGCTGAGAATTCTAGTGCTTTCCTCGAGCTGCTCAGCAAACGGAGCAGGCCAGTTGAAAACCTTTTGTTTCCATAACCCATACATTTTTATAAACCTGGATTTTTTTTTTTTTTGTTTTCCCTGAATATTGATGTTGTAAGTTACCACATTGAAGTGGTTTAGCTGAAAGTCCTGCCTGTAAGATTGTACTGATATTTATGAGGACTCTGAGGGCCTGCAATATAACCCACTGGGAACAGCTTCAATGGATCACAGACGAGGCCCATGTTCGTGTCTGATTTAAAAGTATTTGGTCCATTTTGAAAGGATGGATGGGTTGCAAATGCAGTTCCTTGAACCTCAAGCTTTGCTCTATGCTAAAGGTGCTTGCGAGCTTCTGACGATCAGCACAACACAAAGCCACCTTTAGAAGCAAGAAAAACAAAAACACTTTTACTACAACCTAACCCCAGGAAAAAATACTTGGCTGAAACTTCAGGTGCGAGTTATACTTGCTTAAGCTAGAACAAAAGGACAAAAACATCAGAATCTAGTAATGTGGAAACAAAAGAGTTTACCTCTTTCAAAAGGAAGGAAAGATAGACATTTGAGGTAACAAACAAAAAAACCCAAAATGCACAAACACATCACAGACATCTAAAAATAGCATTTTATACATTTTTGCCAGTGCTTCTCTGAGAGCAAGTTCTTTAAACAGAACTTAACAATTTTACAATTTTTTTTAAAAAAATATGTCATCCTAAAATAGCCCATCAATCCTTACCCAAACTTTCTGTATTTCTACAAAAATAGATGCACAAAGAGCTACAAAATACTGTATTCCTGAAAGAAGGCGCACTGTAGTCAAGGGAGAGTCTTTTTCCTGACTATTGAGACTGTTCATAAAAATATCAAGCTGAACAAAACGAAACACTGTTAAAGGAGCAGAAAGGAGTTAGGTTGCCCAGCTGCAGCAGGCTCAGATGAGGAAAGAAAGAAAAGTTAGGTTTCTGGTTTGTTTCCAACACTGTGGGACCCATAAACGGCCTTACAAATGAAAGGCTCAATAGCAGAACCAGAAGAGTTGGCTCTTCATCTTCATGTGTGTCCTTTGCTCCACGCGGGAGGAGTCAACCACTGCCGTATCACCCGCCCGGCTCTGCCGACTCCAGCTCTAGCTGGTCTTAATTTCTCTGCACTTCAGAACCAAGCAGTTTCCTTGCTCTTGTCCTGATGCTGTAGACCTACATTTCAGAAGAGAAAAGGAAAATAATAATATTAATAAGTATTGATTAAATTAATAAATCCAATGGGGTTTTTTTATTCCCCCTCCCCACACAACTGAAGTAAACAAGTTTTGATTTAAAAAAAAGAAAAATCAATAAATGAGATAAAAAATGGAAAGAAAAAACCCTCACAACTTAACACTTTAAAGGATTTGTTAGCAACATTGTTACTGCTCCAAACTTTTTAGTTTATGAGGGGTAAGATTAAACCTCCCTGAAGTTTGATTCTGGCTCAAGTATTTCAGAAATGGTGATAAAATTCCTGTATGCACTTCCTTGGTTTGAGCTGATGTGGAGCATGGCACGGAGTGAAAAGCCCTTCCAGAAAGGTCTGCACCAATTATCCAGTATGAAGCAGGGCAGTATTTCCTGGCAGGGGCCAGCCACAGACACCACCTCTTCCAGAAAATGCCTGGGACACTTTAGGATTTCACAGTTTCTGTGGCATTTCACCTCGCAGAAGACAGACGGAAAACGTTCCTGCAGCAGGCAAAAAACCCCAAATAATTTCACCTAGAGAGTGTAAGATTTTCAGCCAAGAATGGCTAGTGCTTCCACATGGGAAAAATTAATGGTTTTCAGCTTGCATTTGTTATGAGTTCCTCTAACATTTTCCTTTGTAAAAAGTGACGACTATCTAATAAATGTGGTGCTATGTTGTGGCTTTAGCACTATAGACTTGGAACCTGTGCTATAATTTGGGATTTCTCTGCTCCAGAGGGATTCAATCTCTAGATTCACACCTAACAGGGCATAAACTTCAAATTCAGACAATAGAAAGGGAAGTGCATATTAAATTTTCCAAAGAAGATACATTCTTGCTTCTTTATAGGGAAAGCAAAGGAGAGAGATGCAGACACATATTTTTAGAGGTAGTAAGGCACTCAAGCCTCAACAATTTAAAATCCGCCCTTTGATGTTTTGAGGCAAGTAAATCATATTTCATGAAATGAAGGTACATTTCCCACTATAAATCATCATTCCTGCTATACAGTGTACCAAGGCACCTGACTTGCTAAGAACTTTGGGTGAATTTCACCCAAATGTAAATAGGTGCAACTCCAGACCCCAGTGATGTTGTAACCACTGGAGCTCAGTGTTCATTTGATGTTTAACCTGTGAAAATTGACAGATCCGTGTGCTAGGCATGGATCTCATTTCCAAATCCAATCACACAGTGAACATGAAAGAAGACCCGTAAGTTTTCAGAAAGCTTAAGAAGCATGGAGGGTTCAGATCTGACAACTACCTTCTTGCTTTAAGAGTAGAAACAGTTAAATATGTAAAGTTGAGCAACATTTGAGAGCTGAGCTGCAAAGCAATTAGCACTCACATAAAAGAGGAGAGCATATGGCTCTATCCATGTGAGGACTCCCAAGCAGGGTACAAACACTTCTGTGTCCAGCAGTGAGCAGACAGGGAGAGCAGAGCCCACGGGTGTGGTGCACCAAACCTTGTTTAGTGACTTCTGCTCCATTTCACACGCACTTGTACCTGGTTCTTCAGAACGGAAAAACCGGGATATCCCTCAGCTAGAGCATGCCTATAAGAATACGTTCAGAGACTCTTTATTCCTTGTTGCTTAAGAGCTGTTTGTTTCCCTGGCAGCATCATACACAGTCATAATGAACTGCTGTTAGTTCCCTTCAAAGCTCCCTCAAAGTTAGTGATGACAATTTGGGGCTATTTTTCCCCTGCTGCTTACAATTTTTTTAAACAAAGACGAAAAAAAAGGGAGTCAGCAGAAAACTTTCAGAGCATAAAGAAGTCATTTAAGTTCACCAGTGGAGCACTAAAGGACATCAGAGGCAATGGAAGCCTCTAAGAAGAGAAACACATTATATGGCTCCTGGCAGCTTAAAAAAATGACACACACACCTGTTTAAGAGATCCTCCACCTGACAGCAGCAAGTGGTAGAAGGGGAATAACCAGCTGAACAGGCACCTTCCTAGGCAGGTGTCTTTGCAAGACAAAAACAATTGCAACAAGGAGGTTTAAGGTATAGCTGTGGACTCTAAACAGCCATAGAAAACAATCTAAAAAGTTGCCCTATTTACAGAACTGAACGTGGAACACTTTCCACGCCTTTTCCCCATTATATTCTCATCTCCCTCAAGGCAAGGCCATCTGCAGTCCTGACACAGAATCCAAGGCCAGCTCTGCTACTCACCAAGAGCTTCCACTTGCAGTGCACGTGCTGCAGTGTTTTCCTCTTAGCAAGGACACTGTCACTTATACTGCATGAGACTCCAGCACAATTCCCCTTCCCTGGGACACCAGCATTAGAGCTAATTGCCACACAAACGTTATGCAGGTTCTGTGGGAACATCTAAGCAAATTTAATGAGTTGAGACAAACTTTTGGGGTGTGTGTGAACAGAGACAAATGTACAGAAGGGATCGGACTGGCCCCTCAAATTCCAAATTCAATGTATCACACTTAGGTATAGGCATTTCCAAAAGGAAATTTTCCACAGTGAGCCAGGACTAAGGGATGTCGATTAATTCACTTAAATTTGAAGTTATTCACCTCAATGTGCATAACTTTACAGGATAAAGAATGTGCACCTCAATTTTAACAGACTTACAGCCATCACTCATGCCAAAGTCCTGCTTTGCTTTTAGTGTGCTGGGGCTGCAGGAAGCCTCCTGCAGCACATCTGTCCAACAGCAGGACAGGATATCCTCCTAGGCTCTGCAGCAGCAAGGCAAGTTGCTCTCCTCTTCTCTTTGGCTGTGGGCTGCTGCCAGCACAGCCAAATCCCACTGCTCACCTGAGGGGCCCGGTGTGCAGGACACCTCCCACCCTGCTCCCGAGGGAAGCACTGATGGCTACAACCACCAGCAACACTGCAAGACAGAAATTCCCCTCCCCAAGCCCTGATCTTAAGTGCTGGATGTGCCTCAAGCATAAGCAGGAGGATTTAGTGGTGTCACTGGATTACAGCTGCAGCCCTGAACCACAGGCAGTGCTGGTGACAGCCTGACCTTGCTTTGCTTTGACACCAGCAGGGCAAGGAAGTGAGGCCAAAACTCCAAACAATCTGTGCTAATTCCAACGTGTTGGTATCAATGCTTGACGTGAAATGTACTTTTCTACTGAGCATTGTAGCTTGGGCACATTGGAAAGACACTACACACTAGCAGACACAAACCTAGCAGGTTTCAATAGCTCCTGATGCAGAGCAGCACTTTCTTTAATCACACTTGTACCGATACAGAAGCTTCTAAAAGGGTTAATTTGCAGCCTACAACATGAGGATTAAGCCACATTTAATGGCAATCAGGTAGCCAAATCCCTCTTCATCCCCTATAACAGGACCATGTAAGCTCAAACAGATGTGCAAGACAGATCAATAGTTTGTCAGCTCTCTGAAGGGTGCTGTGCTGATGTCCCACACAATGTGTTCTGAAATATAAATTCCCAAACTACACCGTGCATGCAGTGGGAACCTCCTCTTAACCTCTGAAGTGATTCAGCATCGTCCATTCATGAGATCCATGATTTGGCTTGGCATGGCAGAGATGCAACAATGTAGCTGGAAGAGGGTAAGATTACAGCCAGCCTGCCCTGAAACCAACGCTACCATTCCACATAATTCAGCATGAGGAATTTTGCAAATGTTTCTACAATCGCATGTGTCAGTAGCACAAGAAATGTGACCCATGGTAAGCAGGGGGAGAATCAGTTTATAAGTGAAAGACTCTGAAAAGCAATGTCTAGGTATAGACCAAATGAACTGTTTAAGCACAAATCACCTGGAGCTCACAAAATCTGATATATTGACAGCTCCACAGGTTATTTTCGCCACGGATATATGAGCAAACACTTTCAGAACTGACATAGTCTTGCTTCTACTCTGGAGAAAGCACTTTATGTCACTAAAAGCCAATTTACTCTTCCATGCCCTTGAGTTTGTATCTCTGTGTTGAGATAGCTGTTTGACATTAGAGTTAAATGTAATGAAATGCTGTGTGATGTGGAGATTTTTCCAGTATAATCTACTTTCCCTGAAGTTCAGATGAAGCAAGTGCAGGATGTGACTCTGTGTGGTACTCGAGCAGCCCCCTCCTCTCCCCACACCTTCCCTGGGATGACACTGCTGAGTGTGCACACAAAATACTGAGGCAATTAAGCTCCCTCTTCTCTCCATGCCTCGAGTGCCTGTAACCAAAGCATTTGTCTCAACTGCACAAGCTGCAGGCAAGGCTGAAAAGGGAGCTCAGCCTTCCTGCCCTTCCCAGCAAGCCTCTGCTCAGAAAGCACAGGAGAGGTGAGCGTGCAGGGGAGGAGAGCAAATAATTGTAATGTCACAGGTTCCCACTACCTGCTGTGCTTCATTGCTTGCACCCTTGTTTCCAAAACTGGGGCTGCCTAACAGGGTTTTGCTGGTGTGTTTCAGTGTGTGACCCTTTTGAATAGCCTCACACAAGTGAGACATCGCTCTGCTGAGATTCTGTTTCTTCAAACCAGTCACACATTTCCCCTCTTTCCCCTCAGGATCTCATGCCCACACATCAAGCACGGGGCAGAAGTTAACAGTTCAGATCTTTTCCACTGCTTCCCACGCTGAGCAACCAAAGGACAAGCAAGGCACTGCCAAATCAGGATCCTGACAAAATTAGCACCCAACTGTACCCCTCCACAGGGATTTTCACAAGGAGCAGGCAGCACCCAGCTAAAGCTGTGTTTGTTCTCTAAGCCAGTGCCAGGACCCAGAGTCCTTTTTGAGGTACTTGCTCTTAAAGAGAAAAACAACTCAGTCTAGGCTGGACTTGTACCTAAGCCAGGCAGTGGTTTCTCCTGACTAATAATTCCTTACAGAGTTGTCAATTTCATCCCCAAAAGCAAGTGGCATAATATTGAGATTATTGCTTCCTAGTTGCTTTAAAGGGAAAAGACAGAGACTTGTATTAGGTTCATAGAATTTCATCTTTAAGAAACAGCCTTTTTCCCCACATATTCTTTGTTCCCCTGCCCACTAATCAAGGCAAGGAAGTGCTTCAGACACATCGAACCGGTCAGAGAGAGCTGTCAAAAAGTGAGACAGATACTTTAAGGAAAAGGTAACAAAGATACAAACCTAGTGTTTCCTTAATCAGATAACATACTGTCCTTAAGAAGTACTAATCTGCAAGGATTGCTGCCGCTGAGATAAATATCAAACTGAAAAAGGAGCCCTCAATGGGGCCTATGAGCTCCAGGATGGATGCACTGGGAATTGCCAGCCACCCATCACCTGACTGCAAGAAACTTCAAATGCTGAGGGCTGCCAGACTGCTCCTGATATTGAGACAAGAGCCTGCCACTCAAAGCTCACAGACACACGGAGTTCATGGTCTGTAGCTCATACTACAGACCCTGCAGTAAAATGAATTTAATTCACACACCTCTGCCTAGAGCCTATAGAAAGATGTTTAGGTTGATGATGAGCACAGCTCAGTCAGCACCTCTACTCTCCATGGGACACCTGGATACCACACAGGAAGAAAATGGTGATCTGTTCCACTTCAAGATGCAGTCCTCATGTACTGCAAGTTATTAGTTCATTGGAGCTGTATGTTGGTGAATGCCTGTATGAACTAGCTGTAAACTTCTCCATGGAAGCATAATTAATATTTTCCCACAAAATTTGAACAAAACCAACCAAACAAAAAATGCAGATCATGTCACAACTCATCTGGCTCGAATTGGACAAAGGCAGATAAAGGCCTGCCAGCAAAAGGCAGGGAGAGCTGCCCTGACAGCAATTATAGGAGGGACTCCCACCTGGAAATACATTCGGACAGGGCTCTGAGAGCCAGCCCTGCTACGGCTGCAGGGAGTTCACGTCTCTGTTCAAACAAGTCACAGACAGAAAAAAAAAAAAAAAACAAAACAAACAAACGAACCATCTTACCTGTATCAAACCCAAAACTTGGCACAATGTCCACTGTCCCGTGGAAGGCTCCGGCCCAAGCTGAGGTAGCGCTGGTGACAGCAGCGGGGTCTGCCTTTGCCAGGTCGCCCTGGGGAGCGGGCAGCCTGGCGGCGCGCACGGCGGGCAGCAGCAGGGAGCCGTAGCGGGGCTCGCGGTGCGGGCCCGGCCCGTGCTGGTGGTGGTGGTGGTGGTGCATGGGGCCGTGGGGGTGATGGCGGTGCACGTACACATCGTGCATGTGTGCGTACGAGGGGCTCACCTGAGAGGCTAAAGGGTAATGCCAGGACTCAGAGGCAGCGGGGGGAGGAGCTGGGGCAGTCTGGTGCAGGCCGTGTCCCGGCCAGCTGCCGGCATCTGCTGTCGGGAAGGTGCCTGGTGCAGTCACGGGGAAATCGGGGTGCACTCCGCTTAAGCAGGGTGGAGGAGGAGGCTGGTAAGAGCTGGTCCAAAACGAGGTTGGGAAACCGCTCCTTTGGCTTGAAATTGTTGAGCTTTCTGGTAGGGAGGAAAGAAAGGAAGTATGACTGAAGCGGAACAATGCATTTTGTCACAAAAATCCCACCATGGTTTCCTACTCTCTGCAGTTTGTAACGCTAAATTCAAGCTTCCTCAGTAAATACAGAACCATAGGACATTTCAGGTAGGAGGATTGTCCAGTCCAATTCCTCTGCTCAAGTGGGGTCACCTGGAACAGGATGTCCAGGACCACATCCAGTCAGATTTCGCAGGATTTTTGAGCTCCAGACTCCAGAGCCTATCAAAAAAACCCTCCAAAACAACAACCAACCTAAAAAACCCAACAAAACAAAAAGTTTTCTTGTATTCAGATGGAATTTCCTGTTTCCTAATCTCTGCCTATTGCCTCCTGTCCTGTCAGCAAGCACTTCTGAGGAGCGCCTGGCTCCCCCATCTTCATTCCCTCCCATCAGGTTTTTACATACATAAGATCCCCCACAAGAGGATTTGTCTTCTTCAGGCTGTACAGTCAGAGCCCTCTCAGGATCTTGGTACAGGAATTGGGAGGAGAGGCTAACTCCTGCCCAGACCAGAGCACTTCATCTAGAAAGGCAGCTGTTGTGGTTGCAAACGCTTCTGAGGAGAGAGAACCAGCTCACACTGCAGAACAGGAAACATTTGGCTAAATGAATACCTGATCTTCTCAGTAACTGCATGCTTTGATGGGATAAAGGCCATACCTAACACAGCTTTTCTTAGTCCCTTATAGAATATATCATGATACCCTCTATCTAATAGGAGCATACAAGCAGAACCATCGATGTAGCTCAAAGAGGTTTTTTGTCAGAAATAAAAGACTTGCTGCTTCTTCCAGCTAGGGCTCAGCTTATATTTAAATGGATTCCAATACCTCTACATTATGAAATCACATTCTAAAAATTCCTCTTTTGAAGGAGCAGTTAGTGTTTTTGATGCGTAGGAAAGTCTTGGCATCTCCATTCTCACAATCCTCTTGCCAGCTCATGCTAGAAAGTCCTGCTTCATGCAATATGTCTGAGCTCCAACAGGATTTTTTTTTTTTTGGTCAAAGATGGAAACATAAAAATACAGAACTTCACCTCTGATGAAAGAACAGTCATAAAAATAGCCTATGCAGAAATAAAGCCAGGGAAGTTTAATATTTGATGAGGCAAGGAATCCTCTGTTCCTCATAACTTTTGTAAAAGTACTTTTTTTTTTTTTTTAAATCACCTTTTGTTTTGCTTTGTTTAATAAGCAGCTGGAATGAGACTTGGGTGAAGACACCATTGAGAATGAACAGATTCTTCAAACGCTCCTGCCTTTGAACTTTGCTTATACAAAAATATTTTGGAAGCAAAAAACTTGAAAGTGTTTTCTGACTGATTCATGAGGACATTCATGTCTCTGTTGTAAAATCCATTAAAATCATAGAAATTTTTCCACACACCAATTGGCTTTGATTTAGGCAGTTTATTGAGACTGATTAACTTCCGATATTGGAAACAAACTTTGCAAACATACCATGGACAAATGTAGGAGATGCTTCGTGCCAAAGTGCTTCAGAGGCTGCAAGCTTATCTGGCAAACTGCACCCCAATATGGTTTTCTTCAAAAGGCTGGGCTGTTTTAAGCAATGTATTTCTATAGCAATTCATGCTTGAAGACTAGAGAGAGCTTCAAGCATATTATAGAAGCCTCAGCACTCCTCCAAAATTGGTATTGTTCCTTGTTTGTAAACCATTCCTTGTAAAAAGGGATTACACTGAGATGGAGAGTGTGTATGGCTTGTCCTGTTGGCAGCAGGACTGACACAAAAAATACAACTTCATGTCCAGTCTGTTGTTTTCCACACTACTTAACGGAGGAGCACAGCTTGACAATGCTCTGCCAGTATTCTGGAAAATAAACCTCTGTAATCGAGTTTTTGAAAACTATCTGGCCGTTATCTGCATGGAAAAGCCCTAAATCCAAAGCACTGCACTTCAAAAAAAGCACAGAAAACCACAAAATATCTGCAGGACAGCTTTAATAACAGGAGAGAGCACTTTAAACCACTATATCTGCCAACATGAATTCATCCCAGATTGCATAACAGCTTGGCTTTGCCAGTCAAGCAGGAGGTCTAGGCCACAGAAAACATGTTTGGTCATCTCCATTTTCCAAACCTGTGCAGGTTTCACAAAGCCATCGCTGCTGTCAGACACTGTCATGGACCAGCCCCTACTGACATCACTGAGGAAAGGTCACTCGTGTCACTGGAGATGCAGGCTCCAACCAGATTATATAAACATGCAGGAAAATGTCACCCACCCTGAGTGCTCACGGATACCTGGCCTCTATGGAACATGGAAAACAGCCTTTTCCACACTGCCCTTGAGAAAAAGAAAAAAAAAGAATAAAAATAAAAAATCTCTGTGTTTCCATGGGCTTCCAAGAGGCATTTAACAAAAACTGTCTGCCAAAAAAGATACTACAGTTACCACAATTTCCTACCCTAAGTACAGGGAGGCAGGGACAAGGCAACATCCCAGGACCACAAAGTTGTGGCTGATGCAAATGTTCACGGTGGCCGGCCCAAATGTTCACAACACACACTGAAAACACGTCAGAAGTGCACATGCTGTAAAGGAGACAACGTATGGAGCTTTCTGTAGCTCCACATCAGCTCTCACTTAAGGCAAGAGGAAAGAAAAGTAAGATGGAAAAACAACCCAACACTTTCATCAAGGAAAAACCTGTTTATAAAAATACCATTAAGATAACATTAGTGCCAAGGTATCATTAGCACCTGCAAAAGATTTCAGGCAGCTACACCTAAAATTGAATATTCATGTTACTTGAGCCTGTCGTAGGGAACTGTATTTTATTAAAAAAACAGTGTTCAAATTAATTTTAGCCTAAACTGATCAGTACTTTCAACATACAAACGATGAAAACTTGCTCTTTTCAGAACAACAGGTTCTAATTTTTATATGTAAGCAGAATCCCTCAAAAAAACCCCCAAAACCCTGCAACATCACCTTAGTGATAAAATCAGTTTGCATTTTCATAAGGACACCTTAAAAAAAAGAAAACAAGCACAAAAAGATGAAAACAAAACAATAAAAACGTTGGTAATCCCTCCTTTCAGATGAAGGAGAAAATGCAGCGAGCTGGGGAGCCAGTTCATGCTCACACACTTTCCATTGAAACCGGTACCTCCCAAAACAGCTACTGCAAAAAGCATTTTTCTTTCCAGTTGATCTCTGAGGAAGAAACTGACAGCAATTCTGACTATCCATGAAGGTTATTTATGGAAGAGCTTCAAGCTAATGCTACTTAAACTTCTCTAGGTAATGAGATACAAACTCACATTCATGTGCTGTAACTGAGCATCTTTGATACTGTGCATAAACCAGAAGACCAAGCTGTCAATGTTGTTCCTTCACCATTGTTTTCAAGCAGGAAGATTTCAGAAACCCATTTGGGCCTGATAAAGCTCATGTCAGCTTCTCTTCTCTGGAGTAGCAAATGCCCTCAGCTCTCTCAGCACCCAGCAGCCTCCCCAGGGATTTTCATGCCCCTCCAGCAGGTGCAGGGATGGCGCAGGGCGTATCTCCTTACTTTATTCCCAGATGATGTTCAGGACACACCAACCTCCATTCCCCACTGAGGGCACAGGGCACACAGGGTCAGGAGGCAGCATGGCTGGAGAACCCTCACACCAGGCCACCCATGTCCCCTGCAGAGCCCTCTGGGGATGGCTGTGAAACCACAGAGGCAGACAGGGAAAAACAACAGGGTCTGTCTGAGGCCAAAGGGAAGACACGGGACCCACCCATGGAACGTCCCCAAGCCCGCTGAAGAGGGCTTGCTGTGGGCATGGGGTCTCTGGGGACTGCCTCGATCCCATTGCTAAAACATTTATAGCCTGTCTGGGCCATTTATAAACGCTCCAGCCTCCTTTTTAGTAAGCACAGGTTCAATCCTGCTCTCAGTCGAGTCAACGGAAAATTTCCCATTAACGTTAATGGTCCCGGCTCAAGCCATAAATTCCTCCAGTTCCCCAGCCACTTGTGCTGACCTTTGCTTAAACTTCCTCGGATTTGTCATCATCCTTCTGGAAAGCAAGTCCTTCTGTGCTATTTTTCTCTTCACAGTTGTTTCCAAAAATCCCATCTCTCTTTAGTATCTGTGGCTTTCATCAATGCAGTCTCACCTCCACATGGCTGATTAGGAACAACACTGCTCCTGCCCAGATCCCACCAGCACCTCTTTCATCAACCCAGTGTAAAGCCATTGCTCACCATGCTTAGTTTGCACTCCTCTGCCAGTCCACATAAGGATGTGATCAGAAATAATGCAGCTGTGGGGATCTGAGGAAATACCCAGAGTGCCACATACAACAAAATGGAAACAACATCTTAGTGGGATGCTTTTCGCCGGCACCAATTTGGAAATCTGTAAGGGCTACCTGGTGTCTCTGCTCTCTGTCACATCAATACATATAATGCATATAAGCATTTATGTGCATAACAAGGGGTAAGTGTTAGGACAGTAAATAAATGCCTCGCAGAACCTACCACATTTCTGCTCCCTGCTTGGAGGCAGAGTAATGTCATGCCCATTTTACACCCAGCAAGCCATAACATCATCTGTACCTCTCCCACGAGCAAGCTGCAACGGAAAACACCACCACAGGAGCCAGGGCTTGCCCCCCAGCCTATTCCATCCTGTGCCGGCTCCTCCCTGCCCGGAAAGGGGCCGTGGACAAATCCTAATCACCTGGCAAAGCCACTCGAAGGCTGCATAGGTTTCCTTCACATCCAAGGCCAGCACCCCAAACAGTTTTGCTCTTGCCTCACAGGCCAAGTTTCACACTTGGAGCTAAAAAAAAAAATAAAGCCTCCAACCTTGCAGCAGATGTTTGTGAAGCCACGTGAGCTCTGCCCCCTCCCATCCAGCCCCTGGCAGAGACAGGATATGGCAGGAGCAGGAGACGCCTGCTCCTTCCATGCCTTTGGCTCCTCTCTCCCCCATTAACACCTCAGATCACTCAACCCAAGAAGCTCCTCGGTTCTTGGAGATCTGAGGGGGATTTTTCCACCTCCACAGAGAAGTAAAATTTCAGCTGCACCGCAACGTGTGTTACTGCAACGCAGCCCGAGTAAGCCACGCCACAGAGAGTGAGCTACTGCCCCTCTTACCTCTCCAGAGAGGATTCAGCCCTGCCTTGCTCTTGGAAAGGGCAGTCTCTGAATTGAAGCTACTGGCTTGGCTGAGAGCTCTCGAGAAGTGTTCATCCACCACTGAACCAATGTCTCCCTGGAAGTAAGTGAACAGGACGCAGCGAGAGTTCAGGTACTCCATCTCGGCAGGCTGGTCTTTCTCATCCTCCTCTTGCTTGCTGGGAAGGGTCACTTCCAGAGACTCCTGCATCTTGTTGTACACAGCTAACTTTTTCTGGAATTAGGAACAAAACAAACAAGAGATGTATCGGTGATGGCGTTCACTGGAAGCTCAACATATGGTTTCCTTAACAAAAAATAACCGAATACACTGAATAACTGAATATTCATTTTGTTAAAATTAAATTTGGCCTACCGGGATATTTCACACTGGCATTTCACAACGAAGAGAATACCAGTGCCCACTTAGGAGTCTCTATTCCTCTCACACAGATGGACCTGCTTCTCAGGCATGTTTCACAACCACAATTTATCAGCACCATCTCTCACTCAATACTTTCAAAAGAAAGCAGACAGGCTCTAACAATTCCCTCCTGACTCCCACCTGGAGAGGATATTCCCATCAATAAAGGCTACAGAGGTCAAGCCCAGCCCTGTGAAAGGGTGGCCAGATACACAGCATCTGCATTTCACACATCCAGCGGGGCAAGCACCAGGTTTCTCTGGGCACACTCCTCCAGCTCAGTGTACAGGCCCCTCTGGATCCCCCACACTTACTGCTGAAGCTGTAAAGATCGGAGAGTTTCCTGCTTCCTGAAAAATTTTCTACAGTATTATCAAACTCCACAAAATGCATAAATTTTCACTCACTGACAACAGAATTTTTATCACAGGAAGTTATACCTTGGGGTGGTGATTGGGGTTTGGTCAGGGTTTGAGAGCTTGGGTTTTTGGTTGGTTTGGGGCGGTTTACTGTTGTTTTGAGGTTGGGGTGGGAGGGTTTTTTCCCTTTTCCTTTTTATTTTTTTTTAACACCAGCTTTTGGGAAAAAGGACAAAAATTCAAGTCATAAAAAATTAAACATGTGATCTGGGGGAAGAGAGGGATTGACAAGTCCGCAAACACATGCAGAAAAATCCACCGCAAACCAAAAACGCAGAGAAGCATATAAAAAAGTAAAACCCTCACAAGCCATCTGTGAATGGCTATTTCAGAATCTCCTCTCTCTCTCTCAAATCAAACCTAAATGTCAAAATAAATGTGTGTGAAGATCCATTTCGCATGGAACATATTTTTCAGATGTTCCACTTTACAACTGTTTTCACAGGAAAAAAAAAAACCTCTCTCCACAACAGTCAAGCTGCAGGAATCATAGCTTTTAGCTAGCCAGCCATTTCTACAGCTGACTTTGCACATAAGCACTTTTAAGAACCCAAAACCAACTACAGTCCATATGCAGAAGTATTTCATAGCATTCCTATAGAATTACAGTTTGACTTATCTTTAATGGTTTGCTTGGCAACACTCTAGCACCATCAGAATCTCTTTAAGTTTATGGTTTTTTTACCCTTTTTCTGAAGTAGTTCTATAGAAAAAGTTAAACAACTACACAGTCTATAAAGTTTCATTTTTACAATAAATACGCTTGTACAATTTAAAAATAATCAAAAGTCATTTTCTGACCTTGTGTACCATCAATACATTTAAATTCGGTGCTTTCTAAAATCTTATAATCCCATACATATTCTCTCACTGTCGTACAAAATAAATGCTCTGGGGCGAAGTCTTAATTATGAACGGTTATTTTAAAAAATAACTGTAAGAAAGAGCTATTGACAAGTGGGATTAAAACTTATTATACTTAAAGCTCACAGCAACTTAAGCAACATATCTGACATTCCAGTGGGTTAACTGATAAACGTAAAACAGCTCAGTGATACCATTAATTCAGATGCTGTTGCACAAACTGCCGTGAGAGACGTACACAATTCTATTTCAGTTGGGGATATCCAGGCAATGGCCTGGAATTCCAGTAAATCTGTGCTTCACAAAGCAAGTTATACTGTGGCTCACTTTAGCACAATATTACTTACTTGGACTTATGGGAGAACTGCTGGGATTCACTTATAAAAACAAGTAAAACAAAAATATGGAAACAGCAAAATAAAGCAGTTTTACTAGAATTGCTAAAATGAAACAGTCTGAGGCTCTGAAGCATATTTTTGCAAATGCAGAATTTGGGGTAATACGTGCTTTTTTTGGAAATGCTTTGTGCCTTCTGCAAACAAACAAACGTCTCAGAAAACGTCTCCTAATATTTGTTAGCCAAATGCTTACTAGGGTATCACTCAAAGTGAGCTTCATGGTTTTGCCTGAGTAAACATGGATCACTTCAGTAAGACAGAAACAGTTCTAGCAGCACTGCACATACAGGAGACACGTGCATCGGAAATCTGCAACGCATCTACCTCAGTGACTTGGCCATTCCTAAAGCTGCACCACAACTCAGATCCTCTTAAAAATGCAAGACAAGTGGTTGGGGAGAGTGCTTTCCTCATTTTTGTTTTCGGTTGGGCTTTGTTTTTTAAGCAGAGACGAAGTACGAAAGCGATCCTTTAGAGAAATCTAAGTAGGTCCATTACATGCCAGACCTTGAATGCAAGCAGCTCCCGTTCAAAGTTGACTCCCATCCCTACAGGTGCTCGTACTGATGCTGTAGTTATGCAAATGCAGACACAAGCACGCAATTACAGACAGACACACACCGCTAATACAGCCCCTGGCTTGACTTGGTGATCAGGAAGGAAGTCTTTCAATGTTCCTATACAGGGACTGGAGCTCAGGAAATTAAAACTTATCTCCAGAGTCGCTTCTCTGCGCAGGAATGTTCCCCCTTCCACAGCTTAAGAATCTAATTCGTTTTCCATTTCAACTCTTCCCTCCCCTCCAGTCCATGGGCAGTCATTACAAGATGCTCTGAGCACTTGCTCCTTTCAAAAACACCAAATCTGACCTTCTCTTTTTAATTAAAAAAATATATATAATAGGACTGATGGACAAGCACAAGGCCTTGTGTGTGGACTGAAGTTACTTACAGTGCAAAACTGTGGTTTGCAGTGAGTTATTTGTAAAGGATGAGAGTTCTAAATTAAAAGATTTTTCACAACAGCAAGCCCGTGATCAGACATAGATCTAATTAATTTGCATTTCAGGAAGAAATTAGCAGCCTGTAATTGCAAGGCTCTTTAAATAAGACACTACAGTGAGAGAAAGAGACTCAAGAGGTTTTCCTCGTATGCAATGTATATACATCCTTTCCATCATGTACATCCTTTGATAACGCAAGGTTTTTTTCTCCCAGTTCACCTAAAATACCCTGTTTGCACATAAATTCCCTAATTTTTGTTCTGACATTGACAGTAAGCTTCTCACAGTATTTCTGACTGCAGCTGTGTGAGTGGAAAACTATGCAAGAGAATCAGCTGCTAAATGAATTTGTCCCACAGTGATGGGGTGTGAGGGAACAAAAACAAAAAGCCCCACAAACATCGGGTTGTGTTTATGGTAACTAACCTCAGATAGTCCAGTTTCACTTGTACTTTTTCATATGAACAGTTCTGGCATATATTTAAGCAGCCAACTGGCTCTGTAAGATCTTTACAAAGACTATTTTCTGACCAAACACGGTGTTATCTCTTGTCAACGTTCAATACTTTAATATATTCATGAAATACACCTCTACCTGCCTTGCAAACTAGAGACTGACATTAAGCAGCCTCTGAAAAACAAAACAAAACAAACACCCAAAATCTCCTCTTGGCCAAGACACAGAATACAGAATTAAAATTCAGAATACAGAATTTAAATAGAAAAAAAGGGAAATTCAGTGTCTATATCCCCTAGATAACAGACCCTAGTTCATGGCTGAAAGAGCACAATCTCTGGGTAAATAGAGCTGTACAGCCCAGGCTGGATTCAGCTTCAGCCAACATTATATTGTTTTTATTTCATATATTCACAAACAGGCAATTCCAAGGAAAATTTAAGCCCTTCACTTCCAACTGTATGACACAAGGAAACTAAAGGTCAACAATATATCACTGCTGATATGAGAATATTAAAAAGAAAATTTATTCTAAACAAGCATTATCCCATCTTCTTGAGCACTTTCAGACCAAGGAAACGTTTAGACCAAAATCTCACACAAAATCCCCGCCTGGAAGATTCCTGTTATTTTCTGACATACCCTACCCAGAACTAAGCAAAACGGTTCTCATGCAGTGAAATGTTGGCCACATTAAAGCCTGTGGCAAAAGTCCAGCTGACTTCAAGGGTCCCGGGTCTCACCCAGAGTGTCTGGTAAAAATGTCAGAACATTCCTCTTCACAAATCAAAAAAAGAATTCACTTCCAGCAGAAACCAGTCAGTAGCCAGCAAAACAACAACAACAAAAAATTTAAAAATCACAGTTTGAGAACAGAGAAGGTTTTACTTTAGTCAAGCTTGAATCAAAAATTCAGCCCAGCTCTTATTTTTCATGTAAACTGGCTGCCTCTTCCTACAATTTATTATCTCCATACAAGCCCCCATACAGCATATGGTCCTTTATGCTCCCAAGCATGAAAGTCTGGTGTGCCTGTGGCCACCTGTTACAGATTTTCCATTATGAGAAAAAGAACAGGAACCAAAAATAAAGAATAACTACACTGAGGAAACACTATATGACCCTATCCTGAGAAAAAGGCTGTCATTTGACATAAGCTTCTGAGAAGGAATTCCAGCAACAAACTCGGGGCAAATCCTCAGACAGTCCTCCATTTGTGGAGCTGTCTGCCAAGCAGGCTCCTATTGATAACACAGAAAGTATTCAAGGAGGAAGACAATTCCAAGCAATCAGGGCACTGAAGGCTGGGCCTGAAAGATGTATTTATGGCACTGTCTCAAAAACATGAAACAATAACTTCTCCCCACACAAATGAGCAAGGTGAGAGCTTGTTTTCAGCTGAGCCACTGGATTTGTAGAAGTAAAGCCTGGAGGTCCTGCTATGCCCTACTGATGGAGGAAAGTGGTGAAAAAAAGAATGAATTTATCCACCTTTTGCTGTACATGTAAACAGAGATGTACCCTTAAAGTATAAAGGTCTAATTTTAGCTAGAGGAAGATCAAATAGAATTTGGTCCCAGTCAGAAAGACAGACTAAAGCGAGCCAAACTTTTTAAATCAGTGATGTCTCGTGGGATTGAACCAAACAAAACCAACCAACAAAATCCCACACGTAGGGCAAGACCTAACCCAGGTTTTACATCCTGTAAATGTGAGAGTAGGTGAGTTATATGTTATATAGCTTCCAGAGAAGTTAGTAGAGCAAACAGCAAAGGAATAGCCTTGAGAATGAATCTGAACTGCAAAAACTGAATGTGAAGCCATGGTCTGCTGTTAGCTACTCTTAGACACTGCAGACTACCACACAGCATAAGCAATATAATAAGCCCATCCTCAAAAGCTGGGGGCACATGATGCAAAGAACTTCACTGAAAACAAAAAGTTATAGCATGTGAATCGGGGTTTAGCCACAGCCAGCTAACACAGCATCAAATGTGACCTGTCCTTGTCTGCAACTCTGTCAGTTTGGAGCAGAGAAGAGAGAGTCAGTTTGGAAAAGAGCAGAGTTAGTGACCTAAATTGCTAATGAAGACAAGCCCTTATCTGGACAAAGTCTGTCTACAGCACTGCCAGCAGAAAGTCTGACTTGAGCACATCACAACTCCTTATGCAAGACTTGATTTAGCAAGGACGGTGTTGGCTTAGATGTTGGCTTGCCTCTACATACCATGGAGAAATTCCAAAACTACCATTTACTGTAACTTCCCATTCCAAAGGCCTTGAGCTGGTGTGTTAGTGAGCCAGGGTGAGTCCCACCTGAGCCTCAGCCCTGCAGCTTGCTGTGCCCAGCCCGACGTGACAGGACAAGCTGTCCCTGTGTGGGGGGAATACAACGGGATTCTGCTCCAATTACGTGTTTCCAAAGCCTCTCCGAATTCCGTTACACCCATTCCTCACCCAACCCGCAGGAAAGTCAACTCCTACAGCTGCACAGCCCCTCAGGAAAGTGGACAGCAAAGAGCATTTTCATTTTGCCAGTCTGCAGGGTTTTACCCTCACGCCTGCACAGCTCCCCAGCAGACACAGAAACACGTTTGTATCCTAACACCGGCACACACACTCGCTCCATCTTTTGGCAATGGAGCACGGAAATCCCGATTTATCTGTAAAATTAGGGCCACACCCCATTTTCATCAGTTCATTCTGGCACCATATGAGCATGTATATATCCATGTTTCACTTACTTCCCTCCAGTAAGCACCCTGGACTTGAGCAATCTCAAAGATCTAAGGTGCTAAGCCTCCACTCCCATTAACATTCAAGAGGAATTCAGGCTTTGGTCCATTAAGAGCGTTAAAAAAAAAAAAAATCCCATCTAAAATAATTTGGCAGCAAGTCCTTTCCTGGACTAAGGACCGGTGAAAGCTGTTTCCAGAAATTCTGCCTTTCTGTGCTAGGCAAAAATCAATTCTGTGCTGATTTTAAGGGAGGAAAAAATGCAGACAGAGAAATGTGGGAATAACTTTAGGGTGGGGAAACTTTAAAAAGGCACGATGGACCACCTCCTAAAGCTACAACACTTCTGCACAACCCAAGTGCACCCTAGTCCATCATTTGAAAGCAGTCTGAGACTTCCCATCAAAAATAAAAAAGGAGACAAGCATTTGAACCCCCCTCCTCTTGCTGCAGGCACTACCCCTGACCCAGAGAAAGACCATGGGTTTGGTTCTCCAGAGCGACCCCAGGGCCCAGAAATTGAGCCTGCAATTGCAGCTCCACAGCTAAAGAGCTGCTTGGCTCTTTACGGCACACCAAACTGATGTCCAAGGCTGGCACAACCAATTACACATTTGAGGGGGCTTTGCTACAAATACCTGTGGAGATACACAGGCTTTAGTTAGAGTAACACACCTACATCTCCTTGCCCTGAGAAGAAAAGGAAAGCCAACAGCAGCACAGCATGGAAGAGCTTTCTCTCTCAGAAAACAAACTGAAAGACACCAGAGTAGTACAATACCACTGAAAAATGCCTTGGTGGAGTCCTCGGATATTTTAAGGGTGAGCTCCATTTTATCATCTCCAATGCAGAGACTTATTTTTAAGATATCCCACTAATTTATCTTCCCTCACTGTTATTTTTAAACCATAGTTTTAATTCCAGCAAAGAGGAACATTCTTTAAAATGGTCATCATCCTCACAAAGAGTGCAGTAGCGTTTTACACGTTGAACACATGTGTAAGAACCAAAAACCTGGCAACAGATTCTTCATCTTTCTTTCTTTCTTTCTTACCCTCTCTACCAGTTGATTGAACAACTCTGACAGGACAATTCTGAAGAAACAGAGCCTTACAAAATGTCATACATTACCCAAACAATAAATCTTTCCACTGTGACTGCAGATGCGTGAGGAGTTCATTCCATGTTTATTTTTTTTTTAATTTAGAAAATATTGGATTCAGAGGAAATACATTAACCACTCTAAAGTTAGCAGCTGTTAGAAGTAGAGGGTGCAACGCTTTCTTCAGCAACAACAGCTCAGCGTTTCAGTCTGGCATTTAAATAGCTTGTAAGCCCCTTCAGCTCCAAGTGTGTCAGGAAAACCAGTGCAAACAGGATTAATTAAACTAAACCGTCAATAATATGTAGGATAGCCACGTTTAGAAAGCTTTTAGGTGGCAATGTAGAGTCTGGTGCCAGCCAAGACTCCTGACCTGTATTGGCTCATCAGAGCTATCTATGTTCCTTCTCTTGCATACCTACCTCTACTTGTTAAACAACACAACCCACAAGAAGCCAGTTTGTTTAAAATTAAATTTTAAGAAACTCCAGTGTTCATTAGGATGCCTCTAGGAAATTTTATATATGGCCCTGCTTTTAAATGAGGAAGAAATTTCATACTTATGCTTAAAAATAAAAAGCACTTGCACTTGAACATGACACAGTCATTTAATAGAAATCCCCATACTAAGTGTTCTACAGGTCTGGAAGAGAATACTGACAATCACTTCCAGAGTTCAATGTCAGAAAGCTCAGCAAAGTTTCAAACGCAGTTTTCTGGTATCTCAGTCAGAGAATCAGGTTATTAGTGATTATTTATTCATTTTCCCTCCAAATCACAGAGGAAACTGGAACTCCAGATACCCAAATACAAACTCAGTAAGTAAAATTACTGAAGAGATGGAAGGTTCTGCAAGCTGTGACCCAGATTAGGGAAGAAATAATAGCAAAGGCACTCTGCAAGAGGCTGAACTCACAAGTTTTCCGGAGCTCTCGTTTAGAGTGAGCAACATGAGCAACCTGGACAAGTTCACTGGGGTATCATTTCTGCAAACAGGCTCTGTCTCCCAACAATAAAGGAAAAAACCAGCAACACACGAGAGGAATTTTAATGTTTTAGCCCATACTCGTGTATGGCAACCCAGGCAAGTTGATACTAGGGGTCACTTCCCATGTACGGAGAAAACAATCTTCATGGATAATAATGATAAAACCTTATGGAATGCAGCAACAACCAAAAAATGTATTCTCAGATGACTACATCAGGGCCAAGTCAATATTAGTCCCACTTCACCCACGCACTGCATAGTCTAAAAATGCTGTCAGCCTGATAAGAATTTCCTGATTCACTCAGGAAAAAAAAAAGAAAAAAAAAAGAAAAACCAACAAAAAATAAACATCTGATCACCAAATTCAGCTAGAAACTCGCCGCAGACGATCTTCCAGGAGTGCCGGGCTGAGCGGCGCGGAGCGGCGCGCCCCGTCCGCAGGGAGCAGCGCAGGTCCCCTCCCGCGGCGGGCGGAGGTTCCGCCCGTGTGCGCGCCCGCGGACCGCACCGGGCGAAGGCGCTGCTCCGCGCCGGCAAGCGCGGCGAGCCGTCAAGTGAGGAACGACGGCGGACAGGAGCGGGAGAGAAGTAAGGAAATAACTTTTTCCTCCTGCCCCACGCCAGCTGAGCAAGCCAACACCCAGCCACCAAACACAGCAAATTGGTGGAAAATTCTGTTTCGTTGTTAGGAAAGGTCTTACCCGGCTCCGTTGCTCCGGGGCACACTCAGCTGCTCCCCGCATCTCCAAATCAGGCCGGGGGCTGCGGAGCGCATCGCTGGCTGGCCGGGGCGGAGGTCTCCGCCCAGGGCAGCCAGCGATGCGCCGTGCATAAGCCGAGGGGGGGCCTCCCCAAAAAGCCCCCGCACCTCCCAGTCCTCCCCACCGCGGCCCCTGGCGCAGCCCTGCCCTCCCCGCGGCTCACCTGAGCACAGCCCGCCGCGGGCGCGGCCAGATAGCGGGGCGCTCCGCACGCCGCCGGAGCGGGCTGCTGCATGGCCACGTCCGAGCAGCTCATGGCCACGGCCGCCCCGCGCCACCGCCGTCTCCCCCTTCCTCTTCTTCCTCCTTCTGCTGCTCCCGCTCCCCGGCGCGGGGCGGCCGCGGCCAGGCGCCGCGCAGNCCGCCCGCCCGGTCCGCGGGCGCGCAGCACCTGCCCAGCCCCGCCTGCCGCGCCGAGCGCCCCGCGGATAACATTTATCGGCGCTTGCAGCGCGGCCCCATCGCTCCCGGCTGCGAGCGGGAAGAGCCCCGGTGAGCCTTTTTGGAGCTCAGCCCAGCCTGAGCAGCGAGGAGGTGTCACCTGTACCAGCCACGCTTCAGCTCCCTAGGGGTTTATCCTGGAAGTTCACTCGGGAGGAACAAGGAACCTACGTGTTCCATAGGAGGATGGATGCCCGCTGGATGCAGGCTGAACTAGCCCGGAGTTCTCTCTTCCCTCCCGGCATTTGGTCCACACTGTTAAAAAAAAAAAAAAAAAAAAAAATTTAATTAAGTGTACTTCTCTACTTGAAAAAATATATGGAAAACTAGGATCTGGTTGTAATGACCTCAGCTGTATTCAGACATATTCCTGGCCTACCTCTGTATGCACAATTCTGCCAGCGAGCTGTCCTGCTGCAGTGCCATGCTTGGAGGCTTTCGATACCATTCCTCACATGGAAAAGACTATGCCTTGTTAGCATTATCCCAGCTTATGAGCCTAGGAAGGAGTTACACTTGTTTGCTCTTGTATTCTTCTCATCACGTCTAAAGTGAATTATTCGAAGTTTCTTTTTCACAAAATTTGTTTTGAAGTTTACCTGCATTTAATAGCAGCCAGAAATTGAAGCCTTCAATCAAAAATTCAAAATTTATATCCTCTCCCTACCTTTGTACATATATACACACAAACACACACATCCACCTCCTTGGCCAGAATAGTTGGACAAATACATAAGGTTAAAATAGCTGTGTCTGACCCCAGTAGGATTCCCTGTTTGTAGAAAGCATTTCTCCAAAACATTCAACTGCAATACTTTGAACAAAGACCCAATTTCCTGCAGACATGTTTAGTTTCTTTTTTTTTAAGTTTTGTGCATACAGATTTTAAGGTAGCTGTATGCTTTTTAACTAGCACTCTGATAGCCTGTTCCTGTTGCATTTTGGATATCTATGTGAACGGATTCTAGATGAAGCACTCACCTTTGCAGTCACTGCGAAGTTTCTGCAAGGGTACGATGCACTTGCATATACCAAATGCACGGGCTCCTGACCGGTTTCTTTGTCAAAACAGAAAATCCAGGTGCTGATTGCTATCTACAAATCTCTGCTTGATCCCTATTAATTTTAGAAATCTCTTTCCCCCCATTTCCTACTGCAGCAAGCCTAGGGCAGGGCATCCTCCCGCCAGCGGCGCTCGCAGGAGCCGGAGGCCGCGGACCGGCAATACCGAGCACCAGCTTCTGAAGTTCGCTGTTCCTGGCCACCAGCCTGCTCCTGACCTGGAGGTTTTACCACAAGCACACGGCCAGGCTGCCTCCAGGCATTCCTCTGGCCGCCCTGTCTCCTGGCACCCGGCCTCCTCGCCTCTGGAGGACTGGCTGCTATCCACCCTCCGGATCCTCCCCGGGAAGCTTGTGCCGCTCGCCGCAGAGGATTGTGAAACACGTTTCCTGGTTTAGGGAAGATGTTGTTTAGCACCGTTCTGTCTGAGGTAAAACGCTTTCAGATGCAGTGACAACAAGGCCTGGTGTTGGTTTATAAAAAACGACCCCCGAAAAACCCAGAACAAAACCCTCCTACACTTAATAACGGTAAGAAAACAGGCTTGTAAAATCACAAATAGAAACAAATTCTTTCAATACCAATTGATCATTTTTAGGAGAAAATCCAATATCGGTCCTTAAAGCAGAACAGACCAAAATAGAAAATGATTTATCGTTTATTATGTTAATGTGACACATTGAAGTGGGAGTACATTAGTGATCATTTGTCACCCAAGTACATGAGGCATTTGCCAGAGTTTTATAAATGCACTAACACAGAGATCACTGTTTCCACAAATGCCGAAATGCTCCAATATTCAGTTAGCACACATTTCTTATTACCAGATCCTGACAGAATTCCTATCAGATGCCTTCAGGCATGGTACAGTGGCATGATGGATCATGTCAAAAAGCAGAGCAGGACCGTTATCAGGCAGATGTTTGACACGATGCATCATGTTACTCAGCCAGTGGCACACTGCCATTGCTCAAAAGGATTTTGACATGATACAGTGTGCCGATGCTGTAGCACAAAACCAGCATGTTCCAAAAACAGGGATAAATTCACCTCTGGCATAAGTAGAAGTAACTGCAGTGACTTCATTAGATTTGCATCTGCTTATGTCAACAGTGAGTTTGGCTTGTAATCTCGAGTTTATATAAAGAGTGGTAGGTGGCTGCATTTTCAGGTATTTGTTGTATTGTTTTCTACTCCCAGCATTCAAGCATCATGAGACAGCTGGGGTGAAATCGCCACCTTTCTCAACTCCTTCCCCTCCACCTCACAAGAAGCAGCATCAGATTTCCATTTTTAACAGTGTAACAATACCGCAGAGTACATAGAGGGCCACTCTTTTCAGAAACTTGGGAGGTTGTGAGTTAGGGAATTTCACACGCAACAGGAATTTACAACAAGGGAAGAGAGAGGATCTCTGCTTTCTGGCTCCATACTATTGCTCAACAGTAGCTGCAAGTGCTAGGTGCACAACAGCAGCAAAATAAATTCTGAGTGGCAATTCGAGTAATAGTAAAAGAATAACATGAAAGAGCAGCCAGGATGAAATGTGAGATCTGAAAGACTTCTTAAAAGGCATTGTAATTTATTGTTGTCCCCTTTCATCACTTTAGAATGAAAAGCACAGCTTGCTAATGCAGATGCATAACACTGACAAAAGGAGAGGAGGGCAACCAGCTAAGGTATGACTGGTGTGACATCTTCTTTACAGAAGAGAAACAGCTTCTGCCTTAGTCTGTTTCTTTAGTGAGGAAAAGAACTGACTAGTTCTATTTAAATAAAGTTCATTCATGTTTGCTGTGTGTTCTAGCTTCTTAAATCCATCAGGGTACAACTGATTCTTGGACCAGCTGAACTTCGGTGATGCTGAGATTAACCAGAAGGAATAAAGACCAGAAAATCCTCAGAAAGCACTCAGTAAATACCACCACCGAACATGACTTGGTACAGCAGCTATGTGGGTTGTAGCACCACGGGAAAATGTCTTGTCTGGTACACTGGAGATCTGGGGGAGAGAGGAAGAGCATAGCAACGTGGCAAAGCAATCTGCACAGGCTCTCCGAGCATTCATTTACTTGTCTGTTCCAGACGAGCTTTACTGTTGGATTTAGAGGTGCTCACCACTTCCACAGAACAGAACAGCTATCTAGAGGTCTAAATAAATTCTGGAAACAGTTGCAAGCATTTCAAACCTTTTGAACAATATCAGCAAAAAAGTAAGGGTCTTTCCCTGCCTCTTCTCACTGCTATGCAATTATTCCCAAATATTTCTTGGAGGAGACAGCTCTGTACAGTGAGCAGTTTCCCAGAGTTTACAGCCACCACAACAACCACTCCACTGCTGTATCCCACCTCCTCCTTGTTTCACCCTGGGCTGGTATTTCATAAGTGTTTAAATCATTGCAAACCACACCCTAGCTAGCTGTGGCTGGTGCTTCCAGGCAAAGCCCCTTGGCTTCGCTGTTATGGCCCACTCAGTAGCCAAAAATGTAACACTTTAGTTTTTCCTCAAGGAGACCAAATTGGAAGATAAACACAGCATCCCAAGGAAATACACACTAGGCATTACTTATGCCTTATGTATAAAGGAACAGGAAGGTTAAAAACAATGTTTGTTCACAACTAGCTGGGAATTCTCTGGTGAGATGGACAGTGGTGTTTTTTTCAATAAGGCCCTTTGATGAAACAGCTTATTTTTTTGTGAGGAACAATCGATCTTGAAAAAAAACAGTCTGTAAAGCAAGTTAAGTTTCTGGTGAAATCTGCCACCACAGAAATTTCTAAAGGTTTCACACCAAACTACATTGTACTGGGGTAGCCCAGCTGGGAAGTTTATCTTGACCTCAGCACTCAGGGGGTGCTAGGCACGTTCCTGTAAAACTACAGCGCCACCACCACTGGGGTCTACACTTCCAGTTGATCCACTGTAAGTCCCATAAGAGCAGGAGGGATGGAAACAGGCTGCCCCAAACACTTGAGGAGGGAGAGAAGGATGGGAGTTATCTCCATTCTGGAGGACAAAGCTTCTCTCTGTACATCCTTACACTGCTCCAATTTGAAACAATACAGAAATTGAAGGGTTGAGTGTTTCAAGCAAACTGTTCTATTTATGCAATGCCATTTTAATTCATGCAGTACCTTATGAATACAGGAAACATTTTCCTTATAGCCATGCACCCTCACCACCAAGGTTTTGACTCCACTGGAATAGGAGGCAGCAGCTCGTGTGTGGCAAATACAGTACCCTGAGATTTTAGGATCTCTTGATTCAAAAAGCAGCAAACCACTGGCCAAAGTTATGCTTATAAGATGCACTGTAATCTCTCCATAGAATGTGAGGATCTGGACACCTCTCTGGTCATCTCTTTCATATTTTGTAATAAAACCAAAGCTGCAGTGCCAATTACAGCAAATATCTTTCTTCAAACCACTAACAGCTTTCACATCTCATGCCTGTAATCTTCAGCAAATAGATCAAGGACGGTTATTCATTTTAATGCCTGAATGCATTATATTTATTCCTGTTATAATATGTTCTGTTACCACAGAAAATGTTTGGCTTCCAAAGAAAAAGAGGGAATTGTGTCAAAAGTCCAAATTCTTCCTTGAAATGCAAACATTTTTAATGGCTTTAATGGAAGATATGCATTGGAATCCCAGGGCACAATCTGGCACTAAGATCCTCCATCTAAACTGGAATTTTTCACCATGTCTTTTTCATAATCTATTATTAAGCATGTTTCCATCTCAGCAGTTGAAATTTGGGGCCCTGTTGCATCTGAGAGGGAAGTGCAAAGCAGCTGGGAAGTAACTGTAAAGGAGAAGCAGAAAACTGATTGAAACCTTCATATACTGGATGATGCTGTTCTCCTCCATCCTTCTTCCCATAGAAAAAAACAGCACATTGGGGTGATCCCACAAACTTCCAGCTGGAACAGTAGCAGCACCTGACCCAGTGCAGGACAGCTTCAGTGCTGTTCCCAGTCACCCCCAGGGTTTCTTTTGTCCCTAACTGGCCACAGATGGAGCACAGATTCCCGCCCTGCTTCCCTTAAGAAGCTCTCAGGCTGCAGCACAAGTGGTGAATGGGGAATGATTGAGGATGAAGCCCAGCAGCTCCTGGCTAGTGAAAAGCCTGGGAGAACTGGTTTTCCTGCTCTGTAGCCCTTGTGACCAGTTCTTGAGCACTGACTGACACTTGGCTCTTTCTTACATCAGTCCTGGTCAGTGTAGCCACTCACAGAATATCCCAGCAAATCCTCTAGGCCTTGGCACAGCCCCTGTAACCGCAGAATGATGTGTACAGACATTTTTGGATGAGTTAGCCAGAATATGATACAGAATGTCTGCCAGTTTTATACATGTGTGTCTAAATGGTTAACAGGACAGAGAAACCAGTACAAACTAAGACTAATGCAGTGAAATAATGATCACTTTGACCTTGGATTAATTCTTAGTTTGAAAAAAAAAAAAACCAACCCACAGTCTTACAGTCTTCCTCCCCTCTGCTCAAACGATGCTCAAATGTCCTACAACCATCCCTGCTGGCACAGCTAACATCCCTCCCCATCTTGCATTCAGACATTGCAATCTTCAGGAGAACAGGAGTGATTTTGCATTCCAGCTTCACCCTCAGACCAATATCACACTCCAGCAGTTTCCTCACCAAACATTAGAAGTCCATCTTTCCCAGGAAACTCCTCATGAAACAAAGGAATTGCAGCACTGTGCCCAGTTGAGCTGCATTCACTTCGCTTCCTTCTCCTTCCCCTTTGCTTGACATAAGTGGTTTCAATAATATTTCAGCTAATAACACTCCTTATGGTTTATTGGGTGTGAATAGTGACTGTAGGAACATTTGATGAACGCTCTGGTTTGCAGAAACGGGGCAGTGTGAACCCTTTTTTTGACTTACAGGACAGAAAGCCTTTACTACAAGGAACACTGCCATGTTTTTAATACCACATACCATTTCCCAGTTCTAATGAATATATGTTAAATGCAAGTGAAAAGTTGTTTTGGTGCAGTATCATAAATGCCTTTAAAAATTTAACAATTGCTTAGGGTTTTTTGGTGTGGTTTATTTACTCCTTTTGCCAAGAGTGTATATTAGAGTAATAATATAATTTGCTTCAATACTAGATTATTGTAATAATCAAGACTGTCAGCATTTCCCACTTTCTTTTCATATTGCTTTTGTGATCTCGTTATTATAGGCTTTTCATTAGCTTTTCTTTGCTCATCAAAAGAACTTGTGTGTTTGGTGAAGTAAACGGCTAGAAAAATACTTTTAGACTATTTACCAGTCTCTTGGCAAATAAAATACAGCCATCAATAACACTTAGCCAGCTCTTCTCTTCTCTCTGTGACATTGTTCCTTTCCCATCACGGTTGGAAAGCAAGTAATTAATTTCTAGAGAAATAGTATGTGGCATAGTAAAATGTGTAAAATATTTATATATCATTGCACTAATTCTCACAATGACCATGGTGAGCTATCACCCCTATTTCTCTCAGAGCTAGAGATACAGAAGCTGTGGGCTTAATCAGCTCAAATCATGGCGAGAACTTCTGTCATTCAGGCATGGGCTTAAGTCATGCAACTCGTTTAGCTTCTTGTAGGGAGCAAGATTCATTGTCATGATTATTTCCTACTCTATGGCTATCTCTGTGCTGTAGGATGTGATTGCCTTAACAGAAAAAAAAGAAAAAAAGGAAAAAAGGAGGTCTTTTAGTGAGCAAACCCAGCATCCTGAAACTGGAAAAATGAACTAAGAAAGTAAAATACTGCTCACACTGATGATTTGTCACTTCCCAGAAAGCCAGAGGAGGTGGGAAAAGCAGAATTTTGATTGCACAAAAGCCAAATATTCCCAAAGTCAGGGATAAGAGAGCTGAAGACTGAGCTCCATGTTCTTTTTCCATAATGAAATTTTCTCACCTGTTGAACAGCCCTTACCCGTATACACACACACATTTTCTCTAACAATCTAGAAGAAACACTGTGCCTCTGTCTTAAAAGTACAGACAACAGTGTTCTGGAGGAGATGGGTCCAATGCAGCAGGACTCAGTGTTTTACTTCATTAATGTAAACTTTTGTAAAAGAAAAAAATTTATATTAAATGCTTTCTTCTAAATTGATCTTTCTTTTTTAACATGAGGCAGAGAATTATCACCTCTGGAAAGGTACATTTGAGACAAAATAACAAAAGGGCTAAGAGCTCTGGAATAGCCCTGGTAGCTTAGCACAAATAAAATATGTAATTCTCCAAGTGTATCAGTACCACAGTTCATATAAACATCATCAGTTTTTGGTGAAAGTTTGATTGTTTGGGGTTTTTTTTTTAAAGGTTTCTGCAAAAGAAAAATGGGAAGTGGTTAACAGCACTAAGACTAAAACCAAGCATTTGAGAGGCACACTATAGTTTATTTTAGAGGTACCTTTACAATTTTGGTAGAGCATACTGGGGAGTCTCTTTGCAGTCTCAATTCCCTTGAAGAAGTACTAATTGCCTTCCAAATTAGAGAAGGCTGCACCACTGGAGAATCTTAGCATGGCTTGGGTAGGAAGGGACCTTGAAGATCTTCTATTCCCACCCTCCTGCCATGGGAGGGACACTCCCTCTAAATCGCTGCTCAAGGCCTCATCCAACCCGGCCTTGAACACTGCCATGCTATTTTACTGGAAGCAGCTTATTTTTGCAGGCCTCTCCCAGAGATACCAAACACCAACTATTTTGCTTCCTATCGCCCTCAATGCCAGCCCAAACAAGGGAGCAGTAAAGAGAAGTTGCTCACCTGTTCTTGAAATTCTTGCAGAGAAGAGCCATGCAAGAAGGATACACAGGCAGCAGTGGAGGAGAATTTCCTCTCCTGGGACAGGGAGCACAGCAACAGCCCTTCCAAAAGCATTTTCCTTGGAAGGAGGAAAGCAGCCTGTTTGTCTCCTCTGTCCTTACACCTAAGCCCTGGGGTCCAAGTGTGCTGCTGTAACTCCAGGCTAAAGGTGGCAAAGTCCTTTCACTCTGACTAAAGGCAGCTATTCCTTCCACCAATGGCATCTGCATATTCCCAATCAGGGAACACTTTAATAAGCTGCAGCATCTGAGAAAGGTGGGCTGCAGGGTCCTAATTAAAGAGCGACTGACATATCGCTTTTCAAACTAAACATCCAGCTGGGATGCTCAGTGTAGCACTCTTGGTTTGTAAACAACAGCACAGAGCACTCCACAGAGCAGCCCTGTGCACTTCTGCCATGAAACGCTGCAGAGGTTCCCTGCGCTCTTGTAACAAACGATCTAATGATTCTCAGGAGGAGGAAACAAGGCTGATTTGTAGCTCTCTTCAAGAGGCTGAGCCAGTTAAGCAAGACTTCTTAATTGCCTGCTCTTTATTATTTAATGCATAAGTTAAAAAAAGAAAAATCCTTAGGGCCAGATCCCAGAAAGGTATTGAGGTATCCAAGCCAGGCAGAAGTCAGCTGCAATTACGAACAGTGATACTAAAAACTGCTTAGCTGCTGCCCAGCTCAGAAGGCTCTTAAACCTTAAGTAGGTACCTGTTTCAATTTTAAAGTTCTCCAGGTGCCCAGCATTCGGGCCAAGAACGCCAAGAAACACTTCATTCCTGACAGTGCCAAGGAAGCTCGTGCCGGCCCAGTGCTGAACCTCTGGAGAGCCAGGAGAAGCCCAAGAGGTTTCAGTCCCGATGAATCTGGCGGACAGAAACACCTGAAAACCTACCCATCTCTTGAACGGGTTAGAAATAAGGTCAGCCTAATTGTAAGTTACAATGTGGCCAGCAGACAAACTTCCTCAAAGACTCACCACAGATCCAGCAGGTACACAAAGGAAAGCCAAGCAGCAGAGAGGCAATCCCAATGTTCTCAGAAACTCTGAGATGCAACTTATTAAGGACAAATGAGCCAGGTACCTCACCCACATCAAGGCAAGAAGCACGCTTTTAAAACACTGCAGCTTCTCTCTTCAGACTGAACTGTGGGAAAATTGATCCTTAAATAAGTTGGACTGAAGTCAGACTAACATTTAAAGTTCATCAGCTGTGGGGTCTGAAAACAGTGGGGCAGTTCCTATAGCCCTGGCCCACTCAGACCCCTGCCAGGAATATGGAGGGAGAGACAGGAATGAGGGCAGGAGCACTATGTCCCCTCCTTTCACATACCCCATCAGTGGTTCTATATACAGATCATTTTAAAAATCTCGCTTTCCCAAGGAATGGCATTTTTGCTGTGCAGTTTAGATATCACCATTTTGAAAAAAGTTTGTTGTTCTCTTTTGTTGCAGATAATCTTACTCTCTTCGATATCTGCTCGAGAGGGATGCGGCTCGCTCAGGAGAGCCTTTGGGACTCCACGTACAACAACATCTAATAAGATTTATTGCCATATTTCCTTGCTTGGCTGTGAATTTAGGTACTGCACTAATGGAACAATGAGATAGACCCTTGACTTGGTAAATACAGAGTCAGAGGAAAAAAAAGACTTATGTAAAGGGCCTATAAAAACAAGGTGGTTCAGAATTCAGGCAGCTGCTCTATTCTTGATTCCTTCCATTGTGCCTCAGGATGGACAGACGTCAGCCAGACAGTTCTCTTATATGTATTATTGTATTATGTGAAGTTTGGGCATAACAGAAACAATGGCAAAGATGAAATGGTAATGTTAACTTTTCTGTTCATCTTCTGACACACTTTAAATACTTCATGTGGCATTGCACTCCTAGGGGATTTCGTTACTTTTAAAATTAATACAGTGGAAGGAAAAAAATGTGCCTTAGGCCCGTTGCAGTATTCATAAAGGTAATTTCTCTGTTCACAGAATATTTAACTTCAGCAGAGAATATTTAACCTAAGCATAGTCCCCCTGTTGTGAATAGCATCTATAGAGCTAAACAATACAAGAAAATCATTCTTAGGGTCCAGGGTTTTGTTCTATGTCTCACTTGTTGTCATGGTCAGTGCCTGGAGATGACTCCAGGATAATGGAAATGCTAAGGCTCCATACTGAAAACTGCTTGGAAGCAAAGTCTGTGTGGCATGAGGTTGTTGCCTCCTCAGAATGAGGGTAGGCATATCTCAATAATGAAGGGCACACAAATCTCCACAGAAGACAGAAGTTTCTGCAGATAAAAAGGTGACAGGCTCCACCAGAGTCCTTGCAAATGTCAATATTTTTTCCATTATTACTTTCTTGAGAATATTCACAGAGACAAGTATAGCTATTTTAGTAATTGAACCAACTCTTTCCCTTCCCACCTTTACCTCTTTAAAGAGAATATAAACATCACCATGTGCAGCTGGAAGTTGCTCAGACATTACTGTCATTTTTTATATTTCTGTACACAAGGAATAGAATTGGTGTTCTATGAATACTAGTACTAACTTCAGCAATGTATATATTTAGTGTGCTAAAGAGAATGAAGTTGTTGCATTCATTCATGACTTCCTCTCTCAAAAAAATAAGAAACCTGAATGCACATAGTGAATTTTAAATCAGTCAAATCAGAAAGTTAATCCATTTAAGCACCAACACACACCAACACATCACTTACCAATTGTCTCACTTTTATTAGGTTTTTGAAATGTCCAAATGGCACCCTGAGTAGGGCTTGACGGAATTTCTCTGGTTTTAGAGCAGCCTTAGAAGGTTGTTAGAATTCAAATTTGTTGAGAACAGGAAGTGTTTTTCATAGAGAATTGCCAAATTGGAACCCTGAAGTTTCTGGGTAGAGATTCCCATTTCAGAGGAAGCTGCTTGCTCTAGCAAGAATGCAAGATATCACAAGAGGAAAATGTCTAATGGCAAACATGAATTTTTAAGAGAAGGGAATAGTTGGGAATGCTGCTGGAGTCATTCTGCAGAGCATGAGGGACAGCACAGCTCGCTGGGTAAGCAATCAGCCTGATGCAGGCACTTGAAGGAGAAAGCACGCACAGCGGGACACTCAGCGCTCAGAGGCCATCCCAGCTGGACCTAGAGCCACGCTCCAGCCACACCGTGGTTACTGCCCTTGTGTTAAACAACTGAAGTGAGTGATCACTGTGCTGGCTGGGATTCAGAAACACCGATCAGTTCAGTCAGCACCAGTGAAGAGAGGCTCCAGTGAGAAGAGATGACTGCAGCATACAGGCATCAACAGTGCAACCTTTCCATGCTGACATGAGGGGAGGATGTGAAATGCAGCAGGATTCCCATTTCTGGCAGTCCCACACTTTGGTTTGGTACTGCAATACACTTTGGGATGATTTTGATTAGCTGGTCTCAAAACTCTGTGGCATTTTCAAGAGGGTTTTGTGATTTGTTGCTTGCTCTCTGACCCATGTTTAATTCTATGGATTATGGTAGCCAACCTGATGAGTGACTTGGGATGCTCTGAATTATTCATCATAAATAAAATTGATATAGAGCTGTCTGTTAATCATGCTAATTCAAGCTTTTACCTCTCTGTTTCACAGGGCTCCTAATTTTAAATACAGTTCAGGTACACTATGCAATTACATACACCAGTTGTGCATCTCCTAGGCAGCAAGATCTCGTGCACACAAGTAAAAAGATCCATTTGAGTCTCTCAGGAGTCTCTTCTGGTGTGATGTCTTCTAAAACAAGTGGAGAGCTTCAAACAACTGATTTTAGGATTAAGCCTATCTTATTCTTTTGTTAGAATTCTGAGGGCTTCTGAGCCTTTGGCTTCCTTCTGGTTTGAGCTTTATTTGGGTTGGATCATTTGGAAAACAGCGCTCTGATGTTTTCTCAGTAACTGTGAGAACAAAATTTCATTTACATTTTGAATGAAAAGAAAGGAGTGTAAAAAAATAATAATCACATGACTCAAAGAACAGATGTGTAAACCCAGCAAATATTGTGTGACTTGAAACAAGAAAATTTTTCAGTAAAACTGAGAGAAGCAGATTTTCTTTTCTTAATGCTTGAGGTTCGTATTTGGCATTATACACCCAGGCTCTTTGGTAAATATATGGGAATGCATGCCTTGCTTGAGTTATATTTCTAAACTAAGAGTTGAGCTATGAAAGTCCCTTGTTGCAGAACATGCAAGATAAGCTTATCTTTGAATCTGAATGCCACCTGGTTTCAAAAACAAAACTCAACTCACCAGTGGATTTCTCCAAGAAATCCTGGAATACAGTGAACCTCTGAAAGTGGCATTTTGCAACAGCAGCATGGAAATGCAGGTCAGGCTCAAGGTAAGAATGAATTATTACGGTAACACATGGAACACTGCAGGATCAGAGAGGTGAGAAATTCACTTTTATGAGATCAACCAGCAGTTTCTTACAGGACTACTACCTCCACCTTCAGGATTAGGTTCTGGTTTGAACACGCTGTCAGTGAACACTACAGAGCATCACTGAGTGGAGAAATCATTGTTCCTAGAAAGGCAGGTGGTGCTAAGCAGCTGCTCCAGCAGGCTGGAAAAAGAACCTTATGCCTATGGAGACACTTGTTGGTTTTTGTGGGACAAACTTCGTAATCCTGAGGATCATGGGACAATTCATTAGTGAACCAATCTGCATTTAGCATGGTTTTCAAAAAAAGCAAACAAAGATCTTTAATAAAAGGCCATTTTTGTTTTTTGAAGAGGAAATAGAAATACTATGCATGCAAATTAATGTTTCTAGACCACAGTCATGCAACCTGCTGCTTAAATCAATAATATTCTGAAAGACAAACATACATTAAAAAATGAATTAACCTCCAGGCTGCAAAATTCTAATAAAAATAGATCTTAAATAGATAAAGAGCAAGATTTCCAAAACCCATGAAATTAAATTGCTTTTATAATTCCTTTTTCATCCCATAGCCTTACCTCAGTATTTTCATTATAATTGCATCAGCAGTTTTGTATTGTTCTTCAAAAGTAAATCTTTCACAGCTCAGGCTGGCCATGAATAATTTTGTTTCTAAAATGAAAAATCAAAACCTGGGCTATTTTAAGTGGGTTATATGACCACTCCTCCTCAAGGGAAATAGAAATACCAATCCTCACTGTGGTCCAGAGTCATTCTGAATATGCCTTTCCATGCTTGGTGACAAGAAGTTGTTCATCGTGGGAGGAGAAATTCAGATGGTGACCTTAAGCCCTAGAGTTCAGTAGAGCTGTAGAGTAATTGATCCTGACTTCTCAGTCTCCCAAGGCAAACCTGCATTTTTCTGGGAACACAGAAACTACAAGAAACACAGAAAGGGGAACTAGTAAAGTGTTCCTCTCTGAACAACTACAGGAAACACCTGAAAATTGTCTGATTTCAGTCTTGATAAGACAGCCTGAATTGCAGAAGGAGGAAGAATTCAAAAATGAGTCAGTGCCTTCTTTGACATAGGTAGATAAAGTCACTCCCGTTGAAATAGATCTGAATTTCTGATGGATTCCATCAAATGTGATCATAAAAAAAGTCTCTTAAATATTGAAACTATGAGTAAGTTTTACTGTACATTGCAATAATTTATATTTTTTTAAGGGGACACCTCTATAACCACACTGGGCCTTAATCAGTTGTCAGTAACATTCACGCAAGTTTACGAAAGCCTGCTGAGGATAAGAGCAGGCGCTGAAGAAAATATCTTATCTGATTAAAGGTGAGTAATAAGGACATGCCAAATTGCTGGGGAGTAGTTGCCACAGGACAGTCAGTGATATGATATCAATCAGAGGTGCAGCAGAGAAACCCACAGTGATGATTTAGTGATGGAAAACCCAGAGAAAAGGCCAAGTCTTTGCTAGGCATCTATAACGTGGATTTATAAGTACAAAATGAAATGCAAACTACCCAAGTTACCTGAATTTTATTCAATCATGCCTTCTGTCTATTTGCCTACTTTTCTTTTAAGCATACTAATCTATCATTTTCATGTTCATTCTGTAACTGGAAGCAAGGTTTCCTTTGAATGACGATTTCATTAGGATATGTTCTGCCAGATAGCAATGCCTCCAGAGTTACGTATTACCTTCATTCTGCCACATCTTTTACTTTCTATTTTTATTTCACACAAATTATGAAAAAAACAAACCCCTACATGCTGATAAGGAGAGGATGCTATTTTCATGTATTTGGCGTAATTTAGATGAAAGATGAACCTTCAAATAATACATAGTTCACAAAGTAGGACTGCTTACCACGCTAACTGAATGAGACTGTAGCTTATGAGAAAATTATTACAAAAGACAAGAATTACATTATTTAAAGTCAAAGCCAAGTAAGTCCTCACTACCTTTAGCTCTTGGAAAAGTCAACTCTTTCAAAATAGCCTTTGGTGCAAGCTCTACGTGCTCCTTACCACGATCCAGTCATTCCTGCAGTTAAATTAAACAGCTCTCTCCATATGAGAAAAGCTATGAGACAAAGCCCATGATAAATCATGGAGTCACCAGAAAACTATGTAATAGCAACCAAGTTTATCTGCCCTGGTGTAGGGTCCTCCCATTTGAAAGGGGATGGAAGAGGACACGCTCAGTAAAAGGACTGTGTACTCAAAACGTGTAGGAGCATTCACATTGCCCCAGAATGAAGAGGTACTTGCTGTCCAAAACCAAAGTGAATTAGACCCTACTTGTATCTCTATTCCAGCAAAGAAATTCTGCCAGTTCAGTCAGAGCAAGGATATCTGGATCATTTTCATGTAGGGACCCTCTGGACCTTGCCAACAGAGCTTGCTCAATAAAAGGTGGTGAATTAACCTATTTCTTCCTGCACTACAGCCTTTCCCCCACCAAGGATCCTGGGAAAAAGGCACAATAAGGGAGGGAACAGAATGGACAATTCATCACATTGCTCAATCCTTTTAGGCTTTCACCAGCATCATCTGCTGTCAGGAGTCTTCTCCAGAGAAGAGGGTTCTGACCATCAGGCTAAAGCAGCAACCATCAGGATACCACAGTGCTGAGCTAAACCCAGCTGTCCAAAAGAAACATTTCACATTCCTGCATCAAGGACACGGAAGGCAACTCTATACAGAAAAATGATTGGTCTTACCAGGAAGAAAATGAGCTTGCTTTTAAATTTTATTGCTTATGGTATATTAGCTCCAATTTGAAGTAGGGAACAGAGAGGATGGAATAACTAAAATTTGTTGAAAACAGGTAAACCATTTGTGGTTTTCCAAGTAGTAGACAGGTTAACTTAGGTATTCCTCGCCCAGGCTCACATTTTGGACTGGGCTAAAGACTAATTAACAGCTTCTCATCTCTGCAAAGTTCTGATTTTGTTCTAAGCACACAACTTGTATTTCTTCATATTTTTCATGTTCTCTGGCAAAAATAAGGCATGATAGGAATACTGCCATAAATAATAAATGTATAAGAAATAAATATATAATAAGTTCAACTCAGCATCCGATGTGTCCTCTCATTTTTTAGGATATTACACTGAGTACAATATAAAAAACAAAGTCTGTGAAATTGTCATACACATCATTAATAAGAATATTGATAGGGAAAGAAAAAAAACCCTATTAAAATCCTCTTCCAGCACTCCAGTGGAGACTAGTCAGCAACCACAGACAGTTCTCACCAGAAGATTTTTGCTGGTGCATAAGTTGTTTGGAGGTTGGCATTAGTATTTATTTAGTGAGGCAGAGGTCAGGTAAAGGTAAATACTGAGGTGTGAGAATGAGGGATGGAACACCTTGAGTAACTTTTGTCTTTTTTACTCTGGTCACGTGAGAACACAGGGATGAAGTCCTCAGCACAGATGGGAACACATCACCATGCTGATGGTAAATGACAGAGTCAAAGACGGGGAAAGAAAAGCCAGTGAGAAATGACAAGCAAGGGAGGTGAGAGTGCTCAGCTAAGCCCTGACTGTGCCAAACCCTTCCAGGCAGTTTGAAGGGGGTCAGTGTGGTTTTTTTAAGCCATTCCTCAGGATGAAAACAACCTTCTGCTTAAAAAGACTGAAGGTTTTTAATTCAGTCATTGCAAGACAGCGAAATGAGTGACAATGCTGTTATACCCCCAAAACACGGTAAAAAAGAATACCCTGCCAAAAACCAGTGCCATGTGGAAGAGTCCTGACCACTAGAAACACTAAATACTAAATTTGCAGAGCTCCATAAGAAAATTTTAGAAATGTCGAATGTCTAAAACCAGGATAGCTAAAGGTTCCTTAAACAGCTTCAGTACAAGACTTGCAGTCCTGACTTCCTTTGGAGGAGGAGATAAATGGTTGCTTGTAGGATGTAGCTACTCACATCCTATGGTAGGTGGCTAAAATAGATTAGATACAATTGAACATTGCTGGGATACGAAGATACAGGTATGAATAGAAAATGCCAAACTTCTGTAAGTTTCAAAATAAATCCTCTTTCATTCAAAGTACTCAACCTTAGCACAGGTGGAAAAAAAAGCCTCAAACTTTCATTCAATATAGCATTTCTTTAAGAACAAAAAAAAAAGGCACTAAATTGATGCAGGTCTACAAATTGCTGCATTAAGTCTGCTATACACAACCCACGCACAATAACATAAGGGTAATGTGAAAACATGCATTAGGGATGAAGATCCCTCTCTCCCCCTATGAAAGGATGAGCTGAGAGTCGATGGTGGGAGAGCACTGCTAGCAAAGCAAACACTTCACTATCGTGAGTGAACATTTTATGCATGCCCTTTATTATAGAGCCCACTGAAAACTTGAAGCTGCTTTCCTGAAGGAGCTGTTGTGTAACTCTGACATCTGGGGTTTTCAGTTGCTGCCCTGTTTGAACTGGTTATGGAACACATTAAACCCAGAAGGCTCCACTTCAGCTGTTTACGAACCTTCCCCACACTCCTCCACCAGCCCAGCCTTTTAACAGCCTCCAGTTCAGTGCTGGGGCTGAAGGCTCTGGCCTGGTTTTGCCAGATAAGCCACACCATGGACTGCAGCAGGAAGCAGGCCTTGTTTAAAACATCACGTTTTCAAGAGTCCAGCAAAACCAGGACTGCGTTTTTTCAGAAATTTAATGCACTACTAAACCTTTGGATCCACCCAAACAAGCTGCTCTGACTATAACAATGATCTTTGATTCCATATATATGTGTAACTATGTAAGCCCATAACTGATATAACTTGCTTGGTTATATACACCATTCATTCTTTTGTTTGTGTTTCAGTATTAGAGTCAGGAACCAGGCAGCCAGTCCATGCGTATCATGCCAATAGCACTAGCAAAAAATTCAAATGAATAAATCAAAACAAATCAAACCCTCTTTTCTGTTCACAGTTCATAAAAAATTTGAGGAATTTGTTCCTCAAAATAGTAATGCATTTATCTGTGCAGTTCTCTACATGCACACAAGGTGCTCACAGCAACTCCATGCAAATATCAGAACACCAGAATTCCTATGAAGGGAAAAGGCTGTCACAAAGTGTTTTGGAAGATGAGACTGCAGGGATTCAAAAAGCAACTAGATAATTTTGTGAAGGAAAAAGACAGCAAGTTTCTATTAAATCAAAAGACTTTGGGATCTTTGAATTCCAAATCACTGAAACCTTGGGAAAAGTGCTGGAAAAGTAGTATTATAGGTGTTCCCTCTGCCCGTGATCTACCTTAAGCATCAAGGTGAGTATTGGAAAAGGGTGGCTGGGTGAAACCCATGACTGGACATAATTTTATCTGGCCCACCTCTGCCTTTCTTGTGTTTCAGTGTCTTATGACAGAGAAGTATCACTCTGCTTTTCTTGTTTATCATGTTTTTTGCAGATATCTACTACACTAAAAAGTCAAACTACATATATTTATGGTAGAAATTCCCTTTTATAAAACATTCAAAAAGCTCGCTTATCTGTGTAACCATGGTATTTCAGCTGATTTTTTCCATTCCAGACTCGCCATGGGAGTTTGTGATCACAAAGAGTATCAATAGTCTCAAAAAGCAGCTGCACACAATCATGGACAACAGGTCCATAAATGGATAATAAAAGGACAGACAGGAATGTTCCTTTGATACCCTTAACCCAAAAGTTTTGACTCTGGGACAGCAGGAAGGGAATGAATCTCAGGATGTGAGCAGACTTATGTCAAAAGCTGTGTCAGACTTTATGTTCAAAACCCTCATGGCTGTGTTATTTGTTCCTTCTGATGAGGTCTACAAGACTCCATGGGCACCCAAAATGGATAATACAATTGATTAATCAAGACAAAGGAGGAATATTACGTAAAAATTTACTCTATAAAACATCACTATTCTTTACAAAATTAAAAACTATGTTTAGGAAAGCAGGCTTTTATAATTCTAAAAAAAAGTTAATACCTGTGAACAGCTGCCAATGTATAATCATCTCATTAACTAAGACTTAACACTAGTCATATTATAGACAGGAAATTATGCAAATAATTGCATCGAAATTTATGAGCATATGGATAGCATTGTGGTTTTTCACAGCAATGAATAGACACTTGGACCTGAGACTTCATCCACCCTAAACAAAAGAGTTTGACTGCAGCTTGACTAACTCTGCCCAAACTGATTTAAGTAGGTCAGGCAGTAAGAGTTGTGTAGCTACAGTGACATGGATCTCAGCTGGAGAGGGACCAAACCTCCCTGGCAGCTGCACTAGGTTCTGTGCAGTAGCAGCTATTTTCTTAGAGGGAGCCAGCAATTAGTCAAGAGCTAATTTGGGAAAAGCTACGTGAGCAGCAGTAGCATCATGAAAGCAGCAGAGTGGGGTTTGGTACTCTGCTACTCGTTACTTTCCTGGTACTGGGTAAGAGGACACTTGGAACCAAACAACTCTGCCAGATGAGAAACTTTAGGCCTACAAACAAATTCATGGACAAGGAAGATGACTTAAAATTTACCTGCAGATTTAAGAATGTTTCTAGCTCCCAATGAAGTCCAGAATATTTTGAGTCATTAAGCATTAATAGTCCAGTCTCTCAAGGTTTCTGCTTTGCCCACCAGCTCATCTCTGCAACTCTACTGGATCTGACTCTGATTTCACTTCTATCCCTTTGAAGCAATGGAGTTATTCCAACACAAAGTCAGAGCAAAGTCAGAATCCTGTGCTTCTCACTGCAGTGTCTACCTGCTGACAGCATGTTATGAAACCACAATACCATTCCAAAATGGCACACAGCACATTTCTTGGTATATGAAATATGTTCTACAATAAGCTAATTGTTGATAAAAGCCTCTATCATGTTGCTAATTTTATCTGTAGAAAAACTACTAAGAAGAATGACAATGCTGACAGGTAGATTCTTGAGTGATGTAAAGTACTGAAGTATGTACAGGATGCTGTACTTTTATTACCTAAGCACTAATGGCAAACTCAGAAAAGGAATTCAGGTAAAGTGGCACATAAAAGGAGATCAGTCAGAAGAGTAATAAGTTATGTTATAAGTCAGGCAAGTGACCAACATTTGCAGGAATATAACCTGGTCAGCTGGCTGTGGTTTTAAAGAAGTTAGGTAGTATATTTACTGCTTAAAACAAAGAAGATATTAAAGGATTTGGCGGAATAAATAGCATTTAAAACTGCAAGATCAAAGTCTATCACATGCTATCACTCTCTGCTTTACAGATTCCAGGAGATATGAGGAATCTTCTAAAAAGTCAAGCAGAACATCCTCTGCAGGTTCAAGATTAGCTCAGGAATCTCGCCTCCCTGTGGTGTGTGCGTGCCTTACTCAGCCGATGACAGTGACAGGAGTTGTCTGTGAGGAAGAAAGCATAATTCTCTACCTTGCCTGACGTATCACAAGCAGTGTCTTCATACAGCTGATCATAACTTAGTCAATAATAAAGTAATCATAAGAAAACATTTCTTAAAGAAATGAAGTATTCCCTTCAACAACAGAAGGAACAACAGAATAACATTCCTCGTCAAAATGCGACTCTGCTGCTGGTCCCACATAGCAGGAACCAGGCCTGCAAAGTGCCGCCTTCAGTCAGTCTATAAGCACACTGTATAAGCACACTTCTGTTTCTGCCTTTGGGAAATGCAACGAAATTTTTCTCAGTCGTTTCACAGCTGATTTTTCCAATGCATAAGAACCCGGCTGTCCTTGGGGAACACAACAACACAGCTGCCTTTTTATGTGGGGAGGAGTATAAAGTAACCAATACCTCACACACGCAGCCCTCTGCGGACTGACTTCTGCAAACACAGGGCCACTTAGGGCCCTAAGTGCCGTCTTTCATGAGGTACGTCCATGCCTGCCCTGCACGCACAGCAACTCCTGATTTACCACGGATTTGCTCAGTGCGTGTAATGATTCCATGGGTCTGCTGGAGCATGCATTGTGAGTGAAGCAATGGTTTGGTTCACGGGCACAGTTCGCTTGCTCCCTGCCTGTATGAACCTGAAAAGAAGCTGGCAAGGGGCTACTTTGACCAAACATTCCTCCAGCCTGAGGCCTCCTAAAGCACAGTACCTGTAAATAGTTGTGTGTTTGATGCTCTCCAGAGCTAAGACGTTTAATGCTGCCCTGCATGGGCATCTGTTTAGCCATCACACATTTCCAAGCAGTTCCTGTCCAGCTAACTGCAGTTCAGGGCTTGGAGTCACCCTCTCTGTAGAATCTAGGACGTATTGACAAAGCATTCATGTCCTCTCCTTTATCCTCTACTCTCTGCTATATTTCCTAAGCATCGGTGTTTTTACCAAATTGAAATCATCCAAGCATAAAATTAAAATGACACACTTTAAAAGATGCGTAGCAGTTTCCTATTCACTTTCACAAATCTAAGCATTATAATAATTGTTGTTTATACAGTCAAAACCAATTCCAACCAAAGCAACAGATTTCAGTCAATCCAAACCCAGAACGTTCACAAAAAAGTTTGTAATTCACAGGGATTACCCAGAAACACCTTTTTTTCCCTCCTCCTTACCTCTGCCCCTGCTCATGTTAGGGAGCTGGGAATTCCATTGCTGAAGGCAGTCTGGTGTCCAGCTTTGAAAGGGAAATCTGCAAGACAAGGGCTCTATAAAGGAGTGGTACATGACAAAGAAGACACAGGAGCATAACAAATGCAGATTTCTAGAAACATGCTGGAAGCTGAATTTGTTTCCCTGAGTTTATTTTGGGACAAACAGGGAGAGCCTTCAAGCAAATAGAAACCTTCTTCCCTGAAGCTGTAAATGTCATTTCCCACATAGATTGCATACAAATCATGAGAGAAGTTTTGAGCCATTCGAATCATTGCCATATTATTTCAAGCATTCATTTACTACACTGCTTATTTAGCAAGTCAGTCTTCACACTTTGCAAATAAAAAGCTTCTGTGGAGGAGTGGATGGGCACGAATTACTTGACAAATTTAAGAGAGCAAAAACCTGTACAGTGACCACTAAAAAGCAGTTTGCAGGGTATGACTGGTGATATGAGCCCTCAGCCAGGAGGAATCCTGGCACGTGCACAAGGAATCATGCTGGAAGAGGCAGCTTCCAGAGCATCCACTGTGGTGCAAGTCTGGAGCCTGCAGGATGCCAGGTGACGATACAGGGGGCAAGATGACTTTGGCAAGTGTCATCTGGTGTGTAATATCTATGGTGACAGTTGTACAGGTATTAATGGGAAATCTGTAACCACCTAAAGGAAATCACACTCATGAATTTTAACCAGCTAATAAATCAGGCCAGACACCCTAAGTACTTGAGCAAACCATAAAAACTTCTGAAATGGAAGCAGAGCACATATTATATGCAGATTTCTTTACAGTACCTGGCACAGAGAATCATACCTTTATATGTAAAAAAGTACTTTTCAGTTAATGACAGAGGCTAGCACAGGGAAGCTTTACGGGTATAATTATTATTGCTAGATAGATCATTTTCAAAAATAACAGGATTGTCCACAGCAGACAGGCCCCTCTGGAAGAAAAAAAAAAGGCAAAATGCTAAGTTAGAAGATAAAATTTCACTTGCCTGGCAAAAACTCTAGAACGTACTTCTGGACTGCACCACTGATAGCTCTACCTTGTCATGACTGCTGTGGTGGGAAGAGATGCTGTCCTCTTGAAAAGCAGAGTGTCAGCAGGTGGGACAACAGTGGGATAAAAGATATGGTCTACTCTTTTTTAAGGTCTCAATACATTAATTGAGAGATGAGTAACTCAGTAATGATGTATAACAACAGTGAAAATTCACGATCCTTTCAAGGACAGGCCATGCAAGCAATGACTGAGAGTTATTTTCATCTGAAAGCCCTGTACGTGTTTACATGAAATAAATTTTTCTCTTTCCAATGATGGGATGTTGCCATCCAGAAATCCTCACAGCTGGCAACTTCAGTAGAGTTTAAACAGTACCTGTATCCAGACCCCACCTTTATCTGCACAGAGATACTTGTTTGGGGTCAAGCCCCAGGTGGGACATCAGAAAGGTAGCACAGGGAAATGTCTCGCAGTTGTGTATGCTGGGCTTCTATGGATAGAGAGAAAGTCATGGTTCAAAGCTGGTGTTTATTAAAGCTTCTATAATTAGAGAATACAGATGTTTTCTTTATATGCATAATGTAAACTCTACATAGTGTAAATGCAGTAACAGTGAAGTGAAAGTTTCCATCTCATAATTTTTCTGTGCGACTATTCTGAACTATTTTAAATATTATTTTCAAAAACCATCTATGAAGATAGCTTAGCAAAGCATCTAAAAGGAAAGTTGATTGACTGGTGCAGTGTATCTCACTCTTTTCATGCTGAAAAGATGAAAACGTTATAGGTTTAGTATAAAAGCACCGCATAAATGCTAAGAAGCTGCCTGTACAATTTGTTTTTGTAACTCAGCGTGTTGACAGAGAATTCTCGATCTCAAAGGATATGATTAATTGTGGGCTGGGGGAATGTTTCCTTGGTTTTATTGGTGCTGCAGAACACATTGGAGCAGGTTTGGCCCCAGAATAACATCACTGAGTTCCCGAGCAGAGGCAGCTTGCATCCGAGCTGCTCCAACTGGTTGTGCCCTGGGATGGGCTGTGAGGGCTCGGCCACGGGACCAGAGGGAGTCAGGAGAGAACAGCACAGTCTAATCCAGCTGCACTTGAAGCTGGCAACAGAAACATCTGTATTATGCTGGACTATTCCTTCCTTGGTGTGATTTGAACTCACAAAAGGAGGACCACAGCTGTCTGTAGGCACTGAGGCGTGGCACAGAGGTGTCCAAATTATCTTTCAGTGTAGCAGCTCGGGCACTGCAGTGGAGACATCACAATGCAGAGAGCCTGGCTTCTCAGCAGGGTGATTTAATCCGCAGGGGCTCTGTGCTCCTGTCACTGTCAGAGGCACGCCTGAACTATTTCTCTTGAACTTCGCCTGTTTTATATTAATGGCTTTCACTGCTTGAGGTATTTTAATTGTGTTCTGTTGCCAAAGGCTTTATAATACCTTGATGATGTTTTATGTAGAAGCAGAAGTTTCTGGCTGCTTGAAGACTGAGATGACACCCTGAGTAATTGCACAGCTTAGGAAGATGATATCTGAGCATATGCCTGACAATTTCACAGTCGCATTTGATAACCTCATAATTTATATGAATAATCTAAAACCACAACAGAAATGCCCCAGTGGCTCTGATGCATTTATTTTTAAAGGCAATTAGCATACAGCTATCTAGCCAGCTTTTAATACAAATTAACTGGATGCTGTTAAAGAATAAAGCAGCTTGATGTGGCTGGTCTCTCCTGAATTGTCCTTTACTGGTACTATTTCATTAAGTGAGGCTCCCACATCCATTGAAGCATGGTCAGTTTGTGGCAGGGTAGTATTTGGTGAGGTGACAATTTCAAATCGTCTATTCTGCTTTGTTTTAATGCAGACAGCACCCCAATCCAGCTCTCAGGACTGTCCCACAAGTTTGGAATACAGGGACAAGATCTGTGCCACAGCAGTGGAGGCAAGTTGGGAAGCTGGCTGCCTAACACTGCCTGACATTTTGTCCTGAAAACTATACTACACTAACACAGTTCCTAAGGAAGGAATATATTCAAAAGAAAGATTCTGAACACAACAGATTTTCCTGCTTTTTATTTTCAATTTTGGGAGAAAGGTTGCTCTGTAATATTGCCATCTTAAAGTCTGAAGCAGAAGATAAACCACAAAGTTAAGTGGAAAATATTACTTACAGATCTTATAGATGAATGAAAATGGTTTAATTCTCCCTTCCAGCCTTACTAGCACTGTTGAGTAAAATACACTTTTCCCTCACATATGACATGGTCACAACTATGCAGCTGAGCAGCATTCCTGTTTAGATGAAGACTTCATCCAGTCCTGATAAAACTACTGTTAATTCATGCAACACAGATACTGCTCTCATTGAAACCCATCTCGTATGCTCATTATATTTATAATATATGTACAAAGCCAACCACAAAAGCCAAAGGAATGCTGTATGGCAAGCTTGAAATTTTATTATTTACAGATTCTGCCACTTTGTAATTTCAGTTTTCACCTCTCATGGGTTTTTGCAGACCTTTATGTGAAGATGTATACATAGATAAGATGCTCAGATAGTGGAAACCTGAATGTCTGGGCCAAGTCAGAAGGAAATGAGTTCACACCACCTCGAGACTTGATCCAGTCTTTTGTTGTTCAAAAGCTTCTTGTTTCTCACTGAAGCCAGTGTTCAGAGTTTGCAGTGTTACCATGTGCTGCTTTAAAGATAGTCTGGTTGCCAGAAACAGGGAAGAATGTCTGTGTGAAAGAAATAAGCAGCAGGAGCAGGGGAACCTTTAACCCACAAGGGTTCGTAATTTTCAGGAAAATGTACTTAGTAATTAAAAACAAATGGAAATGTATGAAGAAAACTATGTATTAACAGAACTGGCTATTTAGAAATAAAATGTTTTCTTGGGTTTTTTTCCCCACTATTTATCAGCAATTTTAAACAAGAAATACTTAATTAAAAATTATTTAGATGACTACATGAATTAATCAACATGAAAATAGATGACATAGCTGAGGTAGAAATGTATGATTGTTTAGTGAAGAGTGTCCAAAAAACAGAACAGACCTCAGTATTAAAAACTGACACGATGTTATTAATTGACATTTGTAGAGTCTATTATTCTATAGTCAGCTAAATATGACTTCAATTTTCCATTTCTTCCAACATCCAAAAACCGTATTACACTACTGTGCATTTCCCTTTTTTGGCACAAAAAAACCCTGACCACCATTAAAATGCGCACACAAATGAGTCAAAGCTCCCATAGAGTTTTACTATATCAATACATTTTTAAAAATTCTCTTTAGTTTTGCATTTTAAATAAAGTTGATATTTTGCTCTGATTAGAGATTGGGATGACTTTTCAAGATTCCAAAACTTCTTACCTTTGTTTGAACTGTTCCACCACTATTAATCCTTCCTCTCTGGGTTTTAACTATTCAGGCTCTCATTAGCAGATTAAAAATTCTGATGATTTTTAAGCAATTGTGAAAACCATGGCATGCATTTTCATTCATCTTTTCTAACTTCATATGGATGTTGCTCCTTATGAAAAAGATACTGTGAAAGCTGTGAATTACCCTGTACTGAATCCCACAGCCATCTTGGTAAAAAGGGATTTGAAACAAAGTTCACTTCTAAATAGTTATTCTAGTCCTTGGATGAACAGATTTATTTTGTTAAAGGAAAGCAGGGCAACAAAAGGTAACAAGTAATTTTTAAAAAATATATATTTAGTAACCAAAAAAATTAACTCTCCTTGATGTAAAGTGGCCATTATCCTGTGTGGCCACCAATGAGCTTCAGGGTTTATAAATGCAAGTCCACTTACTGACCAGAATTTCAATTTTAAGGTCTGTCTATAGCAAGGAACTGTATCATATTTTAAAAGGCACATGCATCACACAAACATATATATATATATATCTACTCATGCCACATATTTTACTGTATTATAAAACTAGAGGAGGGGGAGAAATGCTCATTTAAAAGAAACAGTTACTGCTGTTCATACACAAAAGACTGTATATACTACTAGTTACATACCACTAAAATATGTAACTAGGAACAACTTCTGTAAAACATCCAGTGGATTAAGTTTACAGAATTGTCCCAATGAAAAATAATTTTTCCATATGTGAGCAATCCTTTGAATTTCAGTAGTCTATAAACCCCTCCATACCTTGCCAAAGTATGAAAAAAGGAAAGAGAACTGAATTCTATCTCCTGTTTTGATTTATTACTGGTTTATTTGACATTTCTTGTCAGAGTAAATGGCCTTCAGCAATACACACAACAGTTAAACAAATGCCAAGTAAAATCAGATAATTTTACCACAGGTCCTTAGCTTTCAGTTGCGTCCTTGGCTGAAAAATTCTTCCATGTAACTTGGAAAGCAATAGTGTGTTCTTATTAGCCCCACTAAAAACCTGAAAATAATTTCCTCCCGTTAACAAGGATTTTATCTGTATTTTCACAGACACAAATATTCACTGAAAAGTCTGTTTTAGGGGATACACAAAGCCCAGTCTAATGCCATTTGAAATCTGTGGACATAACGAAGTGCAAAACCAGATAATTCAGCATTCCAAAGCTGTATAAATTAATTCTAAAAAACACTGTGTTCTTTTATATTTCTTATGGAATAAGTCTATTTGTTTTATTTAAAATTAAATTTAGAGCAGGACAACATACATTAAGCTCTAACTTTAACAAAATTTATTAAAATTCTCAAAACATAGCTTAAGTTTAATGTCCTGAGCAGTTCATGTTTGTGTAATAGGCCAAACCCCACCATCAATGGGAAAAGTCATTAAGTAGACTGAGAGTTTATTGAAGGGATATTTTCGAGGTTTTGGCAGCAGCTGCTTCACTTGCAGGTGTAAAGAACATTCCTTCAATGCAATTATTTCAATACCCATCTCATACAACCTTATGAGCTAATTGGTAAATTAGTTCAGCAGGACTTTTCTTTTTTACTCTAAAAACTGTAGTAAGAGGCTGTCAATTCAAAAAATGGACAAATACAGTAACCACAATATGTCTGTTTACTAATCATATATAATGTTTCCTCTGGTGTACAAGCAGAGCAAGAAAGTTGTAATTCAAGAACACTTTTTAAAGTTTTAGAAATGTGATGTTTTTAAATGTTTTTTCTACATTTTCATGGAATCCACCTCTGAGTGAACGTGGTAATTGGGTGGAAACTAAGTCAAGCTAACACTCTTTCAGTGTTTAATGCTTTTATTGGTGACTCTCTATGGTGATTCAAAATTTTCTAATAAAATTAAATGATAAAAAAGGCAAAAGGCATCTACTGCATTTTGTGATTTCTTTTAAAAATGTTCATAGTATTTCCCATTGAATATTTCCCTTAGGAACTATTAGCTTTGTACTCACTTGTAATTGACATCTTTAATGGCTGCAAGAGAGAGGAAATCCACTTCCACTCAGAGAAATGATCAAATTGGTGCAAATGCAAGGCAAGTTTAGAACTATTATTTGATTTTAGTCTTCCTGATTGATTAGAATCATAAATAAAAATGTCACTTAAGTTGAATCTTTGCAGTTTTCATTGCAGTGCTGTTGCTTGAGTCACAACTGAGACACTGCAGGGCAGAGAAGTCATGTTTATAACTTAACTGTACCAAATCCCGATACTCAACAAACTGAAAGGGTCAGACTAAAGATGGTCAAAGGGCATTTTGGTTTGGGAGCTACAGGGCAACACAAGCATGGTCTGGGGACACCAAAGACGCTCGGCCTTTGATCCGATCTTAATTTTCACGAGAACCAAAATCATCTGCTTAGTTTTTCAAGCAGGATCTACCAATGAAATGCCCGGTGGATGAAACTTCTGTCAAGAATGTATATCCACAAGGTCGCCAATTTTAACATAATTATGTATCAGAGGAAAACATTTCAGCCAGGAACTTAGCAAGGGTCATGCTGGCCAACGCAGAGCTGGAAAACACTTTAAACCAAGGTCACTGTCAGCCCTCTCCAAGCCACAGCCTTCATCGGTGACATTTCCATGCCACAAACAATTGTAAAAATAAATACAGCTACCACACAACTCATCTCTGTGCCCCCTTCCTCAGCAAGCCAGATCTGCCCCCTTCCCCTACGGAGATCTGGCTCCCATGGCAGTGAAACCACCTTCACCTGCTGTTTGGTAGCACATCCCCCTTGTACCACCCCCACCCTGGCACGCCCCAAACGCGTCCAATGTGCAAACTCTGGCAGCTTTGTTAAAATTAGCAGCCCGGGGGCTGCAGGGATGTAAACTCAAGCCTCCTCACTCGGATGTAGATCGCTGATAACCCTCCTGGAGCTCGAACAAACAAACAAAAGCAAGAAATGCCAACCATGTGTCACGGAGTTACTTCTTCATGTAACCATGGCAAAGTGTGGGCAGCTAAGCAAAACCGTGATCATTTGGCATGGTTTAAAATATTCTTATTGTCATGAGGGAGGCCAACGGATGGCCAAAAACCCAAATAGGGTTTAGACCAACCATGTGATCCAGGCTTAGGGAACAAACTGGGGTTGGTGCTTCTCTTTGCATTGCACCTTGTCAGAAAATGTCAATCTAATGAGAAAATTCAAGATTTTATTTCATTTTTTCCCTTTATCCCCCAGAATCGAAAGCTCTAGGAACCCAGGACCATGATGTCAAAGTAAAAGGGACCCAGTGCAGGTCCCTTTTTCCCCTCTTTAAACTTGGGGCATAAAAAGACATCATGGGCAGCCTGTTGGCTCCCTGGGTATTTCCACATAACAAAGCCAATGATGACACATTTAGGAAAATGTTCCTATGAAGATTTTTCTAGTTAGCAGCTATTACTGTTAGGAAGCGTAAGGGTAAACTAACACTTAGTGTAATATAACTGCACGTTTTTATGGCTTCTTGAAAACCTCTTAGTAACTCATCTGAGCCATGATTTTTCCATACTATTTCTATTTTAATAACAATGTCTCCACACCAGCTGACAACTTTTGCATGTTTTATTTTTCCCCTTTGTGTTGCAACATGACCAAGGTTATTGCAAACCGCCATACGCTTCTTATTTTATTTTTACATCCATCTTATCTAATATTACTCATCTGTTACAGCTGCAAAGCCACATCAGTAAAGCAGACAGCTATGCAACTGTGCAGCCCAGCAGATGGAACTTAAATTTATGTACATGAGGGTTCTTTGGAATTTTTTTTTTTTTGACAGAAAGATGAGTAAAGCAGAGACACAGGTGCCTGCTGCCACTTGAGAAAATTGCGGCCTTTCTCTCGGCTCTGTTGAGTTACTCTGAATTGCAGGACTCACGGACATTTGGCTGTGTGGGCCCTGCTTAACAGCATTCCGAGGGGGAAAAATGGCTGAATGGCATCCATACGCCTGACAGCTTGCTATGACGAGTGGCCAGCTAAACAATTTGTCAGCAGAGGAGGGCAAAAAATACATTCTGAATATAACTCTTTCAACATATTCATTTAGGAGGAGTAGGTAGTTATCCAACATGCTGTACGTTCATCTGGTGGAGAATAACTACCAAAAAAGCCCATTGTTTTCTGTATGTGCAATACCTGAATATTTTGAGGGAGTTGTCATTGTGATACAGCCAGGAAGTGGAAATAGTGGTGTGACTTACAGGGTGCTGAGCTGTTGGTATGAAATCAGTAGATTGGACATAGAGAATAACGTCACTGGAGTGAAAATACTGAATATAAAATAGGATCCTAAAATTTTCCACCGTTTATGTCTTTCAGGAGATTGTTTCCATATTGTATAATGAGTCCATGTATGCACAGCATGTTTATATAACCCAACATCAGGCTTAATACCTCAAATGCCTTCATTCATCAAAAATCTTAGTCTAAGATTATACCTGCCCTGCCTCCTCACGTATAAACACACACAGTCCATCTGAAAATGTTACCTGTCTTTATTTTCTCTGTCTCAGTCAGTCCCCCACATCTCTTCCTCTCAATTATCTTTGAGCAAACTGGAGGTATGCAAAACACTTAAACAAAAGTAAGGTAACACCAGACAACCTCCTCCCTTATCTCTCTTCTGCCTCCCCTCCAAGATCCCTGTGTCCTAACCATTATTTATGGGGAAAAAAAAGGTGGAATTCTCTAGTGATGTCTGTGATATGGAAGTAGTAATAGTACCTATGGGAACAATATTATCTTTATTACTTTATCAGCTCTGAGCTAGAGGGTGATCAACACTAACAATCACTCAAAAAAAAAAAGAAATAAATTGAGGAGATGTTATAGAAGAAGTAAAAGTGAAATATTCATTCTTCTATCTTATTTCCTTCATAGAATGCTATCCTTCTATTTATTACTCCTATCCCTTAATTATAATAGAACAGGAACCTGCAAATTAGAATGGTTGACAGAGTGAGTTATGCTTGCTCTTCTCTGCATTAAGGACCTCTCGTTTCTACTGCAGTAGCCTTCCAATTCACAGTATTTTTAAAAAAAGATCTGACTTTCACAACGGATATTTTTTGATACAAAATTTTACACACACAAGTAATTGCAGACATAGTTTTTCTCTATTGAACAATCATTTTGAGGCCCATTTTAGAATGATCAGTCGACCTATTACTTGTTGCCTTTGTAAACAAGTAACTAATGCTAGGTGACCAAATTTCAGAGATTTGATCCAAAAGCTGTTATTACCCAGCTTATTAGTATATTCAAGGGTATGCCACATAAGTCCAAGAGATGCCACAAAGAAAATCAAGCTTTTGCTATCAATGTGTTTGTCACCGTGCAGGATGTCAAGGGAATTGCACTGGCACTAATTAAATGTGAATTTGTTCAGTATTTGCTTCTAGTTCAAATCATAACAAGGGCACAAAAGTACAGGCACGGAAGAAGTACCACGGAATGGTGATCCTTAATTAAAGTGGCTTTTTATTGGATTCTCTCCAGTAACTTCACCTCTTTTCTACTCAGAAAAAAGTATAGAAAAATGATGCAAAAAGTAAATTTGATTAAAAAAAAAAAAGCAATTTCTAATGCAAATTTCAGACTAACAGAAGTAGAAGAACAATTAGGTTTTTAAATCAGCCTCTGAATAACAGATTAAATCAAGAGAAAATTTTTTCCAGAGTCAAATGAGAAGAATATTTGTTGTAAGAGATGCTGTATAAAAATGTCCCTTCAGTAGTAATGGATAAGTCTTGGAAGCAGTGGAATAATGGTTTAGGCATATATTCATGATTATTAAGAATAATTATTTCACTTCTTGATACACTTGTCATGTTCCTATTCTTTTAGACTTCTTTCTGTTTCCTCATTTAAGCTTATTAAAGACAACAAAATCAGTTACCTCTGAGCCTTCACAAACCAAAATTGAAATCCAGTAAAACACATAAGTGCAAGTCTAGACCAGCTAAAAAGTGCCTCTGTAATTTTGCACATGCACACTTCCACGTTTTACACAAGGACCCAGATCAGTCTGCTATTTTCAGATATTAGATATGCAAGAAGAACCTTAATAAATTACTTGATGCAGTATCTAATAAACTACTTAATGCAGTATCTAATTTCTACTAAATGTCCAAGTTTTATATAGAGGTTATTTCACCTCCTTGCATGTTCTCTTGGCACTTGGGTTTTCAATGATTTGTGCTGTGTATTCTGCTTATTCATTAAATCATGTGACTCGTAGAAGACAAGGATCTCTTATTTTTTTGAAGTGCAGGGGTTTGAAAACAGAACATGTGTTACTCATCAGCAGTAGTAGAAAAGAATACTTGAAATTCTCACTTTTTATTTGCCTCTATGACAACACATGTAAACTTTTTCTCATTTGCTTTGCAACATTTAGATATGCAGCAGCAAAAATGTTTTTGGAGTTAGTCACTATTTAGCAAATGGCAGATATTAATCCCAAATACTTTAAGAGCATCACATAGCCATAAATAGATTTAAAAGTTATGCACAAATATCCATGACCACAATAAATTCCCCAGGAAAGTTCTGAAACAGCATTAAGCACCGTGGGAGCATGAGAGTCCAGGTGATTCTGACTGAGATCACAGGAAACAGAAGGAGCCATGTGTGGCACTTGTTAGCAGCAATCAATGTCCAAATATATAGAAATATTTCTCTTCAATGGAGCATTTTAGTGTGGATACTTCTCAGCAGTGCACAAGCAAAACTAAGATGATTTTATCAAAATCATCCCCAACTACAACAAGCCAGTAGAACAGAAATAATCTTGGTCTTCACCTGTACCTTTAGGCAGCTGCTCTCAGTAGGCTCAGATTTAGTTGAAAAAGCAAAACAACAAAGGTATATGGGCAAGGCTGGTAGATGTTTGCTTGGAGACCTTCACAAAAATACATATAAATTTCCCACAATAGGTAGAGAACTATCAAATTCAAAATGCCACAGGTATCAACAACCCAGAAGGATTTCTTCAGTGACCTACATGAATGATAACACTTCAGTTATTGGGATGTTTTTTCCTTTTTAAAAGAAAAAGTTTTGAAGGAATATAAAGCATTATTTTTAAAAGGCAACATGCACCTCAAAAGATATGTTCTTGCAGTCTGGAAGTTTCCACAATGGATCAATTTGGACTTGTTTTTATCATGAGATGGATTCTGAGTGCCTTAACATAAGGAAAAACTCTATAATAGAGAGTATTTTTTTCTACCCTCTGAGGTCTCCTTTCACAGGAGTAGTCAGGCAGTGGAAGCACACATTCATTTCTATGGAGGCTGAAGACCTGGAGCTCTTTATAGGACAAGGGAATTTAACATCTCTTTATAAGGCAAGTCAGGGCTGCTTATGCCTTGTTATCAGTGAAAGGCACCTTGTAAGGCAATTCTTCTGCTACATTACTGCTATCATTTTGCTGGAAGACTTATTAAATCAAAATTGAACCTGAAGTGTCCCTACAATCTGCGAAACTACTGAGACAGTTCTATTTCCACAAATGCTCTAAGAGTGTTCTGGAAAGCCAAGCTAAATGCTTAAATCACTAATATTAGTCTGAATTAGTTAACCTGTTCAATTAAATTAGGCTGCTTTCATGCCCATAGTTATACACTGAGAATCTGAGAAACATTTCCATGCTGCTTACAGCATGCTTAAAGAAAAATTCACATAAGACTGAGGCACAAGGTTGTTTTTTTTTTTTATAGCTTTTTCCTCCTCATCCCTCCTCCACACTGTCCTTCCTTCTTGAAGCACAATATGCCATCAGTTCAGAGAAACTTATTCTTTTGCTACACGAGCCTCACTGAGCTGGTCCCATGTGAGAATGTGAAGATAATAGGAAAAAACAACAATAAAAATTAATCTCCTTGTTATAGTACACAAGGGGGAAGTTTGCACTTGGAGATGCTTCCCTAGCCCTCTTTTCATCTTTGCTCCTACTATGGTGCACAAAGCTCTGAAAACCAAGTCAATTTGTGTGTAAATCAGAACCAAGGAAGCCTGAGCCTGTAAAGATTTGTGGTTCAATCTAACAAATGGCTGGTTATGAACCAGATAATCCCCAGCTCCCTGTCCTCCTCCCTGCCAGTGTCCCCAGCAACTCGCTCATGCTTGCTTGCTGTCACTGACAGGAACCTTGTGGGCACATGGTCAGTTTATTTATCCACATCTGATTTAGCCTGGCCTAGAAATGATTCATTTCAACCCAGCTTAGCAGGTGGCTCTGGTGACCACAGAGCCGCAGGATTGTCAGAGCGGCGCAAGGGAGGAAGCAGCAATACATGGCCTCTTCTCTCCAGGAACAGCCCATGTTCTTCTTGAGGTTAAACTGAGCTGGAAACTGTAAATACACCTGAAACATCTGAGCTTTTGTCAAAATTTGTTAACATCAACCAATAGACTGAAAACATGAGGTAGGAGCCTCAGACATGATCAGAGAATCTCAGAGAATCACAGAATACGCTG
>WEKY01022957.1:48122-67182 GCA_013390045.1 Picathartes gymnocephalus | reverse complement strand
TTTTAAAAAAAAAAAAAAAAAAGTGTTCAAAATATGGGGGCAGTGGACTGTAAAGAGATTAGACAAGAGCTATCACTGGCAATTTTAAGAATAAAGTAGACTAGCCTCTGTGAGGAATGGCCTCATAGCTCTGGTGCATGGGAAAGGTCTAGATTGGTTTCAAAGCTGGGTTTAATAGTTCTGTAATGATTTGGAAGGAAAACATAAACTTATGTGCTTAAGGACATTCATTTCAAGATAAGAAGGAATTTTTTTTCAGTAAGAATAGTTATTCGCTGGAACAACCTTCCTCAGGGACATGATAGAATCTCCATCACTGGAGATTCCAAGATGTGACTGGACAGGGTGCTGGATAATGTCATATAGGCTGCCTTTTTCCACAAAAAACTAGGTCAGATGATCTTCTGACGGCCCTTCTAACCTGGAATTTTCCAATTCTAATTAAGTCTTTAATTTCTCCTCATGTGACAATAATGTTTAGAATCAGTGTAAATACTCCGCAAAGACTAAAAAGAAAATACACTCCATTAGTATAATGGGAAGCTACAATCCTGAAGGTGGATCTTGAAGAGATTTCTGCCTGTCCAGGTGGCCAGTTTTTGCACAATGTACCATAAGAATAATATTATCTGATGCATGTTCCATTGGAGTGTAAAGAGTGCTCTTGAGAACTGATGTTCAGTGGATGGTTTTACATAAGGCATTGAATGGATCTGTAGCTCCATTGCTTTCTTCATGCATTTCCTAGGCTGGATTCTCCAAGACTGTGTGAGAGGGAAGGACGTTAGGATGGTGGAAGCTCCTGCAGCAGTACAAAAAATAGACTATTTTTTCCCTATGATTTTTCATGAAGAAGTAAGCAGGATTTTTTGAGGGGTGAGTCTTCCTGAAGGAAGCAAGTAATTTGGATCTGAATTTCATAGAGTTAAATAAAAGTGCATGTGAACAGAGAGTGAGAAATCTCTTCCGTTCCTTTCAAATAGTAAATATTGACATTTTTCTAAAACTCCAAGATGCACTTGAAAATATGAGAGTGTACAAAAGGCAGCTAATGAAAATTCCACTGGCAAAGCCTTTGACATCTGATGTTAAAATTCATTTTTATATTTTGATTTATTAGTAATCAGGCCTTGTTCACTTTTTATTATTATTTTATATAACTTGGGTACCACAAAAGAATAGATGCATGATTTGATTTAGCTTTTATTAGTTGCTCCTGGAGAATGTTTCCTGATATTTTCTCAACTTTAAGCCTATGAAAAGAAATCTGAAAGCCAAGATGGAAGACCTCATTAAGTTCTTTGCCTCTTAGAATGCATAGTAACTTTGACAGAATTCTGTGCAGTGAGAATTACTGAGCTGAATTACCAAAGCTAGCTGCACCTCATCCTGTAGTGAAGGAAATAAACAGGTTCTAGTTTTGCCTCTGAGATTCAAGCTTTCACACCTAACATCTAGGCAACACTGACATGCAGAAACTAGGTTTGTTTCTGGAGAAACAACTTTCTGTTCAGGCACTTAAACTGTCTTACCTCAGTTTATGTTGCACAGTGTGCACACAGCCATAAACATCTTGATCACATGGGAATGTTCAGCACTGGTTTTATGCCTAAATCCCATGAGAACTCGTACGCAATGTTTCTTACTTGTTTCAGTTGGGGGGCTGGGTCTTGCAGTGCAAAGTAAGCCGCATCCAACCTTATAAAACATGACTGAAAAGAGCAGGTGGGGAGTATTTTTGTTTCATGTGTCAATAACCAAATGTCTTCAACATCGAACATCTGCCTGAGTTGCAGAAGATGATGTTGAAAATCTTGCTGTCTGAAAGCTTTGAAACTGCCAGTTTTTACCTTGCCAGGTAAGGCCATCTGCCTTACCAGGCACCTGACAGAAAGCAAATCATTTGAGCTAGTATTGAACATCTTAAACTTCTTAAAACTGAACTTGCAATCACAAAGGTTTAGGAAGAGCAGAAGATGTCTTGTAGTGATGCTCCCTTAGTCCTCCCTATTTGAGTTCTAACAGTTTGCAGAAAATCTTTTTGTCTGTGTCTGCATTTAAAGATGGTTGTAGTAGTCACACATTCATTTGAGATGGAAGAAACCTGCCTTCCAGTCCCAACTCTGCCTCTGCTCCTTCTATTGCCTCCAGATATCTTTTGAAAGAAATATCTTACCCTTAATAGTAACAGAATTGTTTTGAGGTTCTGATTATAGGACAGAATTTTAAAACTTCATTGGAGAATCCATCCTTCTATGCAATTCCAAATGAGGAGCTGGGCAAACAAAATACTTTCCATCAGCATTGCCTGCTGCCTAGTTTGGATGTCTTTTAGCTCAAAAAATACAATAAACTGGTAATAATCCAGTTTTTATTATAGGTTCTACAGGAAACTAGATGCCTAATCTGGGAATGAAACTTCCGCTGGATACACAGATATCCTCACTTTAGGCACCATAACAGTTCACAATGTGAACAGCTTATTTTCTCTTGTGAGCCTGAAGCACACTAACTTTAAAAAGATTTAGTCATAGCCTGATTTACAGAATTCTCTAGCAGGGGAGAATTAGCAGTATGAGGCTGTCACATCCACAGCCAATAGAGGGAGGAAAAAAAACCAAAACAACCTTCACAATAATTTAAATTCTGAAGGCAGCCAGGGCCTTGGGTTGTGCTGGCTTGTTTTGCAAAGAGGAAGGGGGGAAAAGGTTCACTTAAGCCAAAACTTCTGTGTCTTTTAGAGCTAGATATGTAAGGAATAAATTCTGATTCTAAGCTCTACAGCTTCTGTGTCTGTTGACTTAGAAATGAGTACCTTTGCTGAGAGAAATGGCTGTGTACCCAAACACAGTACCCTGTCATTGGTAACATGAACTTTTGCATTATAAAATATCAGTCACGTGCTTTCCAATATCTGTACTCACCATTTCAAAGATGCATGAAGATGCACATTTCTAAGGTAAATAATAATACATTCATTTAATTAGTTTTCCTCATCACTCCTCACAGATGTACTGTGAGGCATATTTAAGATATTAGGTGTTTGGTAGAAACAATATAATTCTTCTGCTTTGAAATTTGTAATTGAAAAGGTCTTTCATGGCAGATTTGTCAGTATTTTAGTATATAATTTCAGTTTGCAAATATCGTTGCATTCAAGTCTGTTACTAATGTGTGTTTATTCATGGATTTGGCAGCAGTGGGCACTTTTGTATTTAACAAGCTCCAACCCAACTATCAGCATTTGTAATCCAGCCATCTTGTGAACAGCTGAAGTGCTCTTGTCAGGTTCTACCTAGTCAAGTCCAACACAGCACCTTGTGCCACAGGGATCATCTTCAAATCTTGCTTGGTGGTTTACATGCTGGAATGGATTCTTCCCGTATGGCACTAGCTGGTTTGCGTTGCTGATCCTCTTTAGTACAGAGGAACCAATAACGGATGGCATTAGCAGAAATTAGTTGTGACATTTTTAAAACATATGGATAGCATGCAAGTTCCTACCTACAGCTACTGAAAGAGCTGGTAAGAGCTGCCAGGGCCATCTGAGCTCAGAAATCATTCATTAGGTAGTTGTGCTCCCTTTGCAGAAATTTTGGCATCCCATACTTTCTCCTGTATGCAAAAGCACTAATGTTATCTCATCCTGAAAAGACATGAAGGGTAATGATCCTAAAAGGAGTCCAAGGAAAACAATTTAATTTCAGTCAATTTTGGTTTGTCCATTCATGTGATTTTTCACATACTTAATATTCACTGGAAGCCTGACTGTTTTCGTAGAGCTGTACCTCGGTCAGTCAAAGCAGTCTTGCTGGTATGATTTGGTGTATTTTTGATTGCTACTGTTTTGCAAGCAGGCTCCAGCCTTCTCAGTGGGGCTGAATGTTTTGTCTCTCACCTTGTTCAAGTTTTGTATGGCATCTAAACTGAAGTGTAACTTCAAACCTGGACAGCTCTGAGAAGCCCATCACCTGAAGTGACATGACACAGACACTTGTATTACATTCTTTTAGCTCCTTTGCTGCTTAGCTCAATCAGTATAACATTTCTTCTTCAAACCTGATTAAAGTACTGTGTGCTCAAAGTTAAATAAGAAACATTAATAAATGCCAAAACAAACTGGCACTCTGACCAACACCATTTCGTTTTCATTTGATGAACACTTTGGAAAGGCTACTCAGCTTGGGTTATTGTGCACAGCACAACTGTAGCATAAAGTAAACCCATGTGAACAAATCTTGTTGGTTTATACAGCATTAGTTACCAAGCATGATCTTTGTAACAAGGATTTGTCGCTATGATGCTAATAGTGCTCTTTCTGGTAATCTGTAGCAGTTTTCAAATTAACCTTCACCTTTTAGAGCACTTCGGTGTGTTATGAATTTTTACACAGCCTAATGGTTGGAAAGCAAATAACATTAAGATGCTTCTAAAGTTATTCAACTGGAAGCAAAGTTCTCGGAGTGATACCTCTGTGTTAGTCTCCTTTTCCATCTCTTTCTGCTTGCCCTTACAGAGTGATTGTCTCTAATGTTTGTACTTGAGAACAGAGTGCATTCAGCCTCTTTTCCTTCCTTTGGACAAAATATTAACTTTCTACAGTATGTAAGTATTAGTAATTATGTACTACAGAAATTGACATTCATTTCAGTGACTCAAAACAAAGCAGATCCCTGCTCTTGAAGCTTTTAATCTCAGTAGTCTCGTTAGCATTAAAGTGATGGACAAAAGTGCCAGCAGTTACAGGACTACGTAATAATTATACTAAGCTTCAAAATCACTTCTAAAGAACATTGTGATAATTGCAATGAGAAGCTTTTAAAAATAACAGTTCCTAAGCAAAGGACCACAGTGGAGCTCTTCTCAGCCGTAAGACAAGGGATTGTAACCAAGTCCGTGGTGTGATATTGGGACTTGAAGTGCCTGTGCTGCCTTCTGGGTTCACTTTCGTAGAGATCCCAGTAGTCAACTGCAAGCAGTCCAGTTCCACAGCCCCTGTCCTGTATCCTGTTGCCATCCCAAATGGCTCTGAACTGGTCCATCTCTGTCTCTTACTGTCCTCGAGCTAATTGTTTGTCCTGTGTGGTTTGGAGTAGAAAAAGAAGTCCTACAGACCTGGTTGTCCACGAGTTCAAAATGTCACAGGGGACTAATACACCTCTATTCCTGTCCTTCACAGGCAGTTGCTGATACTTACTCTGGAGAAATAAGACAATATTTGTGGTCTAGTCCTTCTGCGACACAAAAACCCTCTGTGATTTCAGTGTGCAGTCACTTTTATTGACTGTATATTGTGTGTGTCCTTCACCCAGCTAATTAAATAGAATCTGTGGAGTTGTGGCTTCCTTTTATTTTGCTTTCTACATTTCAAATAGGCTGTTTGGAAGAAAATTAATCCATGTTAAAAATCTGCTAACTGACAAGCTATTGATTTGTATCCCCTATGTATTTCTTCAAATTAAAGCATTTTTTCCCCATACACCTTTTCTTTTTTCTCAGTCCACTGTCTGGATTTTTCTAATTTTGACATCAGGGCGTGTCCCTTTTTCTCTTTAAAATGCCTCCATTTAAATGTATGAAGTATCTGGATGACCAAGAATGCTGAAGCCCTCAAAAATGCATCTAACAGGCTGGTCAGAGCAGTAGTAAATAAAGTGTGAGGCTCTTCAGTCTGCTACAGCAGAGCTGCAGTGTCTATTCTACATGCTTACTTTGATAAAAGAAGAGGCTGTAGAAGTGTCTTATTCTTTCAAGAGCCTTAGATTCATGGCAATAAAAAGCTCACCTTCAGTTGTTGTTTGGACTAAGAAAGCAAAAAAGAAATTCCTAGAGTCCTAAGTTGCAACAACCATCAGAAATCTTTATTTTGGGTCTGTATATCATGAGTTAATACCTGTAGAAGTCCTAGCACATGTAAATAAAATAAAATTAGGACCAATCTGGTTATCCCAAAGCCGTGGTTAGCCTTAGAACTCTTAAGAAAATATATTTTTTCCTTTCCACAAATCTATTTGGTAAAGGCTTGAAGAATATACCATACTGCTTATGTAGTTATAAAATAAAATATGTTCCTCAAGTAACTGGCACAAGAGAGACTGTATGAATACCTGGATGAATATATATGATAAATGAAACAATGAAAGAGTAGGCAAGGGCAAGAGTGAAATTATAAACTGAGTGGAAGAGAGTGAAGGAGAAGGAGGATGAATGATGTTGGGGTAAAAGAGCAGGGAAAATGAAATAAGAGGGAGAAATGAATGAGATGAAAGCAAAGGCCAGGAACTGAAAACCGAGTAATTAATTTAGGAAAAGATCAGAACAGAATGTTGTCAAAAGGTGAAGCATGTTATTGGTGGGCTTGTGACAACATGGAGAGAAAAATAATTGCCATTGAGATAGGAACGATCTGAAAAAAATGTAGAACAGTCAAAGGCTGACTTGGCAAGATAACAGGATAGAATCAAAGGAAAGAGGTGGGGAAAATTGCTGAGAGACAAGGGAGAAGTAGTGAAAGGAAATGTCTGTGCCACTGGCAACCCAGGTTACTTCTGGCTGTGCCTTTGCTTTTCTTATATGGCCAGGTGCTCTTGGCTTTTGGTAGCCTGCAGATAATACTCTAGGGCTGCTCAGAGAATCAGCTAATGAAAGTGGAAGAAAAAAAATAGATTATTTTATGAAGGTGTTGTAAAAATTAAAAGCAGTAGCCACCCAAGGAGGCAAACTCTGTCCTCACCTCTTTGCCTGCCCTGCAGCATCTCACCTTCCAGAACTGAGATGTATTTCTCCTTCAGAAGAAGGAGGCTGACAGAACCAGATGTCTGAGGAGCACATTTTGAGAATGATGCACAAGTGGTGTTACTGCTAGTCAGCATATTTAGAAGTGACTATTGCCAATACTGATGATTTTAGAATATATAAATATCAGAATGAAATCATGTTGCTAAGTTAAAAAGAGAGATAGGGATAAATAGTCACTGCATTTTTCTTGGTAGAGATTTAGCCTTGTTCATTCGTAAAAGGTTGTGATCCTAATTCCTCATGTGTTGGATGAAAAAATGTCACTGAATTCTTGGATGTTTCATCCAAGAAGTATGTAAATAAATATAGTGCTTGATAATGCTAATCCAGGTAAAGAAAAGTCTTCAAAAGGAAGTGGGATAAGCAGTGTGCAAGTTCACTAATCTCTCTATTATATTTAAAATAGCTTTATTTTATAGTAAAAACATATGCAATTATAATTAGGCAAAGAAAGAAAGCTACAATCCAGCTTTATTAATGCTTTTACTGATTGTCTTATAGTCTTCCTTTAAGCGGTAATGTGCTTTGTCGCCTGAATCAGCTAAGTAAGAAAATTACTTTTCCCAACCTCCAAAGCAATCACTTTTATAGCTTTGTCTAGTAAATGAACAGTCTACTCTCCAATAATGAAGGGCAAAAAAAGATGTGGAATTTTTTTTTTTAATATTCTAGCACACTTTTTTGTATATTAGTTCTCATACAGGCTCTACTGAATCATCAGACTCCCAGAACAGATTTGTACCAAGAAAATGCTATTTAAAGGAATGCTGAGTTCTGCTAAGGGGAAAGAACTGAACTGATCATCAATGCTCTCATTATTCAAAATTTTATTCAAAATTTTCTATGACTTGATATGAAATACTTCAAATAGCTCAAAAAGAAGTAAAAAGTGATTTAAAAATACTGATATCAGAGCCAAGGCAGGAAAAAATGAGGATTTTTCTCAGGTTTGCTACATCAGGCAGTAGTACTTGTTAAAAGAGGCAGAAATGTTTGTACTTTTGATAAAATTACTACAAGGAAATGAAAAGCTGTTAGGAGCTTTTTAAATTACACTAAATTCTTGTGCATGGACTCAATTTAATTTTTTTTTTTTTTTTTTTTTAAATACAGACTAAATTGGAAGCCCTAAACTAAGAGATTCTTTAGCAAATGTAGTACAGAAATCTTTGGCTTCAGAGGCCACATCTACGTTGGAAAGTGTAGAGCTGAGCATGTCCTGTCCTGTGTTGTTCTATGTAGTAAGCTATACTGTTGGCTGCTTGCATTTTCTACTGGGTGGCAGCATATGCTTCTCAAGGACATGCTGATGCCCTGGATTTCCATCATGGGAAGGACCTGGGAGATCTGTAGTTACTTACTCCTTCTTTGCAGTCTAAAATTCTGTGTATAGGTTAATTAAACATGTCCGCACATGATTTGTCAAAACTGTGGGGGTGGCGAGGCATGGGAATAGGTTGTCCAGAGAAGTTGTTGATGCTCCATCACTGGAACTGTTCAATGCCAGTTTGGATGGATCTTTGAGCAACCTGGTCTTCCATCTGGTGGGAGGTGTCCTTGCCCATGGCAGGGGGCTTTGAACTAGATGACCTTTGAGCTCTCTTCCAACCCCAGCCATTGTATGATTCTACTCACAGGTAAGGTCGAGTGTTCTCCTACTGTGTCTATTCGGCAGGGAAAGAGGGGAATCTATCTCTGTGCTGTCATATTTGTGACGGACCACTGCTACTTGCTGGTGAATCGGAAATTAGGTGTGGCTGGGTGAGGAAGTATTACAAAGAAATAGTCAGTCCTCTCTTTTTTCTCTGCCATGAGATGGGGTGGGAAGCCCTTTGGTTTTATTTCTGGGGTTTTTCTGCTGAGTAAATCAAAAGGGCCCTGCAGGCAGCACAAAATGCATTCACATGGGTGAGAGCTGTAACACTCCCACGCTGAACTCTATGTATGGCTGGGTACTTAGCTGAGAAATCAGTGTTTTGATTACTTGGGCTAGCAACAAAGGCCAACATTTGACATCTTCAAAGCCAGTGTAAGGACATATTTAGATAAATGTTACTTTGGGAACTAACTAGGTCCCAAGGTGTTGTTGAAGTTAAATAAGCATTTGCAAGAAATGAATTCTGACCTTTCCTTTGTTCTCAAAAATCTGCCATCCTGCATCCAGTGAGCAGACTCTGAACACATGAGGGTCCCTGGTGGGTCTTTTCTGGATCTTCTGTGTCACTGTGGACCCCTGTGTAAGCACGTGGGGAATGCCAACCCAAGCAAATGCCAGCATTGCTTTCCTATCTGCTTTGCGCAAGACAAATGATTATGCAAAATAAATGGCAAACAAATTCTGGAGCTTGCCACCTGCAATTGCTGAGGCCTGATTTTGAGAGGAATGGAGGCTGAGCCTACGTGGGTGTACCTTTAAATGGCAGCACTGGCATAAGCAGTTCCTGCATCTTGTTGCACTTGGCCACAGCTGCCCGTTCCCACACTTGCACTGTGCCTTCAGCTGTGTTGGAAAAAATTGTTTACTGCCATATGATGAGCTGGACTAGTGAATTGTTCTACATTTGAAACAACCTTCTTGGTTTTTATTTATTTTTAACCTGGATCCATTTTTTGATCCAAGTCATTCCCTGAAAAAGCTACTTTGGCACAGCTGAGGAGGTGGTGGAGGGAAGGAGAAGGGTTGCTGAAGACAAGATCTTTTCATGCTACTATTTTGGGGAGTAATTGGTGTTGGTTTTCTGGGGTTGGGGTTTTTTTCCCTTTTTTAAACATGCCAGTTGTAATTCTGTAATACTTTGGTTTCAGTTAGAGAACTGGATTTTGTAATGCTCATTTGTCACTATTCCTTTTTCTTCCTGCTCTTTCCTGTCCACTTTCTCAGCTCTTGGCTTCCACAGCTGTGTGGATAGAGCAGTTTTTGGGCTGTACTGCCTCACAGAAATTATTTCAATCCACTGACTGAGTAAAAAAAGAAAGTGCAAAACCAATGATCAGTGCAGAGGATATTTGCTCCCCTGATCATCCAGGGCAGAGCCTAACAGCATGTTGCAGTCTGCTGGGGAGGGAAAGGAGCCAGGCAAGAAGCTGGCACAGGGCCTGGAGCGGGGGCTGGGAAGTCAGGCGGCAGTGATGGAGACCTCTCTTCTCACGTCCTCAACTCCACAGGGAGATCCTTGACTGCAGCCTGTCTGCTCAGGAGAGCTCTCTTGTAGCAGCCTTCCTTCCAAGCTCCAGCCAGACAGGGACACGTGAGCTGGCTGGGGAGCGTGCCAGCGCAGATGAACAGTGGCAGCACGCAGGAGGCAGAGTGACTGCTTGTTGTCCCTGAACCACCCACGCCACAGCCCCAGGCATGTGAGCCCATCCATTGCAGTTCCAGGGGGCTGCAGGCACCTGCGTCTTTCCAGAGAGAGACCAGAGGGGCTCATGGAGCTTCGGTCACGGATTCCTCTCCTGGGCATTGATTTCCTCAAAATTATCTTTGTGTCAGTGGCCTCAGATGCTGTTAAACAAGATAGTAAGCATTACAGCATATTTTTGTGAAAAATATCTACATCAGAAACAGCCCAGTTTTCCTAAAGGCAGTTTGAAGAAGCTAGATGTGCACACAGCTTATGGCTGATTGTACATTGGGAGTGACTGTTTCTCATGCAGGTAGTTTCAGTCTAAGACACGCAAAGATGGCATGAATGTTAATGTTATTGCAAAAGCTTTCTGGGGATTACTTGGACTTCTGCTAGAATGTAATTTTTTTGAGTAATTATGATTTCATTTTATGTATGTGTGACAGTTGAATATAGAGTTGCTAAAGAAAAGGCAGCAAGGTTTTCATTCTAGGCTGCTTCTTTTTTAAATTACTGTGGCTTTAGACTGATGAATAGCACATAATCCCAGAGTGACAGGATTCAGTCCTGGTAGTTTTTAAAAAGGACAGGGGGATGTGTGTGAGAGAGAGAGAAGCAGAGGGCAATGTAAACAAAACAGCTGATTCACAGTTAAGGTATTACCATCAGAGATTTCCCTAAAAGTCCTTGAGTGTTCTCTCTTTAAAATAAATTTGAATCATTAATCTTTCTGGGCCAGGCAGACTTTTAAATTGCATTTCAAATCCAATATTCCATAAAGAGCACAGAAATAGTGAATAGTTTAGTTTGTCTTTTAATCATTCAGAGACTTAGTAAAAATAGCTTCATTTTTAAGTTGGGCATTCTTCTGCTTTTGTACTTTTCCCCTTCTGAGTGGTGGCAGGTCACACTAATGGGGCTTCTGGAAAAGGTCCATACTTTTTGCAATCAGTTGAGAAAAAAGCCTAAAAATTCATGGGAAGGCGATCCTCTGCCTGGGTCACTCGTGTCTGCCCCAAATGAGACAGCTACTCCACCACTCTTGACCATTTGTATTGAAAACTCTGGATTTTTGTCTCAGTGGAATGGAAGTTATGTTTATTCATGGGTGTACTTTGTGCTAAGGCTTATTACCAAAAGCAAATAAATGAAAGCATTTATTGCTAAGGAGACATTCACTTTATGTATCTATATGCAGGCACATCCATATCCTGATGAGCAAACTGTATTTAAAAAGTAAGTGTTGCTCTTGCTGAGTAAGCACATGGTGATGAACTGCATCTATGCTGATCTGAAAAGGCAGTTCAGCTGAAAGAATAGGGAAGGTCTATGGCACGGTGGCAAGTGCTGCACGTGCTGCTTCTCACCCGTGTGATAACCCCCCCAGAGAAGCCATGCCAGGTGTCCTGCAGGCTGCTCGAGCACCAGCTGTACTCAAGCGGGCATGAGCTTGTGAGCTCCAGGGTTCATGGTATGGACTAGCTAAGTCTGCTCTTGACTCTGACTTGAGGCTGCCCTCCAAAGCATAGGTAAAAATATACATCTGTGAGTGCCAAGTGTCTGTTGGCAGGGAGGTGAAACCAAGATACCACAGCTCACATTCTTCTTTTTGAAGGTCTCATTACTTAAGAGTATTTGCTTGGGTATTTGTATCTCCCTTACACAAAAAATTAGGAGAGGGGGAAGAATTGTGCTGTGAGCAAAGTGTACAGCAAGTGTACAGGCAATGAGGAGAGTGAAGGGATGACAAGAATGGGGTAAGCAGGAGAGGGCAGCTGTTCCTACTGTTGCCAGCTTTGTGGTGTCACGGGGAACACTGTCTGGAAGATGCACAGTAGATTGGACATGCAGGTGCATTTGTCAGGTTCAAACTGCCAATATGTGAGAGCTATAAGTGGTGTTGTTTTCCTTGGCCAGACTCATTTCATGTATCAGCACTTCCTTGTACCCTGCTGTCCCTTCTTTGTGATGTCTCTACAACCTTCCCACTCCTCTGTCTTGGCTTCCCCTGCCCCAGTGTGTTCCCCTTCCATCACCTACTGAAGCCTGTACTTGACAAGCTCTGTTTTCCCAAAATGGGGAAGGAGAGACATTCAAAAGAACCAGTTCTTCTCCTCCACCTTTACAACTTTCCTGTTCCTAGGGGGAAGTAGCAGAGCCCTGCCTGGCTCCATGACCTCTCTCCTAGGGCTCTCACAGTGCAGTCCCAACACGTACCATCAGGTGATGTGTCTGCATGTCTCTCCACCCTCTCTTCTGCAGCAGCACTATTTCCTACTTTTGGGGCTTCTGAGGTCAGGGCTTTCGGTGCTTTTCTCATCTTTGCTCTGCCTGTTGTGTATTGCCTGTCACTGTTGCTGCAACCTCCCAGCTAACTCTGGCTCTCCTTTTACTTCTTAAGTTCCTCCCCTTATTTTTCTTTCTCTCTGGTTTTGAAAACACTGTAGTGAAAGTAAGAAAGTTGTGAAGATGGAAGACCAATTTTAGGCATGGTACAAGCAAATGCAGCTTCTGTTTCTTGGGCGTTATGTTTGCTAACTCCAGAGTGAGTTTAGCCTGTAACTGGTACTGCTGAAAACTGTGGCAAGCAGAATTTGCATTTTTGCTTTCAAGGCAGCTGTGATAATAGCAGCCTAAATAGTTGCTCTTTCTGGGTCTTCCTTACAAAAGTTATTTTACTGTGTCCACCAGTGAGGGGATTTGGCATAATGATTTTGCTTCAGTACAAGGACAATATCCTAAGCTGCTCACAGGTGTTGGATCCAAAGCCTCAAGAAAGTGAAGACCTTCCAAGAAGGTGCACATTCTCCAGACTGTTGCATAAACTTGGATGTGGAGGCCACATGGCAGCCCTGTGATTTCTGACCTCCTGCAGTCTCCCATGAAGACGAATCTCCCAGTTTGTGTAGCTGTCTGGTGACCTTGCTTGAGCTGCAGTAAAATCCATAGCCATAACACAGCTGCACCAAGAATGTGTCTGACACAGGTTTTCATGACAGCATGTATGGGATGAGCTCTTGATCAAAGGTCTCTGCTTAGAGTTTAGTGCTTTGCCTCAAATATGTAAAAAAAGTCCTAGCTTTAGGTTCATAGAATCATAAAATGGCTTGAGTAGGAAGGAATCTTAAAGATCCCCTAGTTCCAGTCCCCCTCCCATGGGCAGGGGCAGCTTCCAGTAGACCAGGTTGCTCAGAGCCCCATCCAACCTGGCCATGAGCACTTCCAGGGACAGGGCATCCACAACTTCTCTGGGCAGCCTGTTCCAGTGCCTCACCACCTTCACAGTAAAGATTTTGTCCTTCCCTCTTTCCCGCATGCCCTTGGAAAAAGTCTTCGCTCCATCCTTCTTGTAGGCTCCGTTCAGGCACTGGAAGGCCACAATTAGGTCACTATGAAGCATTCTCTCCAGGCTGAATAATCCCAATTCTTTTCAAGTTCCTACTCTTGAAGTCAAGCTTGCCCTGTAGCTTTCAGACATTGTTAGTGAAAAATCTGAGAGCAGGCAGCTGGACCAAACATGATGTTGCAAGGCTAGAAATTGTAAATGCCATTTGCTTGGGCCATCCCTTTTCTTTGGGATTACTTTGAGAATTGAATTTTTAAATTTTTTTTTTTTAATGGATGAAAAATCAGTCTTTCTTGCAACACTACTGATAACCTTCTGTTTTCTTCCTCCATTATGAGACAAAGCTAGAGGTTAAGTTGCAGCCTGGCTCTTCCCACGGGCTGTGTTCACATCACATGCAGAAGGTCCAGGCTCTCAGTGGCAGGGTCCCCTCCATGCATCCCAGACTGCATCAGTCATCTCCCTTATACAGAGTGAAAAAATTCCCCACCTAGAAGAAAAAGTACTCAGATAAATGTCTGTTACTTAAAACATGCTTTGATCCCTACAATGTCTCTTTTTTTGTGGGTTTTTTTTCCTGCAGAAAATCTGTAATCTGTCCCAACCCTAAGAATGCACAGTTTTAAGGGACGGACAAATCCACTTGAGTTTTAAGTGGCAGTACTGGTTTTCTCTAAGTTCTCATCCTGAATTTTAATCTCCAGTGAAACAAAATAGTTAGATTTATTTGGCATGTTTATTAGCACTCAGGCCTACAAATGTGCCCTTCTGGTTGAACTCAGTAGGCTCACAGCTTCATGTAATTGAGACTGCAGCATGACAGAGAGTTCTGTTATGGCTTCACATATTGATCAGTCCAAGTTAATTTCCTCATGGGACCTCGACCACGCTGGGGATGGTGGATTCTGTTGAAGGCTTGATAAGCCTATTTTAACAAAGCATCTCGAGGGCTTATGGAAAACAGGCAATTATCAATACTGATACATGTTTCCTTTCATCAAAAGGTAGGAGCTCATTAACAGGCCAGAACAGCTGCTGTTTGCAACAAATGACTTTTTTTAAAATTAACTTGGGGATGGTGCTTCCTTACCTGTTCACTTACCAGTTGGCTGTTTCTGAAATGAAAAGTAATTGAGTTCCAGATTTCCATTTTAGTGGTACATGTGATAGCAGTATCTTCTGCACTGCTATATTCACTATTTTGGTAATTGACGCCTAGATTATATTTTAGAGTAATAGTCCCATCCCACTGCTTATGCCCATGTCTGAACAACCCACGCCAACAAATTCTGGTGTTTTACAACTTTTGAATTTTGTGTCAAGTTACTGATGATGTCTGCTATTTTTAATGTTAGTATTACTGGTTAAATAGTCTTCTGTTATAACTTTAGCAGTCAGCATTTTTGTTTGTCATTGGATATTTCAAAAATGCTTTTGTGTTTATTTTAGGCTCTCAGTTATGAGAAGGAAGTTCATTGTTGCTTCCTATTGTTTTATCTTTCCTCTGCAAAAATCCTAACATTTCATTTATAACCTGTTTGGTGTAGGTGTGTTGTGGCTGTTGAATTCATACTGCTATTTAATGCTGCAAATTAGATGTATGGAAAGAAAATATCATCAAGGCAAACTGCTTTGTTAAACCTGATTTTAAACACAATTTTCAGATCACTAGCTAGAAGTTCAGTGCCTTACAGAATGGTTATCCTTAGCTAATAGCAGTTGCTTTTGTTTTGTTTATTCACCAGAAAACAATTTAAACCATTTAACACCTGCTATAGTGTTTTCTGATTTCTTTTCCATTTCACACTCATTTTCTCAATAATTAGCACAGTTCTGCTCGTTAATGCATGAATGGAAAGTAGCAGCGGTATGTTCCAAGGAAATTGGAAAAATCTTTGTTTCTAAGCATAGATGAGTGTGGGTGAGTGAAATGTACAGAAATTGGAAAAGTAGCTGGGTTGCACCAAATGCAATTGACCAATGAACCAAACTCTGTAATGTGCTCAAAATCCTATGTTGCATTTTTGGTATGTCATAGTAAGTGGCACCTTACCTGATTTTTCTTCTTTTCTTGATGTCTGAACTTTTAGAATAATTTTTTCAAGGAAAGTTACTGTTTTCATGATAATAAAGAAATATTAAGTGCTTGTAACTGTTGCATAAAACTGCAAGTCAAATATTTCTTAGGAGATCAAAAATAGGAAGTTTGATGAAAATAAATACATTTTAGTTCTCTACGTATCCTGGAATTCTTTTAAAGTTGTGACTCATATTCAACCATTACTAGAATTCATGGTACTGGAGAGCCCATGAATGTTTAATAGGAGGTGGCTGGTACCATTACTGTCCCCCAGGCTGCTGTGTACTGTCACTTCTCTTCCCTGGTTAGTCACGACTGAAATGTGAAGATGAGTGGGTTACTGTAAACTGCCTTCAGCAATGATTAATTCAGATTAATCACCTAATTTTGCAAACACTAGAGCACTGAAAGAACAGTAATGGTGTGAGAAATCCCCTGAACTTATCTAATATTAAATGTATTCTGGATTTAGTTCTGCAAACATACAGATGGGGCCAATTCAGACATTCCTAGTGATGCGATGGAGCCAAAAAGGAGCTCCTTTGATTTCAGAAGCCTGTAGTCGTTAATAAAACTGTGCCATTCAGAGTGGTAGGTTGAATGTCACAGATTAGCAGGATTAAGAGCAGTTTCAACATACTTTATTTAGGCCTTTGCTTACTTCCTTAATTCTCCACCCATGTTCCTCTTGTTGGGGTCTGTTCCAAGCCACAGCCACCTCAGCTACCTGCTCAAACTGTTGCACAGGGCAGGAGGAGCAGAGCAGAGTCTGCTTTTTAGGCAAGGGTTTTAATTGCACTTGAATTTTAAAGGTCGTTGTTGCAAAAGGTAGCTGGTTTGCACTACAGAATAGAAATTTAAAAATTAACTATTTTTAGGAACATACAGTGCTGGAAAAAAATCAATTATTTAATTCAAAAATGGAAGGAAATTAAGTAAACACTATAATGCCTAGGAATGTTCCCTACACCTGGGATGTGCATTAAGTAAATATTTCTTCATATAACTGGAATATATGTTAATAAAAGTATTTAATAATGGGACAGTTACAATGTTTATCATTGATTTTAAACCTTAACGCTATGTTTCATTATGCCCCTCATTAACTTTGGAAACTGAGGCTGTGAAACGTGAAGTAATTTCTTTTATTAATAATGTAAATTATCTATTATTAAGTAATGCCATTTATTATTTTATCCTTAAATGTCTAGGTGCTGAAGTGTTGTATATGAACATGTCAGCATATAATGAAGGTCGGCTTCAGTCATCATTCTGGATTGTTGATAAACAGCACGTATACATTGGAAGTGCCAGCCTAGACTGGAGATCGTTGGGGCAGGTAATTTAATTGAAAACATAATCCTATACCCTTTGAGGGTATAATGAGAAAGAAAAGTCACATTTTGAGGACACTTGGATAGCTCTGTTTTCAGATAGTTTACTGGCAAAAGTGCTAGCATCAAAAACTGTACTGCCACAGTTTTGATGACTCTTTTGTATTGGCAAGAATGTATTCCTATAAATTTTGCTTCTTTTCATTACAGGTATCTTTCATGGTTATGCTTAAATTTTAAGTATTTGAATGTTTTCATTGATTTCTGTGATGGTCATTGTATGTTCCAGTTTACTTATTCAAAAAAAAAAAAAAAGTGAGCAAGCCCATTGGTAAACAAGCCACTATGGAAACTCTGTGGTAATATTATGGGCAAGACCTAGTCCCTCTGATCTGCCTTTTTAAAAAGCAAACCCCAAATTTGGAAAGACTTCCAAATGGATAGTAGGTATTATACTGGAATACACACTACCTTTGGGTAGGGTCAGATTTATGGGTAATAAAGGTCAAATAGCATAATGTTTTTGAAGGCTGCATTTATTAGAGAGAATTCCACGTTTGTATTCCTCCTAAACATGAGAGTTAAGGATGCACACTAAGGCCTCTGTCAACAGCCAGTGCTAACAACCCTATACAGTCTGTGACCATTTTGAGGAATTCATCAGTAATACAGCTTATTTGCCTTTTTGTAGGTATGTGTGCCTTTTTTTCTTTCTGCAACAGTCTCAGGATCATTAGTGGCTGTCATGTTCATTTTTGCTATATACCACTGACCCTGTGAGGCTGCTGTCAGCCACATTTATGGAGTGAAACGTGTACTTTGAGAGCTCAGTAACTGAAATGCACAGCAGAGGGGGGAAAAGAAGCAGTTCTAGGTAGCTGCTGTAAGAAAATTTTGCTTTCTACATATGAGCAGAATCTCAGAAATATGAGAATAATTTTGAACAGAGGTTCTAATGATTTTGTAAAGAAGAAGGTGTGTCTTGTTTGTGTTGAACATTTTAAGACTTGTTTTGAGCTAAGAGACTGGAAGTTTGGGTAAAAACAAACCAGCCACTTTAGTAAAAAAAGTGAATAAATGCATTTTTGCTCTTCCTATATTAATTTACTTAAAAGGTATGTTTACAAAGGAATCTGGAACACTGGTAGAAAAAACAATGTTGTTAGAGAAAGTCTTGGAAAAGAGGATGTTGTATTTTCAGTCAATATAAGAACACAGTTTGGGCTTTTGGACAGTTCAGAAAATGTTTTTATATTATCTGTGCCTCATGAGCTGTTCTGTCATAACAAAATAGCTCTTCATAGGATTTATTTAGTTTATAAATAGTTTAGCTTTGAAGCCTCTTCTATTTGGAGGTTTGAGTATTGGTGAAAATAAGAAACGTGGAGAAAAGAAGCACATTTACCACACAGATTATTATATTATTTATATATTGCTTACGTATTTATGATCTTCATCACAAATGATAAAATTCCATATAGGTTTGGTCTTCTCATGCTTAAATCTTGTAACATACCTGCATTAGACTTTGATGCCAGTTACTTGTAGGCCAGTGTTTCAAAAGTGATTTCCTCACTGTTAATTTTATCCCTCTTTTCTGCATGCATTTGGTCTTGTTTTAATCTTATTGTCATATAACAGTTCATTTTTATATGTAGTTATAAGATGAAGCCCAGAAGAATATTTGTACAATGCAAAAAGAAATCTCTCTGCATTACAGTAAAAGAGAATCTGCTTTCAATTAGTTGAGAAATGTATGCTGGGGTTTCAGAAGAGCCAAAGGAAATTAGATGCTTGGCTCCTACTGACTTTAGATATGAGTATTCAATTCCCTTACCCCAGAGTTGTAGGTTAATAAATCAGGGCAACTGTCAAAGAGATCTGATATGCTGTCCTAAAATAATAATCTGTCTTGAACTTTTCTTTTCACATAAGAAGCAAAAAAAGCACAGAATTCTGTCATTTTATTCTGAGTCCATTCCTCAAGCAAAATGCTTTGCACATGTGTGGGACCTAATCTTAAAACCCACGGTGAGCTGAGCCCTCGCTGGGGAAATATATCTCCCACGGGTTCTCATTACCAAAGTCCCAGTATAGCTGCAAATGAGGGATCAGGTTCCTCTCCCTCCCCTCTCATCTTTTGTCACTTTGCCTGATA
>WEKY01022957.1:0-48098 GCA_013390045.1 Picathartes gymnocephalus | reverse complement strand
AAAAAAAAAAAAAAAACGACCAACAAAAACCCCCAGGCCTGTTAACATCATTTTTCTCTTAGGAGGCTAAATCTAAAGCTGAAACAATAATTTAACTTTTAACAGCTCATTGGAAAACATCATCAGGACTTAAGTGCTTTGGGTTTGCTGTATTGGTGGAGAATTCTTTGTGTTTTTAAGCTGGGTACTGGAAATCAATCTCATACGAGGCTTATTTAGTTTTGTTGCCATTTTCTGGACTTGCCAGCACTGACAAGAAGCAATACGAGTATTTTCTTTAAAAGTAAATTTTCTGCATCAAGGAGAGGTCTTCATATGCTGCACATATTACTTAAGAACAGCCTTTAAAGTTGCACATATCCTGTGCTTCTGCTGGCAAACTTTTAATACTTGCCAGAGGCTCAGCTTTGAAATGATGAGCAAGGCTAAGAGCACATTATTACTTTTCAAGTAAATCTATGTTTCAGTTAAATTGAAAGTTTGTCAAAACTGTAGTAATTCTGGCTGAAATCATCTATGCCAGGTATCTGCTTCTGAAATCAAACCCCACAGGGAAATGTAAAGTACTGTTTAGAGTTCCTGAAATTACAAAAATCGGATGTTTTTTCATTCATAGTGGAATATTTTGAATTTTTCTTTGTATAGGTCTAGATCTTGTGTCAGGGATGCATCTTTTTCTGTCATTATCAATATATCCAAATATTACCCAATTACATAACCCATTGAAAATTGAGGGTTATTAACAACCAGAATTTTGCTGCTTTCTTAGTTATGGTATACTCTGTAAGATTTTACCAGTGAAATAATCTGGTTTCTTGCTGGTGAATTTATATGTACTGATAAAAAACTAAAAAATGAGTGACTCAAACATGCCTAAAATTCGGTAGTATACTGATATATTTTTGCCTGTGGCTTGAACTAATAGCAATCAAGATGGCCATGGTGCTGTATTCTAGTTTCTTGTTCCTTGAGCCAGTAGCTTATTATTACTTAATAAAAGAAATGGGTTATATAACAATTATTATAATCCATAAGCTAACAAAATGTATCCTATATTTCTTTTGTTCCATGACTCCCTCCAATAGTTCCAGCAAAGCTTGAAAATGCATTTAGCTCCTTAATTTTGTTAAGGAATTGTTTTGGAAAAGTTTTATTCACACATGAATAATTGAATCCAGTGGGCAAACAACAACAGTGGGTAATGGATTATTTGAACCACTTCAGAAAAATGCATTTATGTGCAACAAATAATCAGCTCTTGGAAAATACTATTACTGAAAATTCTGAAACAAGTAAAATTTTTCCAGTTGTCTTCACTGGAGGTGAAATCAGGCTAATATTAGCTAGTCTTGTAGGCATAAAAAAATAGCTTAGAACTTAACTGATGAAAACTATCAGTACCAGGTAGCTGAGTGCATGTGTGAAGGCTAGTGATGATATTTGAGTGTTCATGGTCTCAAGCAGAAGCTTGCAGTTTGCTCCCTGGAATTGTGGAGTCAGACCATAAACATCTGGACTGAAGGGAAGTGACTTGTCTGGGGTTCCAGGGGGAAGTGGTCTTGAAACAAAGGAGGGGGACACAAACAGGAAAAGGTAAAGTTCCTGACTGGAGGAAAAGCCCTTAAAATGGGAGAGATCCTGGAGATTAGAGAGCTGTGGGTAAGATGGAAGCCAGGGGATGCACCAAAACCACTGGCTGGTGATGCCCGAGACAGGTGAGCAGCCTTGCAGCAGGGATGGACCTGACTTTCTGCTCAGCATCTGGGGCCAGCAGCCACTTCCCTGCAGCAACAGAAGTGGATGGAAAGTGTGAAATATAATCAAGTAGTTTCAAAAACTCCCATCTTGATGGTTCTTAAACAAATCCCAATATCCAAATCCACCTCAGGTAGTCATCTGCTCTCTCTTGTCTGGCACATCTTAAAAACATTATCTCAAAAATTCCTGCTTAAATTTTGGCACAGCTGATGTTGAGGCAAAGTTCCTAAGCAGAGCCATGATTATTTCTCTTAGCTGTGTAAAAACTGCTAGCAGAGGATTTTTCTTTCTAAGATGCCTCTTAAGTCCCAAGAGTTTTCTTGATTGTTCATTTTTCAGATCTTTTTAAATTCAGATAAGTTTAAACTGAGTGGCTGCAAAATTTAATTTTTTTAAGGACAGAAAACAGCCAGGCTGTAAAAGTTACATTTTTTTAAAGATAAAAAAACCCAGCCAGGCTGGGAAATGTACTTCTTTAGGGACAAAAAAATAACCACGTGATCTTGTTCTCACTTTCCCATTAATTTCATGTCTCTGTTAGATTCTTTGAGTGATTTGTTTCACCAATATAAAGTAAGACTTCAGAAAAGCATTTGATTTCTCTTCATCTTAAAAATCCATCAGGATTTCCAAGTCAGTCAGTTTCCTCTCCATCCTCCTCTTACTCTCTTGTTGTTATAAGTTACAAAGTGCTGATTTTATCTACATAATTTAGGGTAACTAGAAAATTAGATAAACTGTGCCAAGAGTTTCTATCATGTTGGAAACAGAGATCTGTTTAATCTGAGGAGTTAAGTTTTTATTTGATGCACCTAAGATGTTAAATAAATACCCAAGAGGGCTAAAGTACAGTAGAAGGTGAGATGTGACAGTATGTGAATGAGAAACTCTGTGAACTATTTTTTCCTTATGGTTATTAGTATATAAAACATACTTGTCTCATTAGTATTGAGTCTTACAGCACATGAAAGTTGTAGCAATTATGAATTATCAGTTACATTTGAAAGATAAGGAATAAGTTGCCCAGTTCATTTATTCTGTTAATAATTCAGTTCAATCAACAGTCGAATTAGCTGAGATAGAGAGTTATGAGAATTATTAAAAAGGATCTATTAGGCATCTGTAGATACAGTAGATGAACAGAGTTATGTCTTTTACGATAAATATGAATAATCAAGTGCATACTTACAGCAAAAGTATATTGGATTCTGAAATTTGTGAAATCAATAAGCCTATACTCATTACGAAAACAAACAAAAACGGGTAAAAAGGGAGGGAGGAAACCCCCAAACCCTCAGTTGGTCTAAAGAGACACTTTTTGTGTGTATCCATTTTAAGTAAAAACCGATGAGCCAATATTTGATTTGTTTTAGTATGTGTCAGTTTTTTGAACTTAGCTGCAGCACGATGTCTCCAAGAGCACTTGGAATGTGTCTGCTTGTCTGGCCTGTTATCACCAGACAGGACAGAACTGGTTTGAGAATTAATGGGAGTTTCAATCGAGTTGTTCAGGTTATCCTTCCTATAACATAGAAAAAAGGACACAAAAGCAGCAGTCTGAATTCAACTGTACCACCTTCTCCTCTAATCTTTTGTGACAAAAAGACTGATACAACCCAAACTCTTTCTCATCCTACTCTGAGATGACAAAAGTTGGTAAATGATGGTATTTCAGGTGTTAAAAACTGCATCTGAAAGGGTGGGTTTGGGGCAATTTATGTTTCTGGAAATTAATTAGAGGAGCAACCCTTTGATTGGATGTGGTGGGTAAAATCAATTGGAAGCAATCCACATGGTTCTTTACTCAAAAGTCTCATCCCAATTATATTGAGGACAGTCATAAGGAAGAGATATAGCTCAAAGGCCACACTTACAAGGGACAAAACTCACCCCAGAATTATCTCTTCCAGGGATATGTATTCTAATAAAAACGTTCCCAAAATTCAAGAATCTGTGGAATGCTGCTAGGAGCAAATGTGTTTCTTTTTATGTATCTGTCCTAGGGAAAGTAGAATAATGATTTCCTCAAATTATATCTTTGAACACTGTATTTTTTATTTATTTGTGTGAAAAAAAAGGTCTTCCAATAAAACCAATATGTAATAAATGTTGGATTTCTATATATCTCAAAATACATCATGATGATCCTATTTGTTTCCAGCTTCCCCAAAATCTTGCTATAGCAGGACCACCTCTCAAAACTGAGCACTGAGACAAGATCTGCACATTTGCAATTTCTGTTGATGATCTCTACAGAATTCACAGAGCAAAAGCAGGCTACAATCAGTCATTTTTCTGAACTTTTATGAGTCTCTTGAAGTTATGTAATGGTGCATCTGGTCCTTTTGAGATAAGACATTTTGTCTGATAGTAGAATTCCATCTTTCCAGTCAAGTGAAAATTATATTGAGAGTTTCCATTTGATACAATGTTGTTCTAGTATGAATTACAGATTTGTCCCTAATGTGCGCTTTGTCAGTTTTTTCCATCTTCTTCTAATAATTTGCTTAATTTTCTTGTTATCCCACTGGTGTTCAGTGTCAGATTGCTGTTAGTAAACTGAGCACAGTCTCAAGTGTCCTGTAACATGAACCAAGGCTCGCTCAAGTTTGTCATCCACTGAGGTTCAATCAAGCTCAGATGGGTAAATACTAGACTGAAAGTACAGGCAACATGATACTGGCGTATTATATCTAAATTCATATTTCTGTGTTAATAAATCTCTCTTACATAAGACAGAGAGTATCTTCTTCTAAAAAGTTTTAATATGCTGTTATCCATGTGATCCAATACTTAAAAAAAACCCTTCATAGGTTTTCTGTCTATGGGATCATTTCCTGAGCTAGCTAATATTTTAAAGATAACAGAAAAGTGCAACCCAGATCTTCAAGCATAGGTAAATGAGGCAATATGTGAAGAAAGCAGGTATAAGGAAATATTATGGAGCTGTATTGATAGTTACCTTTTCAGTAATTTATTACTTAGACTATTTATTACTTTTTTCTATTTCCTGCTGCATAGAAATCTTGTTGTATTGTCAGAACTCTGCTATGATGCTATTACAGCTTGTCTTTCAAAGGACAAGTTGAAAATACTTTCATTATTTTCACTAAGAGTTTTTGGCTAGGGTTTCTATCTTTGACCAAATCTAGAGCAGTTTAGTGGCTGATACTGTATCTCCAAAATTGCAGCTTTTCTATTTTCTCTTCGGTTTTTTTGTTGGTTTTTTTTCCCCCAGAGGTTAGAGGACTGGGGAAAAAAAATCTGCTCTTGAAAATGTGCAGATCTCACAGCATGCATTTACCCTGGTGTAAAGTCTGCATTTTTGGAAATACAGTGTTTTGTTTTATTCTTTAACTGAGACAGGCTGCTTTTTCTCTGTTACACCCAGTAAATCAGGACAGTCAGTGTTGCCCATTATGCTTACTCTGCTTGAAATTTATTACATCTGCATCCAGTATTTACAAATAAATATCAGTGAAGCAAAAGGACTGTTTGTCTCTTGCTTACCATTGCTGTGCATTGCTCACAGAGGGCCAGTTAAAGCTGGACAGGAATGTGGGTATTGTGGCTGCTCCACTTGTGTCTTGTGTGTGCTTCATGGCTGCCTGGTAGTGCCCTTGGTTCCTACTTGCTTCTGTGGCCTTCTGGTTTTGTGATTTACTGACTGAAAACAGCATGGGGTCTATATATTCACCTTGCAGTTGGAGCCAGAAAGTATTCTCAGCTTGGCTAGTTTCTCTAGGTGCAGTGCTGATTCCCAGCTCCAAGGAACTAGGAAGTTATTCCTGTTTGTCATACTTCTCCCACTGTTGTGCTCCATCAATGCATCATCTGCATTTTGTGTCTTTATTTAGTGTAGGAGAGGACAAAATACATCAACAGCTTGCTGCGTGTTTTTATTTGATTTCTGTTGACTGTAGGAATATGCTCATCACTCTGCTTCTGACCTCTGAAATTACAGATCTTGTCTCTTTTGGGGTTTTTTTTGGTTGATTTTTCAGTTGCTCTGAAAGTTCTGTAAAACAGGTTTCTCTACTGTTGAAATAATCAATAATAAATTGTAAATCAATAAATAATAAGCCTGCAGAGCAAAATTTTGGAATATCCATTTGGAATGGATAAACTGACATTTTCCAAACCAGCATGGCATATTCAGGTAGTTGGATCTCCGAAACCCAAAGTAAAATAGAAGGTTCTCTCTCCAGTAAAACAAACCTTATGATCATTTGCTTGCTTTTTAATACTTTCCATGCCATCACTATGTCTTAATTAAGAGTCATAGATGTTGCAAAGAGAGTGTGATTGGTTCTCATTTATTACTGGTCCCTCAGATACTTGACAAATAATATCAGTGTACTAGCATTATCAGACCTGAGAATTTTGGACGGGTTCTAAAAGTGTTTAAGGAACTGGAGGCATGCAGGAGTTTGCTGCCAGAACACAAACTGTACACCACTGCACACAGGATAGAAAATCATCCATAAAAGTGTGTGCAAAAACAGGAGACAGCTTTTTAAGACCCCTTCTGCTACCTTGAAGCAAATACTGTGATGAATAGACAGCAGTAGTGAGGTGTGCTTGCACGAGTCCATGGCCTAGGGGTAAGACTCAGTAGCCTAAAAGTTAAGCTGTTGAAATTTAGAAAAACTGTTTGGGAGGATCTCCCAGAACCTGCATCACAAACAGCTCACCTGGCAGTTGTCTTGCCTTTTAAAAAAAAAAAAAAACCAAAAAAGGATAATGGTCACAGAGATGAAAATGGTTTCTAGGCACATCTCTGTAAAGCCTTTTTGCAGTGATCTACCTAGTGGCAGTCCTAAATAACCGGTAAACTTACATAGATATAAAAAAAAGCAGTAAATCCACCACTTTCACAAAAATTTAATTCATGTTATGCTGAAAGAAAACTTGTTCATTAAATCCCAGCTGAATCTCTGATGGGGGGAGCTAACGCACCACAGTCTATTCTGTCATCTTCCACAAGAATTTGCTGGCAACTAATCTTGGTCAGCGATGTTAACAAATGGAGGCAGATTGCTCTCAGAGGGATTTAGTTATTAGCATACCCCATCAGATCAATCTTGTTCAACTAAACAATTAAAATAACAACATTAAAATAATCATGAAAGTGTATTCCCAATATGCTATTCCACCCACGCACACACACTTTGATATTGCACAGATGACAGTTCCCCCCTAGAAAAATGTCTTTATTCAGAACTGCCTCAACTACAAAAGGTCCCCAGATGGAGCCCAGTCACCTCCTGCTTGAAAGTTTGAATCCTTTCATGGAAAACTGGATTTAGTATTGTCCTGTGAAAAAGACACACAGTAAATCAGGCTGAAATACCATGGCATAAATCTCCATGAGTCAGGGTAAGGAAGGACAATCATTTCAGTCATTTTATAAAAGACAAATGATTCTGCAGTTCAGAATAAAATCTCATCTTTCTATACCCATAAGTCATCAAGCAGAACAAAATAGATTCTGACAAAGCATTCCTTCCATATGAATGTGCAGCATTAATGTCATCACTAACCTTTTCAGATTTTGATATTGTCGTCATAAGCATCAAGGCCTAGTTTAGAAGTCATCATGCAGTCACCTTTCTTAACTTTTCTAAGTAAACAGCAGTCATCAAAACAGTGAAATCATTGACATTTCCCTGGAACTGCTCAGTGGAAAACTATTAATCCCTGCATGAGGGAAGTGTATTGGGTAGGCAGCGCCTGCAAACAGAATTAAGTCTGTCTTCAGAGAACTGTAGAAGTCATGAGAATCGTGGTATTGGACTGGCAGCATTTTCTAATCAATATGATGACCTATTAGGCATTTATTTCAAATGTAGTGCTACAGCACCTTACAAGAAATAGCTGAGAAAACTCAGCCTGTTTAGCCTGGAGAAGAGATGATTGAGAGGGGATTTCACCAATGTCTGTAAGTATCTCAAGGGAGGATGTTGAGGCTGGAGCCAGGCTCTGTGTGGTGGATACAAGCAACAGGACAAGAGGCAGTCACCAGAAACTGATCCTCACTGAATATGAGGAAGAACTTCTTTACTGAGTTGGTGTCTGCACAGTGGAACAGATTGTCCAGAGAGGTTGTGGAGTCCCCCTCCCTGGTGATACTCAAGAACTGTCTGGGTGCCATCCTGTGCAATGTGCTCTAGGATGATCCTGGTAGGAGGGAGGCTAGACTAGGGTTAGGGTTTACTAGGATGACCTCCAGTGGACCCTTCCAGCCTTACACAGTCTGTGATTCTGTGTTCCCAATTTTACTGTTAGAGTCAAGAGGCAGAAATATGATGTATTAATTACAAGTTTTCTTCCTAGGGACCTATACCAGGACCATATCTTTACTGGAGACATTGCTTCCATGTTGAAGCAGCCAGAAACCTCACAAATATCTAAGATGGTTACTCAGAATAAAAGGACATAGAGCACAGTGGATTTCTAAAATAGATTTTCATATTGGCTAGCCATTGTTCCGGGGCTGCCTGTGTACCATTTTGCTAAATTGCCTTACCTATCTAAACTGCTTGGATTTCTAGCTTACCTCAAAGTCCTGTACACTGAATTAATCAAGGCTCAGTCAAAAATTAATTAGCGCCTTTGGCTCTCTGTTTAGACCAAGAAGATAGGATTCTAATTCTGATCAGGTAGTCTGGCAAAGCTCAACAGTTATAGCAATAACTCATATGCAATGTCACTGTCCCAGTTTGTGTCCCCAGCACGCCTGCTACCAGTCTATTCAGTCTGCAAAAGGAAAACCCACTGTGTGTGTCAGTAATGTTATAAATAATGCATCCAATTAGTCAACTACATGCTGTTGCGTTTCCCTGAAGGCCATGGATCTGAAAGCCCCAAGAAAACTGTGTGCTTGGAGAGAAATGTTTAGACATAAATATTGCCCTTACTCTGAGATCAGCCCTTTGCACTCTCCTTTCTCTGTTGCACAGCAGAAGACGTGTGAAGGCTGCCCTTTGCAGCACTGCACAGGATGAGAACAAATGCTAAGAGCTCGTGCTGTGACTTCCAGCTGCGTGAAGAGAATGCCAGATAAGGGCTGACAGGACAGGCCCTGGTGCAGGGAAGATGGAAAGATGCTGTGGGAGGTACACACATGAGCGAAGGAGAGTCCAGCCCTTTTCAGAAGCTGGCAGGGTCTTTCACTTCACCTGTTAGTTTTCTTATGATTCCACTGGAAAAGTGAGTTTTTTAATGTCATGTGAATGACACCAAGACTGAAATGGGATGCAGCTTGCCAGTGGTGAGATGGGAGGCCGATACAATGTGATCCTTTTCTTTCCAGCCTGCACTTTTCCTTGATAAAAGGAGCAAAACAGTGTTTCAAAAGAGAAGCACAATCAAATTAGATGCACATTAATTAGATTTCCTGGAGTAGAACAAGAAATAAATCAAACATGATCCTGGAAAAATGTTTTCTTACAGTTGCAAGCTTCTATTTCCCCTAAAGAAGACACTTGTGCTTGTTTCGAAGGGATAATGAAACTGTAAACTGAAAAGTCATTTGAAAATTATAAATTAGGTTGTGATTATGCCAAGTGATATTAATTATGCTGATATATTATATGGCAACGAATTTTTAACTGATTCAGTTCTGCCTTCTGGCTGGCTCTGACAATTAGCCATGTGTCAGGCTTGGTTTGTTAGTGAGCTACAACAACAGCAGTAAAAAGCCCAAATTTGCACTCACAATTCTGTGGTAGGGTCTATGTAAACATCATTACAGAGTGGTCCATGGTTTAAACAAACTATATTTGAATTTTTGGTACAAATTTATTTTCACTGAGTTTTTTGTATCAATAGAGCAGATGGCTGAAAAAGAAAAATCATCATGGGGCTTCTTGCTAATGTGATGAGGACACAAGGGATTTCTGGTTTTCTGCTTTGAAGATGCATAACCACCTCTTCATCACAAAATTCTATTTAAACCACACCATTTTGAAACAAGCCCCCCTTCTGCCTGGGTGTCTGACTTGCTTTGCATCTCAGCAGCAGTACCTTGCAGCAGAAATGAAATGCTAAGCCTATCTTTTTTCCTCAGCATGATTTTCTTAAGATCAGGGTCCTATGAAATATAATGGTGCAGCTGAAGTGAAGTGGAAATTAGCAGAGCATCACTGTGCAGTTTTGTGTTCTTTGCCTATGGTCCACTGAAAAAAAAGAAGGGAACACAAAAATTAGCAGCTCCTCAAAGAACTTCTCTGCCTTATCATGGCAGCTTTTTGTCATTAGGTAATATTAGTGAAAGTAACATATAAAGTTTTAACTTTTTGGGACTTTTATTCTGCATGAACTACATATCCACATCTATTAAATGCACTTTCTAAAGGTGAGACTTAAACACCAGTGGACTGCTAGTGGCTGACAATTCAAATTTATCAGCCTCAGTGGAGTACAGTCAGTCCATTTATACCACTTCCTTTCCTTTGGTGAAAACATGTCATGGCTTTATAGTGACATTAGGTGCCAATGCTGGGTGCACTCTGTATCAAATGCATCACCTTTTCTTAGTCACATGCTAAGATTTATTTCCAGCACAGTGACTTGAGTGACAGTTTTCTGTTTTCAGTGATGAGATTGAGTTCCTGGCTCAGGTTGAGATTGCATTTTGTCAAGTGGAAGGGCTTTTTTTTCTAGTTCATTAAAAATTCTACCTGTTAATTATTCTCAAATTACTTAAAACCAACATAATAGAAAATTAACCTTTAGCCTTAGATGACAGAAATGTAAAACCTACAAAACTGTAGGACATAGGCCAGGTGCAAGAGATCCAAGTACAAGACTCACAAAGTGATTAATTGGAGAATGGTTGAGAGTTGAATGTAGGATTTTAAAAATACCATTGATTCAATAAAAGTGTCTATAGAAAACAGGAAAGCTGCATAATGAAACAATGAAACAGTTAATCTCAAAATTTAATATGTTTGAATTGTCTAAGTAATATTCAAAAGCAGTTTGTAGTTGTCAAAATAACAGGGAATTCAAGTAAGAACATTTATTATGCCCTAGATGATTTCTGGTATCCAAAGATGATGATAATTTAGATTTATTCACTTTCTGATAGCTTAAGCTAGACAGAGTTATATTAAGTTCCTGAGAAAACCGTGCTTTCCCATTTATATCCGTGTTTTCTATTTAGTATTTCCCAATATCTATGTATCTCCCATTTTCTTAGCAACAGGGTAAAAAAAAAGTAGAACTTGGAGCAGAAGCAGGACCGTGCTGAATTTGGATTTCACTGAATTACTTTCGATTTTAACATAACAAAGTGTGAAGTCTCTGTACTGTATAACTATCCAAGCACAGAAGGAGGATTTTTGTCTCAGGAATGTAAGGGTATGTTCTAGTTTCTAGTGAAGTGTTAGCTGAGGCACATGCTTTTGCTGTTGTGGTGGACTGCAGTACCTGCAGAGGTTTTGTGAGAGAGGGGCCAGGCAGTGCTACAGCCTTCTCAGCCTCTTCAGCGTCAAGTTTCACGTTTGGTTTACATCAAAACAAGGGCCGCCTGGATGGAGTCATACACTGAGTGCATTTGTAATTAGCACTACTCCTGTCAGCCTCTTCCAGCAAAGCGTGCTACAACAGTCACAGCGAACAGCTCTGCACAAAGAAACACTTTTACCTTTCTCCGATCTCTGGCTCTCTCTCTCTCTGTTGACGGTCACTCCCAACAGAATGCCCTTCTCCTGCACTGCTGCCACCCGTGCCTGGCGTGGGATGGGCATGCATATCTGCTCAGCAGGTTTTGGTAAGGAGAGGTAAAGAATAGCTGCACAGAGGCAGCCTTTAGTGGTGCTGTGTATGATTGGGAAACAGTCAGTATTAAAGGATACCGCATGAAAACAAGGGCGGTTTGCAGTAGGGATCAGGTAAGCCTGATAATGAAAAAGAAAGTATGTTTGGAGTGCAGACTAACTGAATAATCAGAACATATTTTATGAAAAGATTAGTGTACCACTGTAAATACCTGTGATTTGTCTTAAGCTGATAATGAATACATTGTATATTACTTTTCTCTAGAAGCTATTGAAATCTTAGGTCCTTTTAGGCTTTAGTAATTGATTTATCAGTATGGAGTACTTTTTGGTACTCCGTTAGTTTACCCTGTTGTGATTCTGGCTTTGCTCAGTCATTCATTTAGAAACTCATCATTTGAAAAATCAGGGGCTTGAATGCGCAATTAAATACATTTTCAAACACAGGCAAGTGACAGATGCATACACTGTCCTGTATACCAAGAGTCTGCTTTAGTAAATTTTGTGTGCAATAGGCTGCCTGTAGTTAATCCAGAGCTTCTGTAGCACAGGCAATGGATTCCTGGCACCTGCCAGTGGCGAGACCCTTTGGGCAAGTGACAGTTCATGCCTGAAGAGAGCTGCCTGTTGTTTACAGGATCAGGTTCAGGTGTGAACAACTACTAAAAACTTTTTCTTTAATCAAGGGGTTTTCTAAAGCTTCCTGCTACATTTGCCACAACTCAGATATTGCAAGCTGCGAACCAGATTGAGTCACTCTTATGTAGGTCAAATAGTACCTTGCCTACACAGTGGGGTTGTCTCTCAGAGTGTAGCTCAAGGTAAATATAAAATATGCTGTCTCATCTGCAAAGTGCAGGGTAAGGACACATCGTATACCCTCTCTGACCTGTGACCCAAACATACCTGAAAAGTCCTGCTAACACTCTTTCTGTGCTGTGTCCACAACCTAGATTGTTCAGGTTTTTTTCCCATTTTTTTTCTTCGTTTTGCATAGGATGCCTATGAATGTACATGGGAAAAGAATAAGCAAAAATTCCTGTTTGTGAAATGTTGCTTTTTGTCCAATTTAGTAAGGAATTCCTCCTCTTGTCATAAAAATTACTGTTTTTCTATCTAGGCCATATTTATTACTTTTCATAGCTTAACTGAGTTCTGTAGTCAGAGTATTGTTGTACAGTGGGAGGAAACTACATTTCTTAAGTCAAGTGTAATTATTCACTTTTCTGGTGCTTTAAGAAAGCCCTTATTGGCAAGAAAGTCAAACAATAATTTTGTAGTCTTTAACAGTTGCTCTACAATGTAATGGCATGGGGAAAAACAAGGAAAATCAGCTTGCATATTTTTCATTCTTTGATTAGAGGATGCATGGTTGTTCTTAACAAAGAGGAGAAGAAACCTGCTTAAGAGAGGACACAAAACTCTCTATGCAGATAACCATTCCTTTCCTCAGTCCCTGGCACATGCCCTGGAAATGTCACTCACAAGCAGCTGTACAACTTTACCATCTAAAAATATTTGTTCCATTTTGAGGTAATCAAATTTGTGACTCTATATTTTCATTTCACATTTATCTTCCTTAGTTTCATTAAGGTTTTGATTTTTTGAGATCTTCTTCACTTTAATTTTTTGGTGACATTTTCATTACTGTATTAATTGCTCTTAAAACTCAGGATGAAGAAATACTTCCCTTGCCTTAAGATCTCCTGCCCTGAAGGGTTTTACCTTAACAAATACCTCAAATGATGCTTAGCTGCAGGTTTCCATGATGATAAACCAGGGAGCAACAGTCAGATTTGATTCTTACAATATAGATGCTTTTTTTTGCTTCTCCTCTGAGACTACTGAAAAAAAAAAAAGGTCTGTAATGACAGCAGCTCTCAAATGGAAGAGAAAGTCTTTTCCCTTATCTGGATGTCATACCACTTCATACTAAATCTGTCAACTAGCACATCCTTGCTGCTCCCTATGCCTCCAGGATTATAGGCTTCATGATTAATAGGAAGAAGAGCAGTTTCTCCTGGGGAGTATGGGAGTAAAACTAGGCTCAGTGTCGAAGATGCTTCTGAAACAGGGGTTTTTTTTGTCTCCAAACTTATTGGGGCTGTTATAAAAGAAAGGAGACAGGTGGGGTTTTACTGCATCATGTATTGTTTGTATTTCAAAGGGGTGTATCATACCTAAGCTGAGAGGGTCGCAAGGTGACAGGCTGACATCTAAACTGGTTTCTTAAGAAAATTCAGTTTGTGCAACAAGCATCAGAGTCACTGTCTGCCCTCTTCCTATAGCTTTGAATCTGAGTCAAATTTGAACTTGAGTTTATAAAAGCTTAATGAAAACAGGCAGCTGGGTAAAGAGGATATCTGTGTTTTCCCAGCGAGGGAATGGAGCCCTGCCTCTATCGTGTATTAGGGAATCCCCATGGGGAAAGCTCTTCCAATAGCTTCAGAAGCAGGAAAAGCTTTGATCAGTGCTTAGAGGAGCCAACTGCAAGACGCAGCACCTTGGGAAGGCAGCGTACATTATTGCACTATAAACACATCTCTGGCTGGCTTCATTGCAGCCCGCGGTGTGAGGCTGTTCCGTGCCGCAGCCGGGCAGCGCCGCGGCTCCCAGGGACACTCGGGTCCCGGCGCTCCCTGTGTGCTCCTGTTCCTGGGAGAGGCTGGCGCTAGGCCGTGCCTAATGCTTCATCTGGCGCTCCGGCTAGGCGGTGATCTGCCAAAGCGGCATTGAACAAAACCCATTAGTGCCCCGGGCTTCCTCCCTATCTCTGCATGAGGAACCACTTAGGCAGAAGGGCAATCCCGTAATTCACAGGGAGGGGACACGCCACAGGCACTCCTGTTACGAGGAGAGCCGCCCATGCAGATGCAGTCCTGGCAGCTTCTGCTGTGCAGTGAGGACCCTTTCATCTTTACTTTTAATAGAAGGGATAAAGCGGAATAGTAATAATGGGACTGATAAATGAAAGGAAAACTGTAACCACATAATTATGTCAGAATCAACTAACAGTCATGAAAAGCCGATTAAACCACATTATGCAGATAGATGTAACAGAGTACTATTAGCAAGTCCTCTGCAATGGCATGCCTGGCAATTAAGAGAGCTGTATTGGCAGCACACAGTGAAAACAGTGATAATGTATAGTTAAAAATATTTGGAGACAAATAGTGCCCAGACTACAGGGACAGCCTAGAGCTGAATACAGGAGCCTCCTCAAAGCTACCAGCACCCAGGGGAAAAATTAAATATGTTATTCCAAATAGATTCTTCAGCTAGGATGTTGGTCATATTTATATTTAGCATCAAAATTAATTTACTGGCTTATCCAGAAATGGAAGGCTGCAGTGCAGTATGTCTGATTTTTCCAACTCTCCACAAATTTCAGGTTGTGCAGGCTGACAGATTAAAGAAGTTTGCAGAAAGATTCTGATTTAGGCAGTAATAATACTAGGTATTGTTCCTGTGGTTGCAACTATTTGGCAAATATTTAGGAACGAGATAACTCCGTGTTGTGTATTCTTAGGTGTGTGGTATTTCCAGGTTGGAAACATGAAGAATGTGTCACCCATCAAATTTCCTTCTCACTGGAGTATTGGTATTTGTTGTATCTGCTCACCCATCACAGAAAGAGTCAAGGTTCAATTCTATCCTTTTCTTTCCCTCTGCCCACTCCTGCAGAGTGGTTCTCATCTTCAGTCAGGGAGCATTGCACTGGAACAAGCTCTGAGATATCATCAGTGCAGGGTTCTGAGTTCCCACGGGCTTTACAGAAAGATATGCTTGTACCAGCACCTAGTCCGTGTGAGTGGAGATCTCATCTAAGGGAATAACATCAGTGGGAATATTTTGGTGTGAAAGGGTAAGCGTGCTGGAGAGTTCATCTTACCCTTATTTTCTTCATCATGCCAGGCAGACTTCGCAGGCATGCTACCAGGAGAGTTTGCCTGCAGAAAACCAGCATGGATCCTTTAAATATTTATCCTACATATGGTTTTCCAACAGATATGTGCAAATTTTCTTCTTGCTTTGTTTTAGGAGAGGGATGACTTACTGTGGAATGCGGGTAATGAGAGGTCAATAGCATCCAGGCCCACATCAGTCCTTTGCTGAGCTGTTCTAAAGCAAAGGAAGGGAAGAGAGTGAGCGTGTGGTTACACTTTGATTACAAAAGCCAGACAAAGCATTCAAAATGAAATTCTGTTAACAACTTAGGTACTAAGGATGTACAATTAATGAAATCTCTGCCAAACAAGATTTATAATGATCAGGAGACATGCTTTTACTTAAATGAGAAGTGCCTGTTGAAGGCTAGAGTATTTAATTGTACTCTGCTGTCTGTATTTACTTGGACTATTTTTCCCTTATAATTTATATGTGAGAATATTGATGCTTAAAGAGTACTTTCTGTAGGAGAAAGGTATCATTATCTCCATTTTAACATGTGAGGAAACTGATACCCAGAAAATTGGGGTACCCAAGGTAAGGTTTTTGCATTCTTGCTGCACACTTCCACAGATCCAGCAGTGAAAACATCACTAATGATCCAACTTCTAATTTCACAGATGAAGGAACTTGGCGTCATTGTATACAACTGTAGCTGCCTGGTCCTGGATTTACAAAGGATATTTGCCCTGTATAGCTCATTAAGGTACAAGAATAAAATACCTCCGAGTTGGTCTAAGAGACTCTATGGAGTGTACGATACTCAAAATAAACTGACGCTGCAGCTGAACGAGACGAAATCGGAAGCTTTCGTGTCGGTAAGTTCTGAAATGAGTTCCAGAGTTGGGGGGGAGGCAGGGAGAGGGAAGGGAAGAAACTTACTTAACCCACAAGATTTTTGGAAGACCTGGAAATTTGACAAATTAATTTTTTTTTTTTAATTCTGGTTTCTATGACATGCAGTTTGCCAGGACTGTAGATGCTGCTAGATTTCATTTGAGCATTATTCAATTTCCCTTTCTCTGTAATGTTCAACACTTTTCCAGTCACGTTCAGAAACAATGCAGAGACTCTTCAAATTAGATTCTTTTACTTACACTAATAGGTAGAACATGAATTCATTTACTTGAGAGTAAATGAACTATTAATCAGACATAGAAAATGATACAAAACAAGCTTGGTATTGAGCTTGCATTTTTATCATTGTACTTTATCAGGATTCACTGAATTGCAAAGCATTTGTACTTCTGTACAAGATCATCTACTTCAGCTTTATTTTTAAATTACATTTTTAAACTTCTAAAATTTAAGCAGTGATCCCCATGGAAGCACTGTTTGTGCATGTATTTTTAATAGAAAGAAATGGACCAGTCCTCCATCTCATCAGTGATGTAGCAAAACTGTAAAGAAGTACCCAGTGAGATAGAGATGATGGAAAATGTGGAGTATCATTCATTTTGGGGGTAACTATGTGCATATAAACCACCCCTTCAAAATCAGGAATATAAATAAAGTTGCTAAGAGTTATTTTCCATTCTCTATGAAACAAGGGCAAAACCCCCATTGCCTTATATCCATGTTATGTCTAAAACAACTCAAAGGACGTAGCTCACTATTAAGTTATACAGCCATTGCCACCAGATGGTGCAGATGAGTGGTTATACAGGGCAGGGTTCCCCTTCACCTGCTGGGAGCCAGGCAATGTTCCGCTCTCCAGGATTTTTTATACTCCTACAATCATTGGAGAGACAGAAAACTGTTTTGGAGTGAAAATGTGGAAGTGCCTAAGACAGCCAAAATTAATAGTGATTTGAAAAAATGGACACTTCCATTGATTCTGGAGAATCTTAAGGACTAGATTAAATGAGAGATGGACTTTTGGACAGTTTGCTAATGCACTGTGGAATGAAATCCTACTCCTTTCTAAGAAATCTGTAAGAAATTGAGAAATCCTGCTGAAAGTTGATCCTGGAGGGGAACACAGAATGGAAAGCTGGTTAAGGCCAAATTTAAGGAATCTGGGAACCTAGACAAAGGCAGTTGGAGAGACACTCTACAGAAACTGCTTTTTTTCAGTTTGGAGAGTGTTCCCTTCCCCTCTGTGATTTTTTCCTTTCCTGTGGGCAAGGAAGCCTCTTCACTTCAGAAAACAAAAGGAAGGACTCAGTGGTACTCAGAAGCTCAGATCACTCAAGTCCAACTCCAAGAGCTGCCTGAATTTGAATCCACAGCCACTTGGGCTGGTTCTTCCTTCCTGAAAACAGGCTCTTCAATAAATTTCTCACCCACTAGAAAATTCTCAGTGTTTGCAAGTATGACCCTCTGAAGTGCAGTCCTGGAGTTGCTTGGGACTGCCTTGGTGGACCGAGTGTTAATGCTGCTGTGTGTTCCTGAAGTAATGATCAGAAGGAAGTTCCCAGGAGCCAGGCAGTTCTCTGCCGGGGGCAGAGACATGCTGCTGCCTCCCTATGGGTTAAAGGCCTGTTTCTGGTAGATGAGGAGGAGGAACAAGTGGGTATTTGATCAGAACAGCAACTGCTACACAACATGGAGACAAGTCCTAAACCAGTCCGTGTCCGCAGGGCAGGGATCAGCTGTGCCACAGAGTAACAAGTGGAATGCCAGTGCATGGTGCTACAGTGAGAGATTTTACTGAGATTTTTCTTCTAATTATCTTCAAGAAGTCTTTCACTTTCTGATATTTATGTTGAATGCATCCGAAAAAGACAAATGCATGAGAATTTCTTTCTTTGGCTGTTCTGCAACTTAAAAATTCAAGAAAATAATACAAGTCTGAAGAATGACATCAGTGCAATAACCTCCAAAAAGTTTCAGATAACTGACATAAATTATATTTAATTACTTAACCATATTTAAATCAATTTACACTTTTTTCGAGTTGAAATTCATTTTTTGAAAACATATTTCAATGTTTGTGCTATATAAAACAAGTGTAATACACAGTCATTGAATTTTTCTGTTATACTTGGGAATCATGGCTTAGTGTTGCTTAGCAACAAACTCATCTTCCAGACTGGCTGATAAAGTGTAAGAGGTTTTGTTTTTTTAGTGTTCAGGAATGTATCTGGAATATTGGTCTTGAAATCTTGCCATGGTTAATTTTCTAGTATTTTCTGTACTTAGTTGTAGTAAATCCTTAAGAACACCAGTCAGTAAAAAGAAACCACTGTGACAGGCAGTGTACTGAAATCAAGGAAGACTAATAAAACCCCTGGGATCTGTCGCTATAGGAAACATACTCGTCTGGGTGTCAGCTCCAAGCAAGTAACAAAGGTGAGAAGGTGATACAGTGGCAGGAAAACACCTGTTCCAGCTGGCTTAAAGTGCCTTCGACAACCTCTGTCCCAGGAATGGTGCTGTTGCCTGCAAGCATCTTGAAACGGGGCTTCACTTTTCTCTCCCTGCTTGTGCAAGAGGGTAGAAAGTCCTGGGCACATCTGCCACAGATGAGCAATTTCTGCTGGTTTCCCCTTGCCTTCGACAGCCCCAGACAGAAGGCAGAAAAGCTGAGATCTGGGAATGCCACTTCCCAGCTCAGTACCTGACGCTTTTGTTTTAAGGAGAAGTTTCTTGCACAACTGCAGCGTCTCCCTGCAACTGACATAAAACACTTAATTCCTGCTCACAAGTGAAGGATCAGGCTCATGCGGCAAGAACATATGAACACTCCATCTAATAGAAACCAGTGCTGGGGCTCTTTGGAACAAAATTCTCTGAAATGTAACTTCAATTACAGCTTCTTTGATGACAGCGGATGTTTTGAAGTCTGTGTCTTCTGAATTTACAGTTTGAATTTTACAGTTACATCTAAATGGTGAGGCTTTTGAGGGGCAAATAACTCTCCTTTGTAGCTTGGAGTATTTTAGCAGGACGGCTGAAGGTATTAGTTAATAATCTCTGCTAAGATAATGGATACTATTTATCATCTCAAGAAGACCAAAGGGGAGAGAAAATAAATTAATTATTTTTAATGCAATATTTGAACTTTCCCTTTCACAGAATTCACCTAAACTCTTCTGCCCCAAGGACAGAGTCCTGGATATTGAAGCTATCTACAGTGTTATTGACGATGCCAAACAGTTTGTGTACATTGCTGTCATGGACTACTTGCCCATTGTCATCGACACCAACGCTAAACGGTGAGTGTCCATGCCCAGGACTAGCTGGGTACCATACTGCCAGTAGAGTCTGCTGGAGAAAATGAACCCACAGGAGATTAGTTACTACTGTGCACCAATCTCTTGGGGCCCAATTCTGCTCTTATTGAAATCAGTGAGAGTCCTGCCATTGACTTAAATGGGAGCAGAATTGGGACCTAAGAAGACATTTCCAGTTTTGGGTCCTAAGCTTTGGATCTACCTGTTGAAGGAGATCAGAAATTGTCTAGTCTGACCATCTGCAAGTGACTGGGACCCAAAAAAATAACAGTCTGCTTATACATTAATCCTATTTCTTACACTATTATATTGACTATCCTGAGACCACCACTACTGGCATTTTATGAGTATCATGCAGATATTCAACATAACAGTGTGTGTGTGTTAATAGAGAAATAATATGTTGTGACTTGTATACAGTGTGGGAAATGTCATTATCTTACTGGCATACATATATAAATGAAAATTGCCAATTCAGAATAGATTACATTTGAATTATATCAAAGTTTGGTTTACTGAGAGTTGTTAAAACCAAACAAAACCACATAATTTTTAAACAGCCAGTTTGTATGGACCATTAAAAAGCATTCAGGGGCCCAACACTGGAGCCAGAGTGCATCAAAGCCATCCAGCTCAGGAGGCAAGGATCCACTGGTCCCTCCTACTCTTGATAACGCTCACAATTAATTTAGAATCTAGAAGAGCCTGCTATTCCCTCTCTGCACTTTATCTGAACACAGTTAAGCCAAACTAAGCATGTGGTTATGTATTTTTTTTCTATTTAGAGCTGTTCTGTTTAAATTTTTCAAAAAATAATTATCATACGACTGATACCAAGCATAAACCGTTTCAAGTCTGTGAGAGAGTTTTTCCAATAAACTCATTATGTACAGCCTCCATCACAGGGAAAGAATCATGGGCAGTGCTGTAGGAACCTCAGTTTCACAGTATGTATCCCTCCTATTTCTCCTTTATGTTGGAAAGGACCTTAGTATGTAGAACCACTACAGTATTGCAGTTTGTTATCTCCTAGACGTCTCCTTAGTTTATTCTCATGGTGGAGGAATTTGGTGATCTGCTGGGTTAGGGAGATCCAGGGAAGCCACCTGTGTGGTTTCTTCAATGTTTTTACTTTGGCATGGCTTAGTGTTTGAGGCCCTGTCCCAGCTTCTCTACCTTGCCAGCTCCCAGTTCTTGTTTGTAAGTTATTTTCTGGCGTGGTAGAGCTAAGATTTCATTAGCTCAGATGTTTTGATGCTGCTGGAATGTAGAAAACACGCATTTTTCTTTGTTTAATTCTCCCTGGCCTGACCTGCTCCCACCAAATGTCAGGAATACAAAGCTAACTGTAAATTTTGAGAATAGCGCCATGGAAGCCACCATCCCATTCCTGGCAGAATTTCTGCAACCCTCATCACGAACAAACACAGCATCCTCCTTAAGCGACCCCATCTCATCTGCTGCCCCTGCAGGGCGCAGGCACCCTGAACAGCAGCTCTGTTTCCCAAGGAGGGAATTAGAGGAGGCATTCCCGTCCGCAGCCTGCAGGGTCCCGGTGCACAGGGGTTGCAGAAGGGGTGTCGGCCAGGGAGAGAGGCGGTGTTCCTGTTCCCTGACCTGTGCCGCAAGGGAAATGCCTGGGTGGCCGTGTCTGCGCTGGCCAGCAGCACCCTCTGCCCGCGGCTCTCGGGCACGGCAGCCGCTCTCCCAAATTTTTTACAGTTTTAAAAGTTCTCTGCAAATACTGTCTTCTTTCTCCACAGGTACTGGCCATATTTAGATGGGAAGATAAGAGAAGCATTAGTTTTACGAAGTATTAAAGTACGACTTCTCATAAGTTTCTCAAGAGACACAGATCCCCTTACTTTTAACTTTGTTTCATCTCTGAAAGCTATTTGCACTGAAGTTCCAAGCTGTAGTTTGAAAGTTGTAAGTACAATCCATATTGCTTTGAAACGTATTTCCCACCGCCTCCAAAAAAAAAAAAAAAAAATCAAGAAAATGTCACAACTGAGAATTGTTTTCTACTATTATCAAAGTCTTTAACTAAATATCAGGAAATGTAATATATTGAACATAATTTACTCTTAGTAGTAACAGAATTTGAAATTAAGAGAGAAAAATATATTGGTACCAAAGGCGGTGCGGTGGACAGCCCGTGAAAAACACCACATCTGGTTTTTCACAGCAAAGCCAGCAGAGTGAACTGTGGCCATTGCTTGTGTTTATACTGTGAGATAAGAGTCAATCTGACAGCACAAAAATGTGGTTTAGCCTGCATTCACGTAACCTTACTGTTAAGCTGTGAGAGCATCTACTTTTCCTTCAGTCAAGTGCAAAGTACAAGAAAAGATAATGAAGATTGTACGTTTAATTCGGACTGCAAATTCAAAATTGTGAAACACCACTCTGGGGCTACATTGGACATGAAGGATGGGAAAGTGAGAAATAACATAAAAATGTATTAGAGAACAGAATGTATGGTAAGTGCTACTCTAAGTGTGAGACAGTTCACTTTTATGAAGTTGAGGCACACTGGAAATCAGCCACCTTGTGTCTTGGGGGGTTTTTTTTGTGTTCTTTTTTTCGGTTTTGTTTTGTTTTTTCAGATAATAGCTCTAAATAATATGCTGAATTATTTTGATTTCTTAACTCTATAATCCCATAAATTGTTCTGGCTTTTTGAAAATCGACAATTCTAAAAAGGAAGTACTATTTGTTATACACACAATGAGTGGTATTATGCTTATCTAGAAATAGGTTTTTTTGTTACAATGTATGTTGTTAACTAAATGCTATAAGCACACAGCCAAAAGGCAAGGAGTAACCTGCATATGAAACTGTTGCTGAAGCAAGGAGCTCTGTCTTCTGCACTGAACCACGTGTGGCCATGAAATTAAAGCTTGAATCAGAAAGGGCAAACTCAAGGTGAAGAGCTCACCATTGTGCTTCTTGGGACCTTAATTCCCATATTCCTTAAGTTTTGTGTACTTGACCCTGTAAATGCATCTTGTCTGCACAAATGCCTGGTCTAACTCTCAAAGGAGCAGCAGGAAGGAGCCAGCTCTGCTGGGTGCAGTGCTGAACAGAGAAAGGTGTGTGCTTTGAAAGGGCCTGCAGAAGTTATGACCTGGAACAAAATTGTCCACGGACAACTGGAAAACACAAAGGAGTGGCATGGAACAGACATCTATCTACAGCACAAGTTATTCTTGAGCCTCCACGTTAATCTGTTTTTGAGTTGTGCAGGTGTACTCTTGCTCATTTTTGTCTGGTACTGATCAGACAAGGAATGCATATAGCTCTAAAATGATAAATAAATAAATAAGTAAATTAAACTTGCTCATACTTCACCTTTCAGGGTAAAGCATTTTCCTCTGGTTGCCTGGAAAATTTCATCTCTTCATACCAAATTTAATCCTGAAAAGCCTCTAAGTTTCTGAAATGGCAAATTTCCCGTTGGAAACTATGCAATGTGTGATTGCAGAGGTATTAATTCAGCTGTTGTTGTGTCTGCTGATCCCTATCCTGAAGCAGACTTCAAACCCCAGTGTCCCTTGAAAAATGAGGAAATGAGCTAAAGAAAAGTTCCTGGCACTTACCATGGAGAACAGGGAGATGGGGGATTTTTTGTTCATTTCATAGCCTTTACTACCTGGCACTGTATTGCTTTTAGCATGCAATAGCCATATACTTTGTATAGTTCATAATGCCAAGACAGGAGTATTGCAAATTATGAGAATTTAATTAGAAATACAATGTGCAGCATTTTATTGAAGTTATTGCTTGGCAATAGAAACTCAAGCTGTTCTGTAGCACCAACTCATTTTCAATAAAGATTAGAGAACAGACTGTATTTTTCTGCCTCTTTTAGAGCAATTCTCATTAACCTGTGCTTCCTTCTATTTTATGACAGAAATTCTTTGACCTTGAGGAAGAGAGTGCCTGCTTTCTTAAAGAACAGAAGAACACTTCCCTCCCCAAATTGAATCGTAACAAATATATGGTGACTGATGGAGCTGCATATATTGGTAAGTAACCACATCTCAAGAAATCCTAGTTTATATCCAAAAGCCTGAAATAACACCCTTTTGTAGATGAGCAGTCTACAGCTGATATGTTTTTTAAGTGAAGATAATAGTTCATTTCTTTGGGAACCTGGATGATGACTGAGTATTGAGCCTCTTCTCATTCCTTCCCCCCTGAATCAGTTTCTCAAGACCAACACTCTGCTTTCAGTATCTTAAAACAGACTGAAAACACAAATGTAACACAATTGATGAATCAGGTATAATTATTAGCATATTCTCTTGTTCTGCAATCCAGTGAAGATGGAGTGTTGTCCTTTGCCCATGTTATTACTAAAGCTATGGTCAATCCTGGAAAATACTGTACAGATGCCATTCATCCTCATCATCCAAAGCCTTACTCCATTTACTGTAATGACATTTCAGACACCCTCCTAACACTAGGTACATATCTAACTGGTAATTTGGGTTAAAGGTGTACTTAAGTAAAGTTGCTGTGTGGCAGCTCACAGAAGTTCATTACCAGTCAAATGCCCACTGAATGCAGGCTGAAAACTACCTTTTGAAAAATCTGAGTTGTGCGTAAGCTTACAGGATTAGAAAACCACTACTGACTTCAAAAGCAACTCACGACCTTTTAAAAAGCTGTCTGGTCTGCTGCAGCCTGATGCTTTAGGGACCTTACTGATGCACTGCCAAGGCCTTACCCCCCGTGATGGTAGAGGGAGGACAAAGGCTGCAGTCCAAAAGCAAGGTCCACACACATCAAACAGTGGGACATCCCAAGTTGTGTACAGATACAACTAAAATCTACTCCGAAAAGCCCACCCTGATGGGCTCAAAACACACACACACCTTGTAATCTACCCAAATCTTATTTTTTACACCCAGAACTGCAGCTCATTCCTCCCTCATCTCCAGAAGGTTTTATGATATCCACCTGCCCCTCCCTGAAATAATTTTTTCCACTCTATTTTAAATTCTTTCACATAGCCAGATCAAATCTCAGACCCTTGGAACTCATCTGCACAGCTTAAATTCTTAGCCAAGTTGGGTTTTTTCTTTCCCATTGTCCTTGCATCCTTAGCTACATATAAATTAAAGAATGAAATTATCAGCATTCTGTTAAAGTAATACAAATGCATGCTCAGGACCTGATACATATTTTACTTGAAAACATAGGAAAACATGTCCCTTGTGATGAGGTTTCAATTTACCATACCTTACAACTTTAGAATTCTTAACATTTGCTGGTGAAGTAATAACTTGTTTGTCCAAAATACTGCATGTGTTTTAAGCGTATAATTTAAAATACTTACAGTTTTAGTGAAATAAAAGGAAGTAACTGAAACACTTGGGTTACCTGTTTTCCATTGGTCCAGTTATCCTTTTTGCCCTGCTATCCCCAGGATTCAAAGTGCTTACTTGTTACCTTAGATTTCAACAAAGGTGGTAATAACTGGCATAAATCAGTAAAATCTATTTTTCTTTCCTCAGATAGTATCTATCAACAGGTAAGTTGTAAAAGATCTACTGGTTTGGAACTTTGAATTGTTTATACAGAAAAAAAAAAAAATCATTCTTGGCCCTGAAGAGGCCAGTGAGGAAAGTAAATGGAGTAATAATGTAATAGATGTGAAAAGAAGAGCAAATTAGTTTTGAATAAATAGAAGAGCCTGTTTTCACTTCTGACGGCTTAGAGGTGTTAAAACTTCCAGAAACAATCTTCACTATGCATGGTATGTATTGGAGCTTTTTCTTTTCTGCTGGTATTAAAAAAATAAAATTATTTCCATCTCTGCACTGGGGAAAATAGTAGTGCTTCCTTCTGGATTGCCTTTAGGGAGATCAGTTTTTTATTTGGTTCTTTTTTTTAAATGTTGGAAACTCACTGTTTATTCCTGCCTTTGCTTGCAGGTAATTTTGATTGGGTAGGAAATGCTTTTACGCAGAATGCTGGAGCTGGCCTTGTTATCAACCAAGCAGACGCGGGGAACAGCACAAGCATCATTAAGCAACTCAAGGCTGTTTTTGAAAGGGACTGGTATTCACATTATGCCAAAAGTTTACAACCAACAAAAATCCCAAACTGCTTTAACCACAAACTCAATAAAGGAACTTCAAATAAGACTGCCATGAGCAATGTGAATTAGAAAGACTATTTTACCATTTAGTATGGCAATGAAGAATTACGTTGGGGTGTAGCCTTCTTTCATATTTACAGACAAAAGACTTAAACAAAAAGCAAAAAAAAAGTTTGGTTTGGGGGGGGGTGTTTTTAGGAAAAAGCACACTTATATTAAATCTGTCTAACATATATTCTCTGTATGAATTATTTAAGACTTTCAAATTTGTTACTTCTGACACTGAATGTCATTTCCGCTTCCATGCGAATTTTAATGTTCCACATTTGAACTTATCAGCATGTGTCAATGTTTCTGTTTTAGGACTTTCCCCAATTGCCAGCCTGGCTAGAACAAACCTTGAGGCCAAATGAAGATTCAAGCCTCTGGCATTCCAAATGAAATTCTGAAATGGCATTCTAAGATGTTATTATTGACATACAAGTAGATGGTAGGTTTAGTGTAATAGAAAGTGTAAAGAAATAAGCAAGGTTTCACCCATATAAATAATTCCCTTTAAATAACTACCCAGTCATAAAAATACATCCTGGTTTTGAGCATTTACTTTGAGTATCACTATTCCATGCCTTCTAACTAGCCTTAAAATACATTGGAGTTACAGGACTGGTAATTCATTCATCTCCTAACAGTATGAGAAATTTTTGAGGAGTTGGGGTTGTCCTCATCAAGTTTGTCATATTCCCTAAAGCCTCTCAGATTTTTTTATCAAAGTAGTGTGGATTCCTTTCAACAGAATAGTTATTTCCAATTACATGCATTTCATCTAACAGTGAAAATCTCTGGGTTAATAGCTAAAACTTAGGACAGATTTTTTTAATGTTTTTGTAATCTCAAGGAAGTTTCTTCCCCAAGTTAAATATTTATCACGTGTGGGTCAGCAGATATGTGATGACTCATTATTAAACCAATGCACATCTCAAAATCAAATACTGCTTTTTAGAAAGGCCAAGGGTTATGCAAAATAATGCAATAATTGTTGTTAAATGATCATATAGGAATTTTGTTGATTTTTACACTGAAGAGTTTGCTTTCCTAACTTCTACATTAAAAAGACATAAAAATTGTGAAGTGACATTTTTTTGTTAAAATGTCACCCGTATAGGTAAATACACCTGCATGGACAGAAAAGTGATGCCTTCATTTAGACCACAGTTTTAGTTGGTGTCAAAAGTGTGCCTCTACAATCACAACTCAGTTGCACCAAGAAAAAACTGTTCTACGAAAGTGTGAATTTGCTCTTTGAAGAAATACACATAAAGGTTTGACGACAGATTTTTCTCCAGTCAGAGATGTAATAGCATAGTTTCATAATAAAAATGTTTCACTACTATGCCTCTGCTTCCACTGAAGAAATACAGCCATGAATGCAAACTGCATACTGCATTTTGTTAAATATTCACAGAACCTTTTCCAAAATGATGCCTTTCGTCTCATCTCCTGAAGGCACGCTTCAAAAGCAGAGGGCCAAAAGAGAAAGAAACCCAACCATTTTCCAATGTATTACTTTAATCTTAAGAGGAAGTTAAAAACCCACCTTGATATTGAAAACATAGATTACACTTATAAGGTAAAAAATTCAAATTTATTTTACAGTAAGCACAACTTAGGGAATTCTAATAAATCAACATATACATAACTTCAAATTGTCAGCTAGAGATATCCCACAAGACTAATTATGAACCCAAAAGGCACACTTTTGACAAAGCATCTCTGTTTATTTTGCAATTGCAAAGATTTACTTCATAATGATAAAACAAAAAACTTTTAAGATTGTCAACTTTTACAGAAAATATTTTGCACAGCTCCAATAGTCAGTAACATTTTCTGATACTCAGATAAACACCATGCCATGTATTAGTCTCGCGCACACACGCACACACACACACACAGAGAAAAGCATAAAATCTGACATACTGATAAGAAACAAGTATTGAAAAAGAAAAAGGTTTCCTGAGTTCCTATGAGGAAAGATCTTTGTGAGGAGAAATTTCTGGGTTTTCTTCCCTCTGTATATAATTTAGAATACGTATAACAAATATGGGAGAGAGATCCCCAGCACTTAACTTACTTGTTGTGGATTTTTTGTTTTGTTTAAGAAATGAGTATTAGTCCAGATTAATTTATGGTGAAAATTTCAGCTGAGTTATACCACCAATAACTTTAGTCTTACGAGTCAAAAAAACCACAAAATGAACAAACAAAAATCCCACCACATTTTTAAAAGCAGGTGGAGATAGTTGTATGGTTTCTGAGGTCCCCATAGATGGGTGATCTTAAAGATTGAGATAATACCATGTCCTTATATAAAACAAAAAATAATTCATGCAAACAAAAAACCCCACTCTGTGGAGTTTTTAATTGTAGCACCTAATGGCAATAGTACACAGTAATCAATCAGTGTAGGGGTATTCTTCCCTCTTGCATTATGGATACTGCAAATGTGTTATGTGTATACATCTTGTATAAGTAATTGAGGATCTGAGTGGAGCAGAAATTTGTCAGACGATAAAGCTAAGCTGTTTACAAAGCAGGATTTATTGATGACATCAGTACTGACTGATTTAGTATAACAAATGAATGGTAAAATAGTTTTACTGGACAGATCCTAGGAAAATGCAGATCATGAATACTAACAGGATCTGTTAGTTTGCAAATATCTTCTTATTGGCTAGATAAACAAATTCTTGGTGCTTCAATGACCCCCCTCAAAGAGTAGATACATAAAAGCTTTTTTTTTAAGTGCCAGTATGTTTTTGTTTTATGAATGGAAGAATTTGGGTGGTTTTGAACAACTTTCAATGTGAAATACTGCCTAGCCATCCTATAAATGGAATGGCAGACTCAAATTTCACTTGGTATAAAGTATGGATCAATACTGTAATAACTGTTTAGAATGGTGTCAGCTCCAAAGTAGTACAGAAGGCCTTGATCTATTACATTAGCCAAAAGACAAAGTGCATCCTTGGGCTTCAGCAAATAGGAAATTTAAAATATGAGATTATTTTTTGAAACTAAGGGGATTATTGCCAATTATTTGGCCTGGGCCAGTGCTGTTACTGTTTAACTAGATTTGCTAAAACAGCCTCGATTTTGGCTTCAGATCCTTCTACCACTGTAATAAATTGGAAGCAAATCCATTAGAGAGATTTCATGCTAGTTTAGCAAGGATCAGACTCTAAACTAGTTTCCTCTTGCTTCTGCTCTCCTGATTATCACCACTGCACAGGCTATTTCCTAACTAAACAGGGATTTGCATTCAGGGGTTTCTCACAGACCTCACAGGCATAACCCAAAAGATGCACTTTCTCTAGGCCCTTCTAACTGGCATTGCTAACTCTGTCATATTAAAGGCAATTTCCTAAACAGAACAGTTTTATTCTTAAAGAATATAGACTGTAATTGTTGTTTGCTGCAAACATTTACTAGTGCCTTATTCATACAAGTTTTTGTTTAACTGTTCCTCACATGAAGTCCTGCTAAAGATCCTGTATCTAGTACTGAGGCATACAGCAAACTTCCTAAGTAAGAAGACATTGTGATGTTTGCATTTTAATACCTAAAACTAGAGTCACAAAAAGACAAAACTGACTGCGAGATGTTGGTTCAAACCACATGCACATCTAAACTGGAGCGTTTTTATCCAATCCTAGTTCAAGAACTAAATTTCACAATTTACTCCTGCCTTCATTATCAAATAATCTACAACTCAGTTGACTTATTCTGTCCTGCCAAGGTATAAAATTTTATTTCCCCCAACATCTAGCTGCTATCAAAACCATAATCACAGAAATTCCTGTAAGCACAGGTTGAAGCCCAAATATCACATAGTAGCTACTTTCCAGATCTTGCATGTTAAGTCTCAAGTTGTTTTGGGCCAGCTACTTTTTCTGCCTGAAGCATGAGCTTCCACAACTACTCTCACCTTCTCTTTGAAGACCAGAAAGGCATGGATTATGTGCTACAGCACAATGGCTCTAGCTGTACCCTAACAGGAACAGATTTAGGTTTTACCCAATATAGGGCCAAGTGTTCCTCCCGGTAAATCCAGGCTGTTCCGGTGGTTCAGAAGAGAGCTTGAGAAACAAGTAGAAAAGCCTCCAAACGCTATTTTTAAGACCTACCCATTATTTGCTATACTACCAGCTACTTAAATTCTACTACTTTGTTGAGATTTGCACACATAAAAACTGAACAAATGAGTTCTGTTACCTGCCAGTTAACCCTAATCTAAGAAAAAATCCAGACAATTTATAGGGGTTTTTGTGACTTTAGCACGTATTTACTGGAAAGAGTGTATGCACTCTCATCAAGATGGTAAAGACATCAGTTGGCTATTCCAGTTCTTCCAGCTGAAGTTCTAAATATCCCAGTCTCAGATCATTATACACTTAACTCCTGAGAATGGCCTTACAGAGTGCACTAAATTATCTAGAAACCCTTCTGGTCTTCAAAATTAACTCTTCATTTTAATACAAAAATATTGACTAAATGTTTAGTATGTTTCCAGATGGTAATTTCTGGTGCTGTGTTTTTCTTCCGCTCTTACCCGTTCTCTGCCTACATCTATGATATATTCATGGTTTTTAGTCATTGTCATTCCAATGCAATCTTATGTAAAGAAACCAGAATGAATCCTTGGTGTGTTTAAAATTCACAATGAAGCCTCCCGAGTTGAAGGTACCAGTGAACATGCTCCACTTCTAACACTGCAAGGTATAGCAGCTTAACTGATACTGTAGGAGATTGCTTTTCTTAGCTGTAGTTTTTCACTTTAATTACTGCTGGATGTTATTTATGAATTTCTCAGTATTGAATCAGGTTGCTCTTGGATCATCACTTTGCACAAATGCCTTAGAAGCTTGCCAAACTAGCATGTAAAAGAGACCTCATTCAAAATAGTTTAGACAAGAGAAGAACTCATGTGCTTTATGCTCTGAAGGGTGCTGAAGTCAATGGATAAACTCCAGTCTTATAATAAAGTGGAGCTTTCTGTTGTACCTCCTGTATAGATTAACCTTGCATGGGCTTCCAAGAAAGGTCTATGAGAATTGTTTGTTTGAATTACCTTGTGATCAGCAATTTTCAGAGAATCTGTAGAAGAATCCAGCTGTATTGAGTGGTTCAACACAGGAACTTAAACATGGTTTTCATGAACACATTTATATTCCATATCCATATGATACAACTGCATTAACATGTTAATGTCAGGTTTTCCCTACAGTTCAAAAACATGTAGGACAAAAATCAAGCTACTGCAGCCTATTTCTGAAAACATTGTTAAAAGCAGATTTTAAAAGTGTATTTCAATTCTGGCTGCAAATTATTCTGCTATAGTAATGTAGTCAGCTCTATTTTGTTCACAACAAATTCTGTGTTGCGATCTTACAGGAAGACTCAATAACTTTTTAACCCTGTAAAATAACCATGATCATTCTCCCTTTAAGAACAGAAAGAAGGTCGATGGCCTATTCAGGCTACAGAACATAAAATATAATAAAATGGCTGGCAACTGCAGCATTCCAGAGAATTATTTTGTGTTACTTTATGTTGCATAGCCACAAATATGAACAATATGAATTACATGTATCACAATGGTGTTGCATGAACACATAGTGGACACTGAATCTCATACAGTAAAATCCATCCCTCTTGTAACAGCATAAAATGTAGTAATGATAGAGAGGAAGGGGCAAAAAGACCCAGAAGCAAACTAATAAATCAGCTTGAGTTAATGGACTGAATGCTGACATAAAAGCTCTGGACTGCATTTTTATTTTGTTCCTTTCTCTGCAAAATCCTGTTTTTCTCATGCATCCTCTTGCTCATCTTTATATGAGTGAACTCCCATGATTGCTTTCAGAACAAGGAAGGAACAACTATGAGCTTCTGCTTAACAGAAAGAAATCAGCATGAATAAAAGCCCTTTGATTTTTGTTTAGCAGATACCAAGAAGTAAAACACTACTGGAACTGGGACTCCTTCTTAGACATTAGAAGTTTCTAGTGTAATATAAGGAGAATTGACAACATAGCACATGCCTGCAAATTTCACATCACACGCAGCATTTGCTTGTGATTTGCTTATTCTCTCAATGTACAAATACAGTCAGCAGACAGATTCCATTCTGAACTACCGATAAACTGGTGAAAACTAAGCACAAGTATCAGGCAATCCAACTTGACACATTCAAATGAGGAAAAGGAATCCTCCCAAAAGAGCTAACTGTATAAAGTTTATAAGTCACTTAGAAGTCAGAATTATTTTCAAATGTAACTTTGAGGGACTTAATGGGGATTTTAATGGGAAAGGAATCTTTCTGTTAAAGATTAAAGGCATGCATCTTAATAAGGTTATAGTGTAGTGTCTAAGCAAGACAGCATATAAAATGTAGAATGAGAAATATGTAGACCAAATGGAAATTGAAATATGTAGACCAGCATTTTATTGACTGACCTGCTAACAAATATTTTCCAGTGGATTTGCTCAGTCTTCAATTACTTCACAATATTCTCTTAAATTACTCTGCAAGTATTCCTTATTTGTATTTCTTCAAGTGACACTGTACCTGTATTCAGTGTTTCACTGGAAAGCTGACAAAAAGGCAGGATGCTTCTGGAAGTGATAGCTATTTCTTTCTAAAGGTCAGAGGTCTTCCTCTCATCTAACCTGTCCTCTTATTGTCTCCTACTTCTTCAGCAATCCAGTCCAGGCTTACACGTGTCATTGCCTGAGTAGCAAAGAGAATGAAGTATTTTTAGTCACCTGCTGTTTCTGAAAACTGCTAGCTGTTCAACGTGTTTTTGCCCTTTGAGAGATCCCTTGTCTAATGAGATACTTAAAGTATAATAAAGGAGGCCAAGCACATAATTCCAGGTGCCTCACATAATTCTTTACCTAAAACGACACATAGGCAAAAATTTGGAAAAAGAGATGGAGGGCGGAGGTAGGGAGAATGCTTGGCAAGCTTTAAATGAGCTAGAGGTTCTTCCGATGATATAAATACCTCTTCTGGTAAACTTACTTTATTCTAGAATAAACCATTCTTTACCACACAGCCAGATTTGCAGTGACTGAAATATGTGGCTAACTTCAGCATGAAAAGGTGAGAGGCCCCTCGTCTTTATGACTTGGACTAATTTCTTCACTATGTAAGAGAGGTGGAAGAGGCAGGTAACATTGTTTCCTCTTCTGAGGGAATAGGCCAGCTTGCTACTAGAAATAGAGCTGAGAAGGTTTCTAAAAGAAGCAAAGATCTTACGCATCTGACTTCTATTAATTCTCCCAAGATGGTGCATCTCTATGAGAACTTGGGGTTCACAGCTTTTGTACCAATTTCTTTGTGGCAAATTGTCAGACTTCTCAGGAGAGCTCCTTTTCCTTCTTCTCACTATGCTCAAGAAAGTTGTGACAGATTTTTCAAAGACATTTCTAAACTAGACTGTAAGTATTTTCCCTGTGAAAAGGAAAAACGAAGGGCAGGTTCAGCGAGGAATCCAAAGAACCTATTACAAGTATTAAAATACATAAGAAGTCAAGATCAAAACCACAAGGCATTCTCATTTTTGCCAACAAATGAGACTTGGGAAAATAATTGAGAGGCTAATGCAGTACCTCAGATTAATGATACTGGAATTTATAAACCAAAACTCTGTTACTTTTATGGACAGTCTCCACATCTAAACTGCTGCTCTCAGTATGCAGAGATGCAGTGAAGAACCAGAGAACCACTTTGCTGTGCTGTACAAAGGTTTCAGCATTCGAAGTCTTATGTCCATTTCTCAATGTATACAGCTTAAAAGGTAGGCTAAAAAATGGGCTTCCGTGGATATTTACACAGACCTTACTGCCAAATAATCATCGAAAACCAGTCACTTCTCACAGCAGTTGTGTCTTCAGATGTCACCACAGAGATCTCACTAAACAAGTCTGGAGAAAGGCAGAAAAGCAACATCTGTGGCAGCAAGTAAACCAACCAAAAAAAGCTGCAAGCCCATTTTCCAAATGCTAGTTGATTCAATAAAAGCACTCAGATGCCCCCATCCAGCTCAGATTCCAAATGTCCTTGTATCAGATTCCAAGTACAGACTTGAGGCTCCTCACACACATACACAGAGACATGTCCTCAAAGGAAAAGTGAGTCTCTATGCCAGAAGAGCTTGGAACATCTCTAGTACCATTACTTGTTCCACCGCTGTACTACTCTTAAATAAGGTTGACAGGAAATACTACAGCTTTCTGGAAAGGGCCACATATCCTTTACTAGAAAATGCAAATATGCACACAAAGAGACTCAGAATAATGAATTACCAAAGTGGACTCCTGGCTGCAGCACAGAGGGACATCAGTGTCACCATTTCTGATAGCACACACCAAAGCCATCTATTCACCTTGTCATTCCCACACTGCATGTGTGCCAAAGCTCACTTTTTCAAAAAACAAAGGGCAGTGTTTCTCTCTCAATGAAACATTCCAGAGAGGATTATACCTTTCCTTTTTTTTTTAATAGAGAGAACAGCAATCACTGCCCCACTTCTTGCTTCCCTTTCCACAGTCCACTTTGCAAATTAGCAAATGTTACCACCATCTCTGCCTCATCTTTTTCCTTTTCAAGCTATTTCCTAAATGCTGCTTCTGAATCCCTTGCTGCTGCTGCTTTGTACACAAGGATGAATCCCTGCAAGTTGCATTGTTGGTGCTGTAACATCCTACAAGGTTACTTCCACTAACTTTACCTGAAGTGCTCAGAAGAAGGAAGTGCATGCACACGATATTTAAAGACACACAGATTACTATGTATGAAGGCAAGGGAAGTCAGGACTAATGCAGAATGAAGGCACTACTGGAAAAATACCTGGACAGAGAAAGGGTCTAAAGTCATACTCCTCAATCCAATTTCACCTGGGCACACCCGAAACCTGTAACAGGATCTAGAGCTCAATTTTGCAAACCTTGCACAACTAACACAAGCCTTGCCTCCAGGTATTCTGTTTGCTGTTGTCCTGGAGTCACACTCCAGGTTAACCTGCCAAGCTAGGCAATAAAAAGTGAGTCAAAACCACAGACAACTTCAAGCCACATGACCTCAACTTTATCCTCCAGATGGCATTTGGCCACAGAGGGTGTCTAACCTGGGCACTTGTCATCTTGTGACAGTTAAGATGGTCCAAGCTCACCATCATATATAACACCACCACCTTCAAAAGAGCAAATGAAGAAAGAAGACCTCTCTGCAAACATATTGTAAATCTCTGAATGTGACTTTGGCACTGCATTGTATTTCCCAACACAATCTAAAAGTATCAGAAGTCCTGCGTAGAGTTTGCAGAGCTAAAAGGGTATGTACTATATGTTTCCTACTATACCTCTTCTGATGGAATATATATCAAATAGAAAAATCTGTCTAAACTAATTTTGAAAACTGCATGGCCAGCTTATGCAGTAGCTAGATCTGTGGCAAGGTTACAGTATTACTCTCTAAGGAGAATACAATTAATATGCGTATATATTTTGTTCAATTCAAGCACTGTGTAGTCTCCAAGTTCTGCTATGAGAAGTATCGATCACTTCTCATTATCCTTCCTATTCCAAAACACAGTATTTATCACAGATGTGTACAATACAGCGGCATAGCTTAGGCCTGTTATATAGGTCAGTATCTGCAATGCACATGAGAACATAGTTTGCCACTGCAAAGGAGAGTGGCTGCAAAATCTATTTTGGATAATCCAATTTATATTTGAGGAAATCAGTGTGTGGTCATTTCTAGAACTGCAAATATAAGGCAACTGCTGCATGCTTGTATATTTGATAAGTTTTATTATACTATATCCTTATATGAATGCCTATGCAGTGTAAATGCTTTAATATAAGATACTGAATGGTTTTTTTTACACATTATTTTCTAAACAATGCTACATTTTACTGCATGTTTATTCTTTTTTTTTTTTGTGTTGGTACAAAGTGCAAGCTGCAAGACATGTGATTTTAATAACTTGCACAACAGCTATTCAAATCCATTATAAAAACATGTTCTTATGTAAAGACTTAATTTGGCAAGAAATGTGCTTCCTTTAGACAATGGGCTTGGTTCACAGCAATACCTGTGTACTTAATGTTTACTTATTTAAAAAAAAAATATCCCTGAATCTGTAAATGTGGCCATTGACTCTGCTGCAAACCACTATGTCAGTATGCTTTGGTACCTTTGAAAATGTAAATCTGCATTTACTAGGAAAACAGATGACCTGTCCTGATGCAAGTTGAAAAACAGTGCTGCAATTGAAAATGCCCAATCCTGAGCAGCCACTGCAGTTGGTGCTGCAGGATCACTATGTAGCAATCTTTTTTCTTTAAACAATACTTGCTCAAGACCTTAGTACCATGAGTTAATGTTACTTGATTGTGAACTGGGCCCACTGTTTACAGTATTACTATTCATAACCAAAGTTCAGTGCAATTAACAAAATTGATCAAATTCATTCGTTTGGAAGAAAAAAGGAAAGAGACTGATTTTGCTGATGTTTTGGAGAGCTGGCTTGGTACAGAGTGTTGCTTCTGTACCAATGCATTTTAAACATAAGGAAATCATTGTCTGAAAGACTGATGGCTAAGACAGCATTGTCAGTGGTAATATACTGCCGGTGATATAACATAAATCAAGGTAGCAATGCATTAATTTAAAGATATGTAAATATTGATTTTAATGCTGCAGCATCATAGATACCATTTTTCACTGCTTTGATATCTAAGGATTCCTAGTACTACACCAACGTATTTTATCTGCTCCGTTTTTTAGTTTTGGTACTTTCATTCAAAGCAAAATAACTCCCATTTCTTTGTACTGCACTGAAATAAAGAATCTTGTTTCAGTACATAATGCTTTTCTTATTCTCTCTGGTCTGTTTGTTTCTATGAGCACCAAATCCCAGATACTAGCCCCTAGTGTCCAGCTCCCAGTACACTGGCTCCCAGTCCCCTGTACATACACATCCCAAAGGCACACCAGGCAGCACTGACAGACCACCTGGTGCCTCCATCCTGGACTCCGCAGAGACTGAGCAGCCCTGGCACTGGTACCAGACCACTGGGACATCTGCAACATGATCCTCTTTTCCAGTAGATTCACATTAAAGTTCTAGTTAGAACCTAGGAAAGCAGGCACTACCCTGGATTTCTCATTTCTCGGGAGACTGACTTTGTGATTTTCTGTTGCCAGGACTGCTGTCACATTCTGTTAATAATACAGGAGTCCTAACTAAATGAACATAAATTCCCCTCTGATTTGCATCTAAAAAGCTGCTACCAGGTCTAATTCTAAATAATTTGCTCTATGGAGACTCATGTTCCAAGTAGTGTGGAAATGAGAACACTCAGCAGCAGATAATACTCAAACAAAAAGGTAAAGACTGACAGGAGATGGGAGGAAGCTGAATTTCCCGAGATAAGCACTGGCCTCAGTACCATGTGCTTCCATAAGAGCTGTTTTATGTTGTACCAGGAAGGGAGCTTTTGACTGCACAGGTCCCCATGGGGTGAACAATAGTTGCTGCACTGTGACCCACAGTGTTTCAAATACAACACCTGAACAGATTTCAGGTACAGCAGGAGTGATGAGGGCAGAATAAGGAGAAGGAATCAATTCCCATGAAAAGAATTTTTACCTTAATTCCCAAACTACTTATGTCTCCAATTTTTTTTTGACAATATCAGAGCACCTCGCTTTCACATTTTGCATGCTTTTTGCAAGACAATTATTCTACTTGATTATTATTTTAGTGCCCATTTTCACAAAAAATGAAGTATATACTTAACAAAGATATGCATTTAGGAACTCAATATTCTTTTCACATATACAGCTTCAAAACAATCATATTAAGCAGGAAACAAAATATTAGTCCTGTTTACAGACAATTAGCAACTATAATTGCTTACTGTGCACTGTATCACTACAATTAGTCAATGCAAAATACACGAAATTTAAATTCAGCTGCTGACATCTATTTTCATGTTAAATTTCCCTTCCAAACATGCTTTTTTTTTTTCTGGAAATATGCTTGGAAATATTCAGATGCATTCCTTAAGAAGACAAAAAAAATGTCAATCCCAGTAGCTGAAAAGAAATCAGCTGCAGTGTCACAGCTACAGTGCAGGCCACTGCCACTGGACTGATTCACAGAGAAGGAAAGGATTTTATCCTATTCCCTGTCTTTGATCACATCCAACAGGATTTGTGCTCCTGTGGAATGACACGATCATGGTGATATGGGTGGGTCCCCTTTCCATTCAGAATCACATGCACGAGAAATGCCACCTTTCAAGTAAAGCAGATGATGCTTCCTTACAATACTATAATGCTTTTAATAGGATACATCCTTTTCAGACTTGGTATCCACCTCCAAGGCAGTGCATACATTTTATCAATTAAAGTAGGGCACTGGTCCCAAAGATTTTGATTCATCTCCAAGAATAGTGTGCTAAGACAGACCATCTCTGGTTAAATAACTCCTGGACATCCTATACTTGTTGGCCCAACACAAAACTCCAGCCCACTCTGAGAATTCTGCTAAAGGTAGCCCACGTTTTGAAGCTGTATTATAAGACAAGAATAAAATATTCAGAACAGGTGTTTGACTCATTGCAAGAAATTTTCCAAATCACTTCATTCCTGCTGTCCCACAAGCAATGGTAAAACAATGCCATGAAAATAATACACAGGAGGTCTGAAATTAGAGGGCAAAGAAATAATTGAACAGCAATAACCCACTTTTCAGGCTCCCATGTCTCAAATTTTTCCTCTGAACAAAGTCCTATTTTGCGACAGAGAAGGGATGTCTTTCTTCAAGCCTTGCACAGCCTTCTGCAGCCTGCAGTTTAAAACTCATTCAAGATGCTAGATAACACAAAGATGAAAACACAAGTCATGGCTCAGTAACAGAGTCATGTTCCAATCCCTACCCTGTATCCTTTTTATGGATATAGCCACTATTGAACCAGTATGGCAGTAAGCCCTTAGGTAGATTTCACTGCTGGTGTAACATAATACTCCCAAAGACTATGTTCAGCCTGCCAACAACATGCCAACACATCCCCAAGGGATTTCTGAGCTCCCAGAAAGGTCATGTCTTCTACAGCAGAACCAGCTCTGTGAGCTCTGTTTTAAAGGCTTATAAATGCTCAAAGCATCTCAACCCATGAAGAACTATTGTAACAGTACAGTCCAAGAGTATCTGCAAGGGCAAGCTTAAAAGTTAAGGACCTGGTCATACAAACCCATTTCTAATGAAAGGTGCCATTTACATCAATGGGATAATCTCAGGAAGAACCTGAGGATCAGCACATTCATTTCTGTTCATATTGATACAGAATTTAGAGAGTTGCAAATACTGAAAACCTCAGGGATGGCCCTTTCAAAATGGACCCTGGTTGTATTAGAACCACAGCAAATACTTCACAGATAAGCAGCAAAGTCTATGTCCAGTGATTTTCAGTCTAAGAATACTCTTCTGAACCCCTTCAATTTTCTTTTTTAAATGTCTTCTGATCTTCAAGCAGAGAAAATGGAGATGGGTAAGGCTGTGGCATCAGCTTAGTGAAAACAAAATACATATAGGCAATGAAAAGAGCATTCCAAGCCGTGGCTACCATCCTGGAAAGTCTGGTCCCCAGCTTTAAGTGTCAAACTCTTTGCAGAACAATATTTCAAAAATACCATGTTCTCAATCACCTGATTTGGAGAAAAAAGTTTTTCTAACTCAATGCAGTGGATTCAGCCATATCATGGGACACCCAAAATAGACAGAGTGATGCTGCCTGACCTCTTTAGGCCTGTACTTCAGTGCTTGCAAGGAAATGGTGCAAAAGAGTCAAAGGCTGTACCCCGTCACTGATCTATTCTCTGACCTAAGTGTACAGCAAAAGTCAGTTCTCACACTGAAAGGTGAAATTTATCTCAAGGCCTCACTTTTTTTGCTGTTACAATGCCTTGTCAGAATTCACGACTCTACAATTGTTATGGTGTATGTATGATAGAGGGAGCTACTTGACATGCACCCTTCTTTCTGGTGACTTGATAAAAGTCACTCACAGTAAAAATTCTGCAGGTTACAGCACAAGAAACATGTTACACTCTAATGAATGAGTAATCAAAAAAAATAAGCTGAATTCTACACTGCTCCATAGATGCAAAGAGGATGGCAGGGTAACAAACAGGAAAGTGGAATAAATAACAAAATCCAAGGAAAAAGTTGAAAACCACTTTTAGGTATTCGCTCTGCCATGAGGTTTTAGTCCCAACATGCTTGGAGTCCCAAGCCTCTTCCAAGTCTCAAAGCTCTTTAACTAAAACATTTTGTGGAATTAGCCAAGAAACAGGTAACAATAGACAACTACTTTTCTATTTTGAGTATAACCTTATGCGAAATATAACAAAACATAGAGACTTAAAATTTTCATAAGGATGGAACACTTTGAAGATTTTGGCTTACCTACCTTTAAGCAGGCAAATTAAAAGCTCAGAATAGCTGCTAAATACTATGCTTTACAGGAAAATATTTTCAAATTATCTATTTTTCCTGTGAACCCAAGGTAAAAATGTATTAGAATAATCTAAAAATAAAAGAACAAGAACAAAATGGTAAGATCTTTAGTACTTAAAGTCTGTATTGTCAGGAATTCATATTGCTGCCTTTGACACACTGTGGCCAGACACATCACATCATTAACAATAAATACCAGGACTAGAAGTTCAAACAAATTGGATCTTGTTCCATTGCCATTTCTATAAAGAGGAAGCAGAAAAGTCAGTTGTCACAAGTTTTATTGATATAGCCTATAAAACTGCTTATTTGCAATTCCACCAAGTTTTGTTAGCCTGTTTTGCATTTCATTTGGTTAATAATAGGGGAGAGGGGTTTACTATCATTATGGCCTCTGGAATGTGTACAGGACTTGAACATGAATTATATTAACAGCAAAGAAATTAATGAGAGAATCAGGAGATCCAATCTGGAAGATAGAAGCATTAATTTAAGCTACTACCCAAGTGATCCCTCTCGGTCTTCTGCCCACCTGTTGTACACAAATCTCCTTCAGAATAAAGTAGATTCTGTGACAAAGCCAGGACTTGAAGAAGGAAGCGCACAGGTTAATCCTGATACAAGTTAGCCTTCCCACAGGACCCATACAAGTTTACAGGCAATGAAGGAAATTCTCAGCAAGGCCAGAAAGGTTTCACTTGCCAGAGTCAGGTATCACAGTTCAGTTTTGGATGGGTGCTCAAGAGTCCCCAGGTATGGTGGCAAAGGGCCCCAGGACATCTGTTTGCAGCCTGGCAAGTGGCCACTAGACCAGTTTGTGTTGTTAAATGCTCAGAGCCCCATCAGACATTTCCCTAGAGGCAGAGGCCAGAAAATGCAGCCAGTAATGGCCCCTTCCAGAGGCAGAACCTCATCCTCCCTCAGGAAGGTGTCTGGTAGCAATTTGAAACAATTTATGTACTCCACATAAACTTAATATCCCTCTCTTTATCTCAATTAGTGATATTTTACCTCAAAACTGCATACAGGCTTCCTGACTTCACAGGCAATGTGCCCATAATTGTGCCTGTCTGACCTCATAGCTTGAAATTTATAGCAAAAGAAACCATTTTAACACTTTAGCCCAGCTCTGCAGTCAAGCCACAGATCTTTGGAGCACCTGTTGACCAAAATCAAGTCCCAGATGACCAAGTGACCTAAACAATGTGCACAGTAACTGCAAGCCCCAGTGAGACTGTATACCATCCTGCTAGATTAGGAATTGTTTGCTCTTAAGAGTAACACTTAGAGAGAGATTACCAAAGATCACTTCTGTTACAGCTCAAAGGAAAAACAGCTTACATCAGGAATTTGTATGTTGGTCTGCCATCACTAGAGTACTCAGTGACAAAAGTCTGAATAAATTCACAGCACAGCCTTTAATTTATTTATCTGGGCTAGTTCTGGGCTACAGTAGGTCATAAAAAGCATGAGATCAGATCCCAGACAAAAATTACTACATCTCAGAGTACCAGTTATTAAAGGTCTGACTGTAACTAGACAGATGGAAACAGAGAGCAGGCTTTTACTGCTCATTTAGTCTCTCTCAATAATACTTCAAGAAATTCTCTTCTTTCAAATAATAAAAAGTAATGCTTGTACACCGTGAAAAAGGTATTATAAAATGGTACCATTAGAAAAAATAAACAACTTTTGATGTAGCAGCAGACATGTAAGAATTCCCAAGATGTCGTGGTTGGCACAAGCAGCTCTCTCTGGCATGCCGAAGTACTCAGGTACTCCCAGATGGCTCAAAGATATTCTTACACACTTTCCTTTGCCCTGGAACTGGATGAAGTGTTTCATCTCATTTCAGTCTCTCCTCGTCTTGCCATAGCAGGGGGTACCGATTTTCTGCCAGGTGTCCTAGACTTATACACAGCTAGCAAAGCTCTTTTCCTCAAATTTGCTGGTATTGCCAGATGAATAAACCTACAGGTAACCAGAAATACTTTGTACCTACAGTATCATGGGTGATGAGCAGAAGAAGTACAAAGCCAATAAATCTATGAAGTATAAATGACCTAGTGTACCATGAAGCTTTTAACAGGTCTTTTCCTTGGCTCCGTGGCAGAGAACTACCTCTCTTCTCACCAGAGCTTCAATTCAAATCCTACAAGATCTGTTAAAACACTTTTAGTTTCCAAACACACATTGTCCTGCTCCAATGCTTCCCCCCGCCCCCAAAACAACAATGGAAAATTATGGGGAATTTGACAAATAGAAACCTGCCAATTCGAGAAGGATTATGTCACAACTAAGCCAGCTTTGTTTTACACGAGGTCCAAACTTAAGCAAAGAAAAGCATCTATTTGTCAGCACTGTACAGTACTTTTCAGCTCACATCTCAGCACACCTCCACAGGCCTGCCTTAAGGGCTAGGGCCAGCATCAAAATCAATAATGTTGGTAAGTGCTGTTCCTCAACATTTTAAAACTGTTAGCTCCTGAGTCAAAGAAGTATCAATAAAGAAACAAAGGCATGCTCTGACTCAAGGTGTTTCTGATCACAGTCGCCACATAAGGGTACCAGACAGAATGTACCTACAAAAGAAAAAAGTCTGGAAGTCAGTTCACGTAGCATCATTCTCCTGAGCCTTTGTGTGTCTCCATGAAAGGGTGTTACCATTTCATTTGACTTCAAACTCATTTAAAAACAAAAAAAATCTCTAGAAGACAGGCCACACACAAAAAGTCATAGTCCACCCCGGCATCCCACCATGTGTGGGCGCTGAAAGGGGGTCAGGTGAGTCTAGTAGCTTCTCAGTATTTCCTGTCAAAAAATGCAGGTATTCTGAGAAGTAGTTCTCAAGCCAAATGAAAAAATAGGCTGGTCCCAGTCTTCTGAAAGCCCTTTCCTTCTGCCAAGCTGCTGAAAAATTGCTTTCACAGCAGAAATGTTGCATGGAAAATTAACGATTCTCTCACAGCACAGTTATTTGCCATGCAGAAGAGCAGCTTGTGCAGTCCACTGGACTGGATACACATCACTGTAACAAAGAAATCCATGCTGTGGGAAAGCTTGGTATCTGAAATGTACAGAAAGGAGAAACCTAAGCAAAGCTGAGCTTCCAAATGGCAGCAGTGCTTTCTGCTTGATGCCATGAGGGTAATGGTCACATGGCTCCTGAGCTCCCTTCAGCGCCCAGCGAGGCAACAGAGTGCAAGGCACAGTCACTTTGCTTTTCATACCTGGATCTCTTGCAGTCTGGAGCTGCATCCAGTCCTCTTGTGTCCTCTTGGAGAGGGACAGAGCACTGTCATTTCTTTGTGGGATAGGTTCCTTTGTTTCTGGCAAAGATATATTCGTATTTCTTTTCTCTGGGAAAGACCAAAGACAGTTTCTCCGCAGGGTTTTAAATTTAGATCTTTTCAGTCCCCAGACTTGCTCAGACTATTGCTTTGGGCAATGAACTAGTCTATTGAAAAGAGCGTAATGAAAAGCTGGCATTGGTGAGGTCTGTTACAGCAAGCAGGAGACTCTGGAGGAATTTAACAAACATGAACAAAGCACAGGAAAAACACTGAAGGGGAAAAATCCTTTGCTGGCCAAGCTGACACCATATGTCATTTTTCCTTAAAAACCTATGGCCTGCACAGACCTGAAGCCACAGGGGATAACATCATAGTAAGTCTGGAAGGTAATTCAATAGGTTATCTAGAGCATCCTTCTTCTCCTTTGTAGGATTAAAAGTGCCTTTAATTCACATGTGCAAGGTCAGCACTCACTACTCCTTCTTTTACCATAACAGCGACCAAACTAATCCCTGCTTATTCACACCCCTTGCAGTCTTGACTGAGACAAACTGAAAGATTTAACAGAAATTTGAGTGAATTTGTTTCCTTAAGAAATGGCAAAAAGTTCAAACCGAGTTTGCAAACCCCTTTAATGATGCTAATCACCTCCTTATTTCTGTCTGTGTTTACTTGTTTTGCTTATCATTTAAATGCCTTGGCTCTAGGTGAAATTCAAGCCTGCACAGAGCATGTCCCAAAGCTAAGAAGGAGCCTGCAAAAATGATGAATCCTCACACATTGCTACCAACTAGGTGCAATCTTTCTGTGCATTTGCTACAGCTCTCTGGGGACAGTTAGAGGATAAGGGTCTCAGTGACAGCTCTGCCCTATGCAAGAATCTACATGACGCTAGATGCCCTCTTTCCTATCAAAAGAGGGAAGCCGAGAAGCCCTGAATGTTTGGGGTTTTTTTCATGTATATGCTTTGTCCTGCCTTGAAAATAGCTAAGTGTTAGGGTATTTGCAGAACTAACTTCAGATCATGCCATTTTTAAATTTCAGAGCAAAATCACTCCAACTGACTGAGCAGGCTCATATTTCATCCTCCTCAAGCATCTGAAATGGCTTTTCTATCTGGAATGTCTGCATGTCCTACAAGGGGTAAAACAAAGGCTCCTACCATTATGCGATTTTGGGTTGGAGTTAACACATTAAAAAGAAAGCTGTTCACAAGATATAGGAGTTTTCCCCTGGCAGTAGATCTTTTCACTTAACCTTTTTTAGTTTTATACAGTGCTTCTGTTCACACAGATGCAGGGAGACCCCAGATGGTCACAGTGCTACTGTGATACAGACCATAGCCAGCAGAAAAATCAACTCTCAGTGAGTGTCACTGCAAACCTGTGCTGCGTTATGTGTAACTCTCTGCAAATGACCCTTAATAGTCATGGAAATTAGTTCCATTTGGCATGAATCACAGAAGCTGCTAAGTGAGGGCCTCTAAAATGGGCCTGTTAGAAAGAGAAATACTGAGCTGTTGTACATTTTTTAGCATTCACAAAGTGGGACAGCTGCTGTTTAACAGTTAACTGCAGGAAATAAATGCCAAGAGTAATAGATACTGCAGGTAAGGAAAGCTACCTATCTGGGAAATTTGCATATCAGACCTGAACCACAATCAAAGTTGGTATTTTTTGTAAGCTATCTCTTAGTGACAGGTATCAAGTATGGCTGTTACTAAGAAGGTAGAAAATGCATCATATTAAAATCCTCTAAAGTTCTCATTGAGAATTTCCAGCCAGGCACAGTTGTACTAAGGAAGCATGCTGTATGCCGTTTCAGATCCAATATAAACACCATGGCTGGAACCTCTGGAGTGAGAGCCCTTAAAACATACGTGAGATGCAGCTCATAATCCCTTACCACATGTCCCATGGCCATAGGAAGCTTCTGCTGCAGGAAGGACAAACACCACACCTTACTCCTTTCATTGCAAATCAAGTCTGTGTGCCACTGGGGTTTGCCTCCCTTACCTTCTTGGCAAATAATGAACAGAAAGCTGATTTATCATACATCAGCTCAGAAGTCCTGCTACAGCTGAGAGGCAGGAACTGAGATTTAAATCCTTGCAGGCAAAGGCAAGAACGAGAGCCAGATCTCTGCTGCTTATGCCCTGAACATCAGGGTCTTGAATTACAGTGTGAGAGAACTGGCAGGATTACCCTCCCAGCAGTTGTTAACAGAAGCAGCAGGAGCTCTGTTCTGCGGGAAGCTGTGTGCGCATGGTGTGATCATAGTATCCTTTTTAGATCAGACCTGTGAGGAGGAAGAGTACCTAGTTTGAGATATTTATAGGTGTGCTGTAATGACTAAACTATTCCTCCCTAACAGACTCAGGCAGCTGAGGCAACAGGTTGACTAAAACACCGAAAAATAGAAAAATACAACAACATCTGCACTCAGGGGAATTTCTTCCAAATGTGTTGTTATCAAACAAAATATATATGAAGAAACCTCTCACAGGAACAGCTGTGGAAAGTTCCCAGATCCTTATCTGTCCTCACGTAACGTGGCAGTTGCATTAGGATCGGATTTGAACTCAGACAAGTCTGGCAGTAGCATCTTAGACTTCTCATCATGTAAGTGATCTCAACCAGCAAATGCATATCACAAACAAACATGCCTCTGGGATCATACCCTTGGGAATTGTGGTGAGTAGGAAACCCTACTTGCTCGTCAGAACATCAACTTCATGGACAAGTCTATCCTATCACTGTCTATCCACTGCAGGAATGACAAATGCACTGTTCAGTGTGCCCTGGACTTAAAAGTGACACAGCAGTGAACCCAGAAAGTACCAATCACTCTTTAATGATACCACATCTTTGGTTTTCACCCCAGAGGGAAAAGCTTACAGCATTAATAGCCAGTCTGAGCGTAGCACAGGATGTATATAAGGTGTCATACTCCATGGCAATGTATGAGGCAGTAAGGAAAGAAAAATCTCTAAAACCTGCTTCTATTAAACCATATATAGTAGCTAACTGCAAACACAATCTCATTCAGTCTGTGCTGACATGGCTGTGAGGCAGCATGCATTTTCTAGCTCTGCTGGACTTGCATCCAAAGTTTATTTGCACTGCCTCCTCTGCCAGAGCAGGGCCCAGAAGATGGCATTATGTTATAAGGAAACATTACCCTGATGCCAGTTGCCTTCCCTTCTGCTTTACAAGTTCAGAGGGGAAATTTCTTTGCTTGGACATATCCCTGGGCTTCTTCTTGCTCCCATTGTTTTGCCAAGCCTAGCATCAAGTTGTAGCATTTCAGCTGGGTGTAAATAAAGAGGAACAAAGCCAGAAAGAGATAGGAAAGTTTTACGTGACTTTCACCTTCATTCTTTTAGCTCTGTTTCAAAACCCCTCATCTCCTTGCACTCCTTGAGGCCAGAATAATCTTGATGTCAGCTCTGGCACTGTATGCAACAGGCTGATGATAACTGTTGTCTCTCTACATATTCTGTAGTGTCTTTTCTAAGAGCCAGACACTAAGCAAGAGTAAACTCTGTGCCGAAATACCTCTGAATTCAGATGCCATTGAGATATAAAAGGTTTAAGCACAGGCATGTGAATGCAGTTGTCTGTAGTTCAGCGAGAAATAATCCAGAATGTCAAACTGAAGCAGTGGGGTTCTTCAGACCTGTTAAACAATGAGAGCTGAGGGTGCAGGTACAGCAGCCCCTCAGAACTGTTGCAACTGCTAGCACTGGTACTCAGTTCATCCTCATCTGCCCTTCCCTCCGTTTTACCAATTCCCTGCTGATCCAGCCCTTCTTAGTCTTCAGGACTTCTGCATGGCTGGCTTTGTTCCTAAGATTAGAAATCACATCATGCACATGGAGCAAAACACTGCTGTTATTCAAGCTACAGAGGTTACAACAGCAGTTCCTAGCTCAGTCCGTGCTCTTGCCTGCTACTGAGTCATGCTGAACAAGAAGTTGGACTTACAATTATGAAAATCTGGTGGTAACTCCTGTGACCCAGCAGTTGTTCAGGGCCATACAAAGTCGCAAGGGTCTGCCACTGTGAGATATAATTCCCTCATCTTTATTGCACAGCTGGTGACCATGAAGGATCTAGCTCCCTAGTGACTGTAAAATCAATGAGGAGAATGCATCAGCAAAAGACTGGAATAAGCAGAGTCATTTAAAAAGGAAGATATTTTAGTGTAATCAATCTGCTCAACTGTGGAAGATGCATAGAAGCAATGAAATCAAGTTAATTCTGGCTCACTACATAGATCTTCTATATCTGCTTTGCTTAGTACTCTGCTAGGCTGCTTAAAGGCCCCAAAAAACTTGCACAATGAGGCTCTTAAAAGGGCTCAGGGTGTTTTATGGATTCTGAGTTAGATGCAGGGGAGAAATTGACAAGATCTTCTCAAGAGGTCAA
>WEKY01022955.1:25989-67399 GCA_013390045.1 Picathartes gymnocephalus | reverse complement strand
TCACTTTTCAACCCACAACACTGCCACTAGGGAGTTGTTTTTAGCAGACTGACATAACAGAGAAATTAATATATAGAAGTATTAATATCTCCATTATGTCAGAACACTGACATAATGGAGAAATTAATATACAGAAATTAACAGAAATTAATATATAGAAGTTCCACTTCTTATAACATTGCCTGAGCTGTGTTATCATGGCAAATTTTTGCTTCATAATTATTTGGTTTTTTAGCAAACTTTCTAATTTTGTAGGTGGGATTTGACTGGTAGGTCAAAGGTCATGCAATTAGATGAACTTCAAAGTAATTTAAGGAGGAATGAAGTAGACCTATAACAGCAGTTGTTTTAATTTGGACTGAGCAGCTCAATGCAGCAGTGGAGAGAATCTCCAATACTCTCCTACAGAACCACAGACATAAACCACTACCATAAAATAAGTACCCAAGCACCCTGGGCTGAATGTTCCCTGTCAGCTCATTGCCAGGGTATCAGTGCCTTCTGCCGAGCTCTAAATAAGACATGTAAAATCAGGGTAAGAAGGAATGAATAGGCCATGAAATGCAGGGCTTTCGAGTGCTGCTGGAGCCTGAGGCGAGTCCTGTTTTCCTCTCCAAAGACAATTCAAAAGTGTGTGTCCTCTGATGCAACTTTTATACAAGCAGCTTCAAAAAGTGGATGTGGGGAAGGTCAGCCTGAAACAGAAAGACTGAAATCTACTGTTTTCCTAAGAAGGAGACATTTAGGAGAGCTGATTGTATTATGCACTGCACAGACCCCTTTTATATGAGCTACTGTGCAAAATAATAGAATGGAGTTCTTCAAAGGACTCTTCAAGGTTTTCCGGAATTCTTTCAAAGGTCTTCTAAATCCACTTTCAGAATCTGTGAGATGAAAAAAAAACATTGAAAAAGGAAAAAACCCTCTCAGGTTACAAAGCAAATCAAGAAATATTTTAGGAAAATAAAAATAAGCAGTCTCCTTAGTTACATCACCTACATACTTATCCTCATCAAATATTTTCTTCATATTGATGCTAAAGTGACCAATAATTTTGTATTTAGGGGAGCAGATCACTCACCATGGGAACTGTGAAGTTCTCAAAGAGTCATATGACAAAACAATTTAGCTGGTATCTGTTTTTAACCATCATCCATGCTGACATAAAACACCAACTGTGGCATTTCGGGTAGTACAGCATTTTTTGAGTTAAATTTTGGCTACTAAGTTTATGACAAGTAAAGACCCAAACCCCTACCTCAACCAACTGTACAGATAACTTTCTGAAACCCAGACATGGAGAAGAACAGCTCTGAGCCCCATTCCCAGTCTGAGGAGCTAGATATTTTCAGGAATGTTTTTCACTGTAGAGGTGACAAAACTATGACAAAAACAGCCAAACAAAAACCCATAACGTAGCAAATAAATTCAGGCCCAGAAAGAAAAGGTACTTGCACTCTTCCACAATGCAGTATCTTATTAAACTTTCCAGATGATGCTTTTCTGTGTTCTCTTTTATAGGAAAATTAATGTAGTTTCTTATTAAATCCATACTAGTTTTTGTGCCAGGCACACAGCTACTTTCAAGACATCTAGTTCACCAAGGTAAATATTAACATTATTTCTATCTTCTCCTGGAGTATTCTGTCTGATGGAAATTGTGCAGCTGCACACAGGGGCTAGATTAGGCACATTATGGAGAGAGTATGGCTATAGGAAAAATGTACTAATAAAAGTTTCAGGTCTGAAAGATGAAGGACATAAGGAAAAAAGCAGTGATTACTGGTGGTTTGGAGTGCAAGAGGACTGGGACCCACAGGACACACCTATGTGGATCTGGGTTCCAGACCTAGGGCCTGTATTCAACAAGGAGCAGGAAAATATAAGACCATATGGGCAATGAAATCTAAAAACTGCAGCCACTATGGACTTGCACTTCTTTCTGTTGTCTGAAGTGTCTCCAAGGACAGTGTTTCATCACTGCCATTATTGGTGTTGGGACTTTGTTCACCTTATCTAAAATATTAATAACTAGCAAGTGATCCTGAGAATGCTTGAGTCTGAGGTGTTAATTGAGACGGTGAAATGAAATTTCATCATCTAATAGCAAAACACAGGGAAGTCTCCTGTGTCCACACAGGTTCTTCTAACTAAAGGAAAGAAATCATCCTCTGTTCTTATACAAACACTTACTGTTTTGTATTTTCTGACTCATAAACCCAGTGGGAATTTGGTGCTAGGAAAAAAGTCTTTTCATGCCCCATACTTGGAAAATGTCATATTCTTTCCAATCCTTTACATTTTATCAAGCAACAATATTTTTCAATTTCATTCATCTAATTTATATAAAGAGTTCCTTAAAATAAAATTACTGGCATTGATTTGCTTACAACCCACTGTTAACATGATTTACTTCATTAGAAATGATTAGCAGAAGTCCAATTGTTGCTCAGTAAGCAATAAAATCTAATTTATCACTTCAATAATACTACGTTGCGGGATGCCGAACAGTGGGAAATTTTTCAGTCGGGAGAAAAAGAAGACATTTTCCTCATATAGATAGTGACTGGAACTTTTGATGTCATTTCTGTAGAAATGAAAAACATTAAAATACACTTGAATTGGAGTGCAATTTTAAAGAGTAAGTATCCCTGATGTCTTTTTTCTTTGATGATTATTGGTCTTTTAAGATTGCAGATATTGAAGAAAAGTGCTTGTCTTTTATTTATTGACCAAATTACAAGAAGATATTTCATTCTATGAAAGTAGATCATCCAAATAATCTGAACATCAAAAGAATTATTCACATTTAAAATTAATTTTCTGTGCATCCATGTCTCGTCTAGGAGCATCTCTTTTCTCATTTTTCTGACATGAGAGTCTTGAGGATGAATAAGGTTTATGATTTTTCAGCAATGTAATTTAAAAATAGGAAAAAAAGGAAAGCAAGAAGTTTTTCTGAACAGGTGCTGGAAACTATTGCCAGAAACTCAAAAATTCTTCTTGCTTGCTACTGAAAGAGAAACATGACTCCTACCTGAATCAGAAGAGGTCATTGTAAACAAAGCTTGGTGACTGTGCTAATCAGAATATAATTTTAATTTTATTAAAAACATTCAGAAACACTATATATTATCATTAATCTAGGATTTATTTGAAGTGGAGAGTTTTATTGCTATGAGTGGCTGGTTTATTTAAAGTGGTACCCTTCTCTCAGCATGGAATAAAGCACTTATCCTAGTATACTTTGGTTCAATTTATTGATATTTTCTAGCAGCCAAGCACTAGAAGAAGCAAAATTTAACAACACATTTACCAACACATTACATTTCTATCCCCTAAACCATATACCACCACTATCTAATAAGTCACTGTAATTGCCATCAAGTTTAAGATTTTTTTATATAAAAGTTACTATATCTTTGATTTTTTGCCTTCTAACTTCCCTGCTTTTCAAAGGTGTATTGAGCTGCAGTTCATGTTCAGTGAGAAAGAGGCAGGGTAACATGAGCACTTTTAAATCTTCCTTCCCAAATGTGTCAGAACCTGTAATAAAGCAAAGAGCAAACAAGCTCTGCCATTACAGAAGAACTGAGGGTGCAGGGATTGCCTCTGACAAGGCACTCGGGGACAGAAGAGTGAGGGATGCATAAATTGGGAGAGGGAAGAAAGGAAGGAAAGGAAAGAAGCCCTGCTCTTCTAATCTTTCTTCTCCATTTTCTTCCATATCCTCTGCTCTGCTCAGAAGGTGTCTTTCTGAACACATCTGATAGGAGTGAAATTTGGAACAGGTCAAGTAGCACCAGCATAGTTTTATTAGAAGTTAGACTTTAAGACAAACTGTTGGAAATGCTTCTGAGACCCAGGCTGGGGAAGAGGAGCAGAAAGAAATAATTGGGGTGAAGGGAACCCCTTTGGTGTGAAAACTTCTATCTAAATTAGAGAATCAAAAGCCTGAAGATAATAACAAAAACCTTCACTCCCACTGACTGCCCTTTGACTGGTTAACACAGTGCATTGTTACTTGGGATACTGAAAAAATTAGTCCTTAACTTTAAAGCCTTTGTCCTGAGAGCAACATTTTAAAATAAGAATAAGTCTGCCTAGGAAATCCAGCCTTCTGCATAGCTCGGGGAATGGGTAGTGATTGTTCTTTGATGTTCAGTCTCTTGGAAGGCAACTTAGATCACGTTTGTCCTTCCTCCTGCCTATGGCATTGGCTTCTAAGAGAGTTGGCCTGCTTAAATTTTAGCTTTGAATTAAGAACTTCAGTAAAAGAGCATTAAAATTTGTTCCCAATCTGACTTTGAAAGTCAGTGTTCAACTTCAAAAGGAAATCCAGCTGCCCCTGAATGCTGCCAAGCCAAACAGCTAGGCAGATGCTGAAAGAAGAAAAAAGGCACTTTAGTTTCTTTTTGTGGATATGAAGAAAGGAAAGGAGGAATCAAATAAGAAGTGAAGAAGGGAATGAAACTTTGTGAGAAAATATGGGGGGGGGCGAGAAAAAAAGAAAGGAAAAAAAGTGAGACAAAAGAGAACTGCTGTGATAAACACAAAAGGAGCAGTAAAACAACCACAAAAAAAAAAAAAAGAAGCTAAGAGGGTACACTCAGGTGTCCCCTTTGAGGCATCATGTATCAAACTGCCCTTCACAGTAGTAACTTGGTTCATCTTTGTGGAAACTACAGTAAAGTGAGAGCCAAGTGAAGAATTTATTGCCATTTTCTCTTGTTCCTCAGACAGTTCTTGCCCTACTCTCCTCTTACTACTGAAACAGTAATTTGGTAGAAGACTGACTATTTATTGTCTCCCAAGTGGGTCGTTAACATCATTTTTAACCCGAAATACTCTGAATCACCTACTCCTCACCCAGAAAACCGCCTTCTCTTTGCACCTCGGCTGTTCTCCAAATGTGCCATAAACTGGACATGTTCTCCAAACCATGAAATAGACACCTCACATTTTACAATATCTTGTCCTTTGTGGGGGTCATCTTTCTCCTTCTGCTGACAGCAGGGAGCACTGCAGAACATTTGCTACAGCTGGAAACATATTAGTCTGTTCTGTGCTTCTAGCTTATTCCCAATGGATGTAACTAAGCAGATGGATGAGTGGAAGAGTGTGAAGACATTTTGTGGTTGTGTATTTAACGGGTGCTTATGCAGTTGGAAGAAATCAATACAGTAAGCATTTCATCTCAAAATACTCAAATCAGTAAACATTTCATCTCAAATACCCCAGCTAAAGATTATTCCAGCTGGGACGTCACTTCTTGAATACTTGAATACTTATCTATCTCAAGATACTTTGGAGAAATACAGAACTAGTGCAGACTCAGGATTTTTCTTCCAAACGATCTCTGTGTAGACTCATCCCTTCTCATCAACATAAAATAAGACCTAAAATTAAAAAGGTGAAAGACTTGATGACTATTATAGGTACCCAGTGTGGCACTGCCTGAGCCACTTCAAGCATGAAAGAAGCACATTGGTTGGAGATAGCACACAATTAATACAGTAATATCACTTCCTGACCTCAAATGCAGCATCCACTTTTTCAGTAATCTGTGTGGGTCAGCTTTAACTTGTGCTCCTGCTCTTCTTCCTGTACAGTGCAAGCACATTGTGAGCTGTGTAGCATGGTTTTAAATGCATCCTGTCTTGCGGACTATTTAGAAATACTCAGAAAAAACAGTAGAGGATTTTCAGACAGAAGCAGGTATTGTCCCTTTTACGGCTGTATTGTAATTATCCAAGCCTGACTTTGCAGAAGTTTCCTCGAGGACAAGGTGTAGCTAAATCACTAGAACACGAAGAAAATCAAAAATGGTTCCTCTCCTGAGAGAGAAAATGAGAGAGAAGAATCATTCTCAGGAGAACAAGGAATTGAAGAAGGTTTAGGAGCGAGGAGGATTAGTGGTGAATAACGCTCCCATGCTCTTCCACCACAGACCATGGGCAGCATTGGAAACAACAGAAGCATCAGTATGCAGTGTGAGGTGACAGGTGACCACCCTGTGAGACAATGGTCAAATCGTTTCTACCATAATGTGCCAAGGAAAGAGAGATATGCAATGCAAAATAACTATAGAAAATCTCTTACCCATGCACAAAATGTATCATAATAATTTTTTACTTTTAAAATTTTTGTGAAAAGAATTATGTTTTTATTTTAAATATTTGTCTTGTCTCAAAAAAAAAAAATTGTCATTTGGAGCTAAATTAAAACATTGATTTAACCCCATTTTATGCAGTAGGCAAGCTAAAACATTTCAAGATGAACATTTTGTAACTTCTGCTATGTAATACTTAAATGTAAAATCTGTAAGTAATTAAATATAGGAATTTCTGTACTAAAAAAATGTGACAATGGTAGATATGGAAAAATTATAGTCAGGGGTTTTTTCCTTAACAAAATAGAGTATTAAACCATGATTGTGTTTTGCAATACATAATGACTGAAATGTAATTATCTTCTATGAACCTTTCAAATCTCTCTTTTCATAATTCATCCCGGTACTTTTCCATTTGTTATTTTTTATAGTATCATATTAATGGAGCTCCAATTATTTTTAATCATCATCATCATCTGAATAATTTACCTAAAATCTTTCAGTCTTATTTTTCTGTACAGACTATTTATCAAATGTATGCAAATCCCTGGGAATTGAAGAAATAAACCATGTGCTAAGAGCTAAGCACAAATGTCTTCTAACTGTGTGTACATAAACAAAAATTATAGATATTTGAGGAAGTATGTTCTTTAAGCAATTCATTCACAGGGACCTTCTTCCTTCCAGATGATAAAACAAGTGAAAATAAGAGGACTTTATGACTTTTTGCTAATTTTCACTCCTGCACACACTACCTGGAGGACGGAATATCCGGTTTCTGTTTCCTGTTGCATAAAGGAAGGGAACTGGCTTGGCACAAGGAACTCACAGACATGGTACATCATCCACATCTCCTCCTCTCCCCCAACATGGAACTCTCTCAGCAATGCAAGCCGCCTTTGATATTTCCCATGGGAAGATACTGATAGAGTCACAAAAGGAGCAACAGGAGATGTTCTTTGCACTATGGCTCCATATTCTCCTTCTTCTGGCTCCAAGCACTATTATCATCAAGTAATGAATGTTGTTTTTTAAGTGCAAAATAAACCATTCTAATTGTCAGCCTGCAGGTCTGGCATAGAGAAGTAAAAGGAGCTTTTTGGCTTCACCTTACCCAGAAAGAGGAGATGGATCTCAAATATGGTGATATCTGAAACATCACCTTGACAAGTGTTCACAAGGAAATCAAAATTTCAGCTGGACTGTGTAATTCTGCTGGCAGACCTGATGGGAAAACTCAGGGAGCTATGGGCATAGAAATCTCCCAGGACTGCAGAGAGCTGTGAAATCACCATAGAAAAGGACTGACTCACACTACCAAATACTGGAGATGAAAAATGTTATTTGCCACAATCCGCAGAGCCTAATACCTTCACTTCTAACTGGATGCAAATATTTTCTGCACAAGAGAGAAGTGCAAAATTTGGGATTTGCAATAGATTCATGGAAGAAAACATCCACACCTCCCTGTAAATGACAAACAATGGCCACAGTAGCTCACAAGGGCATAATTTTACATATCAAGTCAGGAACTTCCTGTCAAATCTGGCACAAAATGCAAGGGCCTGAGCAAGGCAGGAAAGGTGTGACAGTGTCAAACACACTTGTAGTCTCTACTACAGGAGAGCAAAGCTCATTTCTTTAAATAATATTGCCAGGCCAGATCATTCTCAAGCTTTATTTTAAAATCCAGCAAACTTCTTGAACAAAGGGAGCACATGGCAAGGAAACAGAAAAAATGCAGAAGTAAAAATATGCAGTAATTATCCCCTTCATGAGTTAAAAGACACATTAAATTAAATTAAAAAGAAAAAAAAAAGGAAATATAATAGGACCTGTCAAGGTTCCCCTGACCAAGAGACAGTGACACATAAAGCCTCTTTATTATAAACAAGCCCCAGGCCTACTTGAACTACTGTCTTTGGAAACTTCAACCTGTCTTGTCTTTGCAATCAATTTACAATGTTATTACTGACAACCCAAGTGAAGAATTCTTCTCTTTTTTTTCTTAGCATAGCTTCTACCTTTGCCTTGATTACAATTCTGAGAGCAAGAACTAGCACAGACAGGAAACTGTAATGATAAATAATCACAAATTTCAAAGTAAAGATTTAAAAAATCCTCATCAATTTAGTCTCAGAAGAAGTTATTAGATGAAGAATAAAACCATAACCTTCCAAGACAGATATCCTGAAATTTGTCTGTTCACAGACCTGATGAATGCAATGAGAATAGGCTTAGAAAATTTAATTTGAAGTCCACCGTTTTCAGAGCCTTTGAGGACTAGAAAACTAATTTACATTTAAGAAAACTTCATTATAACTATGCTGTTGTAACATGAATATAATTGTACATTTTTTATCATATTGGATTTACATGTTGGAACAACCTGACAGGATTAAGTCTAATTCAGGAATAAATGCATAATGTATGATGTTTGAAAAACAAACAAACAAACAAACAAACCCCTTTACATCTATATGGCAGAGGTGACCATAAATTTTTGGTGCTCATTCTTCATTACAAGAGTTTTGCTGTTGTTCTAACATACATTTTATTTATAAATAGCCTACTGGAATTTCACATATGCCACCACATTACATCGTGTTAAACAACTAACAGTACTGAATGTCAGTCCCTGGAAGGGGAAAAGGCAGAAAATTGGAAATGACAGAAGAGATATTTCTGCCCATCCCTCTTTTTGCTCCCTCTCCCAGGAGCGTTCAAGGCACTGTGCTCATTAAACCTTTGTCTTACAGTAAGAAATATTAATCTTAATCTTACAAATATTAATATTAATCTTACAAATACTTCACATTGTTTATAAATTCTAAATACAGAACAGATAAATCTTTTATGAATGCCCCATTGTGAGGAATTTTTTTGTGTTGTTCAAGTTCTTGGTCAGGCTTCAAAATATCTTTTCTCTCCTTTGACAAGGTCTGTTTGACAATGGTGGAAATTTGTCGTTCAAGCTAATAAATCACACAACCACAAGCACAGGGAAGGAGCATGTGTTCTCTGTTAGATATTCCTAATCAGCATGACACTTCAAATAAGTTACTTTATGCAGCACAAAAATGACCTTGGATTATTACTTTGACACATCCTTTATGTTGTCAGCCTGCAGAATTTTAATGAGCATTGAGAGTTCAGGAAATCACTGTATTCCATCCATCAGCTTCTTACAACCCTGAAAATTATTGTAATTTAAGCAGTATCAGAACAGGAAGAGGGAGTTTGAGGTATCCTTTTCAGGAAGTTAGGTCCACATTATTTATAATAGGCAGGGGGATACTTGTAGTTAATTTTCCTCTTGAAGTATTCACTTCTATCTGGAGTCTTTAAGAATCTGAAAAGCCTTATGCAGCTGTCACTGCAAATACAGAATGGCTATAGAATTAATAGGGCAAATGTTCTGTCCCTTTTCTGTCTGCAGGGCTGAATGTGTAACTCCCAATCCTTCCTGTTTTGGGAGTCAAATCTGCACTTGATTTAAGATGCCATTTTTCAGAGCTTGGAAGGCTGAATCGTTTTTCCCTCGACATGATTTTTTTTTTCAATTTTACAATATTTTACAATAAGCAATCCCAGTAAAGTCCTATCCCCTCAGATGGAAGTTGATATGAGATTTACACGAGTTCTTTTATGTCTTCCAGTACATTCCACAGGAATTCAAGCATTATCATCCGAGTAGTTATGCTGCTAGTCCAAAATTCTGTGCTTGATAAAGTCTGTGGCCAGCTGTGGTAAGAAACCTTGCAGGCAGCCAGCAGTGGAGAGTATGCACCAGGGACTCTGACCTCTGAAAAACTAAAAATCGAGACATGCCTCATTAGTATCCTGTGCTTATTCCAACTTTGTCTCTTCCCTGCATAAACCCTGCAATGAGTAAGCCTGCCTTTCTCATAGCTTCCTCTAAAATGTATGATCTTCTTGTTGTCTATTATAATAATTTTTAATAACTTTATAATCCTGAAAAAGGATGAGGTTTTATTTTTTAAAAACCACCTTACTCTTCTCTGACTTTTATCTTCAGCAATATTATGAAAAAATGAATTCTAAAGATAAGTTGCAAGTTGTGGGAGAAAGTACAAATGTTTCTCAGTTTTTCATCAACTTTTTTAATAACATCATGCCAGGGCTAGCTTCAACCCTCTGTACCCAAGGTGTATTTCAGAGTGTACAAAACATAGTGTTTGGTTTCCTCTCCTTGTATTGTTAGACACATAAACTTTTTTTTTCTTAAGACAGGAATAAACTCAAAACTTCCTGTAACAGGAAATGAAGTTTAAAAAATCATCTTCCTCAGCTACTAGGAATTTCTAATTCCAATCCAAAGATGCTCCTTTTCTGGGAATATGAGGCAATTAGCAAAATAATAGAAAAAGAAGAACAATGAAGGATGATTGTGCATGTCTTCTGACAGAAAGTCATTCCCCATTTGCAAGAGTTTGCTAGAGCACTCAGCTCTAGCCAGACTCATCTCTTTGTTTTATTAACAAAAACAGGCAAATGAAGAGGAAAATGTTTCTTTGTTAAAGGTGCAGATACCACTATAAACCAGGTCAGTATTTCTACATTGTCTTCCAAATGGTGTCTAAAAATATCCTTTTGCTTTTTTTTTTTTTGTGTGTATATATTGTTCTGTGGTGTTGTAACTCAGACAAAAGGTTTCGTCAAAGAAAATTTTCCTTAATCTTGAAGTTTCAATCTATTTTTTTATTTCCCAAGGAAAAGGAACTTTGCTTTTATCTCTTAACTGCTTTCTTGCAGCCATTACAAAAATATTAGAAATTAATTTGCTTTTCCATTGCCTCACGAACTAGATAAGTTCCTTTAAAGTTTCAGTACTGCCTACACTCAAAAAAGTGCGTGTACAGCTGGGAAGATATGGGCAGGCAGGATATTACAGTCCACTGACCTTTATTCTGAAAGGCTGTAAGAAATGGTGGGAAAATAGAAAGCGGTCATTTTGACATTAATTGGCATCAATTGGAGAACACATAGATCAAAAGGAAATACTTGAAAAGCAGTCCTAAGAACAGTCAGAGTGGTTTCTTCTTCTGCAAGACAAAGCCAATCTAATTTGTTCCAATTATTCAAAGCTATACAAGAAGTGGGCAAATCTGGATTTGTGAACTTCTGAGACTACTTTCTAGGTTCATAAAAAAAAAATTAAGCCCCATGAATATATTCGTTAAAAAGTAAATAAGCTGAAGCAATTGTTTTTGTAGACTAAGGCCAAATGGCAATGTGACTAAGAGGTTGCAATCTTCAGCCACAGAAGATTTTCAGATTCTGGTTTTGTTTTATCTACAAGGCGTCTGCTAAAGGTGCCACAGTTCATTGAGCTATCCTTGCATTCATTCTGTTATGGAAAATGAAGAGCCCTTATTTTCTGCCCAGCCCAAACTACTCTGCCTCATTCCACAAATTCTGTGAAGGTACGAGGTTATTCAAAAATTAAGTGCTGCATGTCACTGTGTATAAATTATGTTAACAATTATTGAGCTAATACCACAATTCCTAGAGCACAAATCTTATGAGGCACAACTGAGGGAGCTGGGGATATTTAGCCTGGAGAAAAGGCTCAGGGATGACCTTATCAATCTCTACAACTGCCTGAAATGAGATTGTAGCCAGGTGGGGGTCAGTCTCACATGATTGTCGCTATTAGTCTTTCTTTTGGTCTTCAGGATCACAGTGAAAGTGAAAAGAAAGTTAAAGAAGAAAATATCACTGTGAACTTCTATGAGATTTACGCATATACTTTTAGCGTGACCTGGGTGGAAAAAAATGTTACTACATCCATTTATCTAACCAGTCTCAGTTCCTATTTCAGCCAGACATGCAAAACCACGGACTCATTCAGCAGTCCAGTTCAGAAGAGCATGTGAGGGCCCGGTGGCTCTATCCCTGCTCAAAACAGGGCCAGAGTTATCAGGGTCCTGCCTGGTCAGGGACCAAAAGAAGGACTATTAATGATAACCATTTTATAGCTTTAACACATCTTTCAAACCACAGCTCCTTTCAAAGTGTATTGTCCTTCTTATATTTCATTTCTAAATTCACGTATTGTCCTTTCTTCTCATGTTCTGAAAATAATTCAGAATCAGACATACCTGGCAGTGCTATGATTAACATCATCTACAATCATCTTCCTTCCCCCACCACTACTCAAATAATATATGAGGAAAAATGAGAACAGTTCAGGATATTGTAAGCATTATTATAATGAAAAATTCACCTAGAGCTGAATCTATTAAGGAGTCAAATACCCATGTCCTAACTAAGAGTCTTTGTGTGTAACAAAGTCCAAAACTGATTATCTCAGACTCCAATCACTCAGGTGCTAGGCAGCACCTGAGCACCAATTACAGCACCAATGACAAAGGAATAAAGTTTCCTGTAGATCTGCTCCAGCCCAGAATTTCCAGGGTCTGAGGGTGTCAGAGAGACAACCCTGCAGAGCCACAACCAAGGCAGGGACCGTATTCCCCACTTCCCCACCACAATGGATATTGCAGACTGTTTCAGTGACTAACAGCCAACCAAACTCACAGCAGACAAGAAGAGGTGTTTGTCTTTTCCAGAACAACCCATGATTAAGACAGTCTCGTCAGAAGCTAAAGGTCTGTCTCTCTTCTCCCCTGAGGCAATTAGTCCAATCACCCAGTTCAGTGTAAAGTCAGGGAAAACTCTTTTGCTATCATATAAAAATTGTTCTGCTTTTATGATGTAATTAAATATTACTGAGACACAAGACAAGTAGAAAAGTGAGCATATCTGTTTAATAAAGAGTTTGGAGGGACTCTTTGGCCAAGGCAATACAAATACTCTATCCCCTCTTCAACTAAAACACAAATCCTGCTTCTCCCTTTTTATTGCTTGAGAGCATATTTGGGCTGCATGTCATTTTAGGTTGTTCTTTTATAATGATTCCAGTCCCTACCTTGATTCATCCCAGTTGTAGAAGGACTAATGCCTTTTTTTGGTCATACCTGAAGATGCAAAATGCTCATCAGCAGGCATGGACTGCCATCATTTCCATCAGTTTCTTCTATCGCCTTCTCATCTGCACATCGAGTTTGACCTGATGCCCTGACTGCATGAAGCCACCCAGCACACATTCATGATGTGAAACAAACTCTCACGGCCTGGTATTTTAGTGATAAAACCAAATTTACTGGGCATTTTAAATATGCAGCATTTGCCAACTATTTTGGTATTTTGTTGTGAACATTAGCTGCAATTGTTGCTAAATCTAATTCATATTTGAAATGAGCCAAATGAAATATATGTGATTTAGCTAAAACAATGAAACCTACTTGAGCAATAACCTTGAAACTAAGAAACAATCTGTTACAAACAGACTGTTTTCATTGTAAATTTGTGTTAGTGTATAATTGGCATATTTTCCAAGTATATTTTCCCATTTTCTCTAAACCAGACATAACACTAGGTTTGTACTACCTAATTTAGGTGTCTAAATGAACAACAATTTTTCATATTTTGTTCAGGAGGACTATTCATGACTTCGAATGAGTTTCCAGACTAACTGACCCTCAGTCCTAAAGAGGGAGTAGATGGGTATAATTGCAATGTGGGTATTTGGAAGACTCCCCATTTAAAGTCCCTAACTCATCTGTCAAAACTGCTGCTCCCAGATCATCATGCATCAGTGGAATCAACTTTTTTTATTCCTTTTCTTGCTAGAACTTTATTAAATGAACTCTTCTTTTTAATCTAACCTTGTCAAGCATACCTCATCGTATGAGTTAGTAGACTTACGTGAAACTTTGAAAATTAAAGCTGCAGATTATGTCTTCATCCTGAGAAGCCTATCTATGTTTACTGGTTTTGGCTGAGGTAGAGTTAATTTTCTTCATAGATTGTGTCATGACACACTTTGGATTTGTGATGAACACAGTGTTGACAACACAGGGATGTTTTAATTATTACTGAACACTTGCTCCTCACTCCACCTCACCAGAGAGGGGGCTATGGTTGCACAAGAATTTGGGAAGGGACACAGCCAGGAGAGCTGATCCCAGCTGGTCCAAGGGGTGTTCCATACCATATGATATCATGGTCACAAATAAAAGCCATGGGAAGAAGGAGGAAGGGGGACTGTCTGGAGTTACAAAATGTGTCTTTCCAAGTTACCATTACGTGTGATGCAGCCCTGCTTTCCTGGAAGTCACTAAACTTTTGCCTGGTGACGGGAAGTAGTGAAAGAATTCTTTATTTTCCTTTGCTTGGGCATGCAGCTTTTGCTCTATCTAAACCCCTAAGTCTTTATTTTAACCCATGAGTTTTCATGCTTTAACCCTTCCAGTCCTCCCCCTCACCCCACTGGGGTCATGGTTGTATGAAAAACAAGCTGTGTGGTGCTTCAGCACCTAATGAGATTACACCACAGCAATGTGCTATTTGTGGAAGTTACACAAGAGCCATATTTTATATATGTTTCTTCATAGGCTTTCAGTGTGAAACAGTACTCTCCTGTTTTAATATGAGCTACAACTTCTGCTAATTGTGTTGAAAATGACACAATGCCCACAAAAGCCAATAAACTGTGTATTTTCTGAAACTTTGAGTTTCTTATGGGTAAGGTACAGAATTCTTTCTTCCTTTGAATTAGTTCTGTTCCCTAGTCAAGTGCAAGTGCTTTGCTACAAGAGCTTCTAGATGCTCTTACAGAACAGCTTGGGCAGTCACGTTAGTAGCACAACTTCTCTCCCTCACCAACCATGAAAACTGAGGACAATTGTACTCCTAAATCAGGAGACAATATTTGCTGGGGGAATCTGAGGAAGCAATTTTAATCCAAGTTTCTTTCTCTTCTGTCTGTCCTGTACCTTGTACTTTTGGACATCAAAGTATAAATGATTGTAACAGCTGTCTTCACAGCAATGAAAATTAAAGTAGCTCCTACATAAAAACTCTGTGTTGGTATGAGTAAAACAGAAAGGGGATAAAATTTACAAATCTGTATTTCATTTTCTAATGGAATTTAAATTATCCTAGGAACTTAGTAGAGCTATACCAACAGTCACTTCATTACCTGCCTAAGTGTAAAATTCTCCTGTATGACATAAGCCCCTAAACTCTCAGTGTGTTACTCCTCATATTTCAGATGTGAAGCCATTGTGTCAGGCTGCCTTAGGTGCTGTAGAGGAAAATCATTCCCACACATTGTAACTGAGGAAAAAATTCCGACCATTTATTTCGGTCTCAAGATAAATGTACGGTAAAGCCACATTGATACCCTGTGCATCACATAACATTTCCTTGCAGCTTGTTTCCCTTGTATTTAATCTATTTGGCTGAGGTGTGTTCTCCAAACAGCCTCCATCTCAACCTGAAGACTTCAAGTGATAAAGAGTACAAGATCCCCTGGACAGTTTGTTTTGGTGTTTAATTGATGTCATTGTTATAAATGTGAGACTTAATCTGAACATAAATATGCCTCTCTTCTTCTGGCATAGAACTCGTTTTCATTTAACATTTGTTTCCTTGATAGAAAAGTCATTTTATACAAGTCATTTCCCCCATTCATTTACTTATACAGTGAAGTCACTCTTCCATCTTCTTTTTGATGCATGAAATGGGCTGACATCTTTTAGTCTCTCACCACAAGGCATCTCCTATGTTTTTGCATCATTTTAAGGAGTCTGTAAATATCCATTCTTATGACCAACAGGAAGGGTCATGGATCCTTACTCCTTGTTGGCTGCTTTCCCTTTTTCCTTTGGCTGAATGGCATGGGCAAACAGTGACTCCGTAATCACTGAAAAACCTAGCCCACAGCATACAATTCTCGTATTTCCCCCTTGTTTTTAGTTCAAGCCAGGCTTGAGACTTGAACTCCAAAGGAAGCTATTTTTCTTAACACAGAGGCAAAGGCAGTGGTTGCCAAGCAACAAGAACGATAGGATTTTTTTTTTTTTCTGAAAATTTCTTCCTCCTACTCAGACTTTTTTCCAATTTGGAAGCTTATAGGTACAGAGGATTTGCATGGAAAAGCAGCACCTAATGTCCTTTGAATCAAAGCAATGATCAAAGGCTTAAACGCTGTATCACTAGAGAGTTCAGAAGCATCTGAAATTTAATATAGTCATATTTGACTTGGTGGCAGTCAGAATACCCTGAATTTTTAATGCTGTTTTACCTATCTCAACATTGGCCAGAAAATAAGACTGAATTCTTGAGACCTTATAGGTACTGTCCAATACTGAATTTTGAATATTCTGACTTTTTTTATTCCTACAAATAAACCACAGAGTGCTAAAGTAGTGGTATCGCCACAGGACTCATATTTATACCTAAAAATGCAAAAGTGCAGTTATGCCGTTCCACAGATGGACAATTAAAGAACAATGACATACTTGAACTCTGTCATTTTCATTCTTCCTAATTTTTTACAAATCACATTTCAAACTTTACATCACATGTAATGTGCACAGTACATAAACTGTGCACATGAAAATATTCCTGCACTATGTTTGACTCCTAAATCCCCATGCAGTCTTCTTTCCCAAGGGTGCCAGCATGCTTTGTTTCCTCCAACATCTCTACATTCCCCAACCTCAGCCGAAGCAACATTTGTGCCTGTAGGCTTATGAAAACACTTTACTGCAGCAAATTAGGCAATTACAATTCAAGCAAACAAGCAAATAGAAGACTTTCAAGACTTAAAGGTTCTAAAAAGACGCCAAACTGTCCCTAAATAGTCCAGTCCTGGCCAATCTGCTCTGCAGGCCAAAATCTTGAAAAAGGTAAACATAAGCCACTCAGTGCCATCACACTGCAGCCACAGATTGTTTGCTTTTGGCAGACTGCTTCATTAGATAATGAAAATATCAGTGAAAGTCAAAAGATCAGTTTTTGTACTTGGGATCCTCAGTGCTAAATGATTTGTTGAATACCACCCTAAACTTCTCACAGAGCTATGGCAGAATAGTGACTTGAATTCAGGTGCTCAGAGCCCCAGTGTAATGAAACAGCAAATTCTTGACATCCCTTGCTAGTTTCAGCTACCCATGCTGGCCTGGGTGGTCAGGGAATTTTGCATGCACTGCTACATTCTAGTCCCATTAAAACTATAACTGTGATTCTAACACTCCTCTGTACAGCTCAGGAGAGGAGACCTCCAGATATTACCTTCAGAATAACCCAATTGCATTTCACTCTACTGTCTGCTCTCTCTCCAGGGACAATCAGCCCTTGTAGGACATGATTTCCATTCTGCAGCTATAGATAAATTTCATTAATTCTCAGGAAACAAGCTCTCTCCTGAAGGTCATATTCCCTGAAGTCACTTTGCAGACACAGCTGCAACTACGGTGAGATTTCTGCCTTCAGCACTGACTACACTGAATACTGGTTTCAGAGAAAGTAACTCTCTTTATTTAAACAGCAAGAAGAGCGCATTGTCATGAGGTGAAAAATTATTTTGCAGAAACAAGGTTTTTAGGAGAAGCTTCATCTTTTTTGAACCCCCAGTGAGTTAGCTGGGGAAGTGGATGGTCTTCATCCAGTATGATAAGAAGGAAAAAAATCCAAGACAGACAGTATGTAAGTACTGTTAGTCCAGCCTCATTAAGTTAATCAGTTACACAAAGAAGGATGGTTAGTTGCTTTGGGGGATTGGCAGGGGAAGAGAGAACTGCAACAGTGAGAAGAAAACATGATTAGTGATTGTACAATAGAATAGCAGCAGGAAAAAAGACTGTAACCAACACCATAACTGGTTTTGCTGCTGACACCATAATTCTAATAATCCTGTGGTTATTAATTCCTTTTCTAGGCTTTCTATATAAGTTGTTTTTTAGAATTCTGTTGCTTTAGGAAGTGCAATGCTTTTCCACTGATAACTGCAGGTTTCTCTCCTTCATTGATTCCCTGTGTGGGTTCCTTCTGATGTACAGTGGTTGTTGAGTGTCACCCGCACAATTTCCAGGAGGACATTTTGTGCACTGCGTGACGTATAGCAAATTCTGGAGTAAAAGTGTATGAACCATGGGTTTTGCTGGTTGTGTTGCAAGAGTACTACTTTCCAGGGCTGTGAAGATGCCTTGGTCAGTACAGCATTTGTTTTGGTATGTGCTGGACTACAGCAGGGTTGCTGCTGCTGGTGATTCTGGCAGATTGGAATATTGCCTGAAAGCTGGTGCTAGGGTGAAAAACGTTTAAATCTTTTAAAGCAGACCGTAGGGTTTTTGTTTGGTTTTGTCTGCTTGCTTGTTTGGGGTGGGGGGTTGTGTGGGTTTTTTGGTTTTGTTTGGTTTGGGGTTTTTTGGTGTATGTTCTGGTAGGAACAAACAAAGTAGAATATTCAGAGATGACAGCACAATTCTTATCCCTCTTTCACAAATCAAGGATCATCTACTTTTTCACTGAAAAGATGTACTTCACATTTGTACACTCATAAAAGCAAGCTGCCGTCACACAGTTATTGACTGTGTAAAAATGTGTGGGGCAACTGCCTCTGCTTGTGCCTTCCAGTTGGCATATCTGAAACAGGGGCCTGGAATTTCCAGACACTATGTCCAGTCCTGTGAGAAAAAGACTCAGATAGTAATGTCTTTCAAATCTATTTTTCTATTTCATTCTATTTTACATTATTAATCTGGGTTAAGTTTGCTGTTTTCATTTAAATATTTCTGAAAACATATCAGTTTACTCATTTACAGCTGAAAATACAGTACAGGGTATTTATTATTGTTACTCTTAATAAAACTACAGTTATTCTGGGGGAAAAAATCAAACCAGTGTAATAATTATCTGCTTGCTTTTGTTCATTGGTGATGGGAAACTTCTAGAAGGGAATACAATGAAAGGACAGAACACCATTAGCCTAAATAGATATACTTCCATGGTGCCTCCTCTGGCGTATCTTATTGTGACACTGCCTATCATAAAGCCGTTTCAGTCACATTTACAGGTCTATCTCAAACCTGACTTTCTCTACCAACAGGGAACACAGTCACAAATCGCTGCTCTCTAGGACTTGTAAGAACAACTTCAGTATTGCACGGTTAAAATACATGTAATCTTTTAGAAAGAGATACAAGAAAGAAATCTGAAATCCAGCTTACAGCTACATCTTACTTATATCAGCACATATGCTTAGATATGTGTGCTTCCCACTCTCAGTTTGTTCTCAACAAAGCTGCACCGCTGGTGATCTGATAACTGGGCATGACCTTCATCCTTGTCTGTCTTCTGAGATGATGCTGTCATTAGAGAACTCGTGGAACTTTGTGTATTCCAACAGGTCTCACAGTTCTATTCGGATTTATAGCCTTCAGGTCCTCCTGCTCAGAAAGGTTTTCTTCACGAATATATAATTAATTGTTTTAATCCTTCTGTCATCAAGTTAATGGCTGATCATGTTTTGAAAATACATTTCCATTTCAATATATTTTTTGCTATCTGTGCTGGTATTCTGATCACATGTGGCAAGTTATAAATGGCGATGTCCTTGTTTGTGTCGTCAAATTGCACTCCCTTTACAGACAGAGGGCAGAAATTGGTATTTCAGAGTATGAGCCATTTCACAAAATCTTATGTGGAAAAAAAAATTTATAGACAAAAACAATCAAAAGTACCTTTATTTTCCTTTGACTGTGTATTAACCTATGTTTGCAAGGCCAAGTGTAGGCATCTAGCTCAAATGTAGAAATTTAGGAGATTAAGGCTCTAGGCTAAGATTCTGTTGAAAATACACATTTAGATGCATGTATGTAAGAGTCCATATTCTGAGATAGGCGTCTAGGGTCCTACTACAGGAACTGAACACCTAGAGCTCAAAAACATTGTTGGTCAAGATACTGCAACCTATCTGGCATCTCCTGCTTCCAAAGGGCACAGGTGTGCAGCAAGTCCTATGTCTTCTTACGTGGGCAGTCATCTCACATACTTCAAAATATCTCAAATTATACTAGTTGTTAATATTTAGGCAACTGAATTCACCTCTAAATCAGCTTTCTTCTTTGACTCCAAGGGAATCCTAAGCACAAAGCAGGCATACAGACACCTACATTTAGGTTCCCTAATGTGGAACCCAATTCCAGCCCTGCTGACAGATATTAGGAAGGGCTAAACGCTCCCTCCCTCCCATCCTGATGATGAATAGATTCTGTGAAGAATTGTGCCAGTTCTTAAGCATATTGTAATCAGGTCATTAAGTGCTTTTTCATTTGGCACACCAACACTCAGATCTCAGCAGGAAGCACTTGGTCACATTCAGAAATATATATATATCATAAAAATGCATCATTACATGTACAAATTTATATAATCATGTACAGTGCACAGGGGGATAATGCACAATGCTTAGTACTGGTTCTTGATTGCAATTTAACACAATGACAATCAACTTCCCTGGGATGATAATGACTTTGGGGTTACTGAGCACATTTTTAACTCCAACACCCAAGACTAAAAGTCATCTACCATATTTGAGGACTTAGTCCCTAATTCATCTGTCCTTAGTTTAGGTTCACAACTGGGAAGCATAAGCAAGAAGCCCAGCAAGCCTAAGCTTCTTCAGACTGTCGTTACACCCAGGGACTGTGTTTTGCTGCCCACTGACTACAGGACCTTTCTGCACCATAGTTCAGTTACCATGTGTTTAGCTGCTCAGCATAGGTAAGCTAAGTCTTACCTTAAAACTAGGGTTTCTCTGCAACTGATATTTATTTTTGGACTGTCTAGAAACCCAGGGTCAAGGGAACACAGCTGTGGCTGTTCAGCATCACTGCAGTAAAAAAATTAAGAATAATAAAGTGGCAATTCTGACACAGAAAAAGCTCCCATTAGAATTAATTAGGAACTTGGATTTGGGTGCTGAGAGAGCAGATTAACTCCAACTATTGGCTTGGCCCAGCATTAAAAATACCTAGACTACTGGAAATGGATGTTCTGATTTTCAGGACATGGAAAAAAAGTAGTTTGCTGTAACACCAAGAAATGGATGATCCTCCCATCCAGTATAACACTAAGGGATTGAAACATGAATGTTTCCTGGAAGATAAAGTACTGACTACTTACATCTGGGATGTGTGCCCTCATTTAATTTCCCTAGATTTTTCCAAGACCTTTTAATTCCCTAGGGTAGGACAAGACAGCTGCTCTCTGCCACTTGGTACTTCATAAACCAGCCAATAGACTTAAATTACAGGTTGTCCTGCGGAAAAAAACCCCTGCAGATAGTCTTATACTGTATTTAATCTGGTAGTCATAAGCATTAAAATTGTTGTAAGCTGTGCTTATTTCTGATTCTGACATAAAAAACAAAGGTTTATGGTTAAAATCAAACAGTCGGAGAACTTCAGCTGTATTCTTAGCTCTGATACTGACTTACTTGGTGACTTAATTAAGACCATTACCACCCAATTTTCAGAAGTGCTGAGAGCTGTTGTTCCTATTGATTACGTCTTTAAAATTGTCTGCTTAATACCATGGAAATTTGAGCTACAAATCTCTCCTCATCTCTGTTTCCCTTCTGAAACTGGAGATATTTAGTATTTACCTAACCTTCAAGGGTATTTGCAAGCTAAATCCATTAGTGATTAGGAGACAATCAGATAGTTTGATTTATTCAGTGCATCAGTCTGTAAATAAAATAAAGATAGAATGTCAGATTTCTGACATACAGCATTCCTTCCAATATCAGATATTCAGAAAACTCTTTTAATCCTAGTATTTAAAAAAAAAAAAACAAAACAAAACAGAGAGCCTGCAAATCCTGGTGAAGCTCTGAGCAATCATAGAAGCTGAAATATCCATGATATATAAATGTTGAGTGTCTAAGAAGTGGACTTAGAGCAGCCAATAAGGACGACACAAATGCTGATATTGTTTCTGATAGCCTTGTTTTTTTAAAAAAAAATTTATTCCTTTTCCAGCTATTAATACATATTTACTAAGCATTAGCAAAAACCTTTTCCCCATTTTAAAAGAGCAGAATCCATCTTCATTTACCTTCAAACTTTTAACGGATTATCTTTTTCCTGTCTTCTTTCTTTATTTCATGTGAAAATATATAGTTCTATGAACATTCTCTTTTTGTACAAATGCCATTATATTTCTCATTACAGTGAAGAGTATCTGCTATTTTCTATTACACAAAGTATCAGAATGAAGTAAACAGACATGGTGGAGACTCGGGGGATATGTTGGCTGTTACTGAGTGTGACAGACTGGTTTGGTCGACTTCTAGGAATTTCTATTAAGAGCTCATGGGAATCTGCACCAGGGAGGTGGTACAGAAAAAGAGTAAAGTGAACCTGTGAGACAACATAGCATTTATTGCCCAAATTCCTTGAGCTCAAAGGCATGCCTAATGTGCTTTGAGTGGTATGTATGAATAGTCCAGCTGACTGAGAACAGATAGGGGTTTTCTTATTTGAAAATCACTTTATCTGACTGCAAATCTGAGACTGCTAAAGCAGTAGCATCAGCAAAAAGAAAAACAGGAAATTTGAGAATTACAGCTTAAGTTGTCTTTCTTTTATCATTTCTGCACTGGTGGATGATTCCAATCTTATCGCAATAATAAGAAGGAGAAAAATGTTTTGTAACCTATTGCATAACTTTTAAACATGATGTTGGTGTACTAGACAGCAGAAGGAGAGGGCAAATAGTCTGAAAGTTGCCTGGTTTTGGTAGAAGAAGAATAAAATAACCCACAGCTAAACTTTTTCATTAACTTTTTAATGGTACAGTATTTTTCCAAGTGTATGAATAGGAGGGATATGTCAAGTTTTACTCCATTAAAATTTATGGTTTACAGATGAACAATGAAAATATGCCAAGAAATTTTTATGGATATTTCAAAGCCAGAGAGAAGGTGACTGCACCTGTATCACATCCATGCCAGCTCCCTGAGACAAGGCCATTACACAGTCTATCCTAGATTCTCAGCAGAGGAAGCCACGTGCATTAATTAGTGGGAACTATACAGATCTGTGTTAAGAATTCTAGAAGGGAAAGCTGTGATTTACTTGGGGAAAAGAGCCTAATAGCACTGAGATCCCAAGCTTCTACCTAACAAAACTACCATTACAATAAAACTTGGCTGATTCAGGGTATAGTCACAAAATAGTCAAAGAGCCAACAGATTAATTTCTGCAAGGTACTGACTCTCTCCTGGGACAAGCTGTTGAAACAGGTCGGAAGATGTAAGTGTTGAGCCACCTTGCCGCCTTGCCATGTCAGATCTTTTTTCAATGACATGAATAAGTACATTACTTGTAGGAAAATAAAACCAAACTCTGTGTTGTTGCTCAGATACAGGGGGAAGGTCCATAATTCAAAAGCAGTGACTTGCTTTCCTGGTTATCAAGAGCATTGCAAATTGTATAGAAAATTACATTGAGCTCCCTTCAGTGAGTGAACATCAGATATCCATCCAGCCATCCATCCATCCATCCACCCTTCCATCCTCCATAAGCAGCTAATCCCACAATCTCACAAATGACCATGCTGAAGTCTGACCAGCCTCCCTGTCTGTGAAGTTTCATCCACTTGCTCCCAAAACATTATCTTGTACAAAATCTTTATTCCAGCAAAATTATCCCAGCCCTTAGTTAGTCCATGTGGTTATCTCAGGTCAAGCAATTAGCCACCCTTTATAATTGACTAATATTTTGAATACAAAAATGTCATAGAATATATTCCCTATTTTTCTGAAGGTCATCTGATAGCTAGTTACAGCATATGTAGGCCATTAGAAAAACAGTATAAACTCTATGACATTTTCTTGGACTTCATGTATTTATTATTCTTAAATATTTGACAGAAAAGGCATCTATTATTTAACAAATGAACACCCTGCCCGTCTTTGCAGCAATGGGTTATGTCATTATGAAAAGCTATACCTGGAAATATAAGCAGTTTTGAGAGGCAAGAATCTTACTCTCAATATAAAATGAGTACAATGAAATAGCATAATGGAAGTTAAAGAAGTAAGGACAAAATAAATGGTACTTTGCCAAAGTCCATTTATGCACATTTAATATGATATATATATATAGATAACCTAAGATTAAATAATTCCTATGCCTGTTGCTTGCCTCCAAATCACCTAGTGCATTACTGAGTAATAAGGAGATCCACTCAAATGAACATGTTCACAGAACAAAAATTTGAAAGCTGGATAGACTAAGACTGAAAAGAAAAAAAAGGGGGGAGGGGGAGTTTAGCTATTCTTTATTAAATGAAGCTCTGTTTTCAAAGAACTCTGTTCTTTTCAGAACTAAGAATAGGGCAAAACGAATAGAGTTCCCCACCAACTAGAAGTTGAGGGAGACTAGAAATTTATACAGATAATACACCAGAGTAAAATCATCGGAACTCTCCTACCCCTCACAGACCACGGGGATGGTGTGCTCTCTGTGCCTCAAATAGGAGATGTGTGGCAGAATACCACAAAATCTTCCTCTAGTTACTGTACCTCTAACATGAAGTTGCACCTAGGTACTTCCACCACAAAAATTATCCTTGTGATTTGACAGGGTTCCCAAAAACATCCACATCTCAGCAGTATGAGGAGCACTATGACTAAGTTAGTCTGTTTCATAGCTGACCAACTCTCCAATATAAACATCGGCCTCCTTCCTTTTTAAGAACATACTTTTTTTGTGATTAAGTCACGACTCAAGCATCTTTCCGGCAAAGAGCTCAGCTTTGGAGATCTTTTCAGGATTCCAGTAAAGAAATAGTGCACTATGTGAAATAATTTATTGTATGAAGAGGTTTGCATCATAAAACATATTGCTGTTATAAGATTGGTTGACATTTTCACCTGTTTTATACAGACAAGGCATCCATTTATCAGCAAACTTGAATTTTGGCCAAAGGAAATCGAAGTAATACTTTACTTTGAAATTCAGTTGCTTAGTTATATTTATATATAATGTCCACTTGGAATATCATGTGACAGTATAGCCCTGTTTTACTGTAAATCTAAAGCCCAGATACAGAGTCCACAGAACCTCAGGACTGAGGCTTCCCAGGCTTGCTTTGTCCAAACCTTTCCTGACCTGTCTACAGTTTCTATGACTTGATTTAGCTGTAACAGCAATTTCTCCAATTCATTAGGTCTCTGTGGCTAATTTCTTTTGCTTTTGTTATCTTCATGCTGTACAACTGCAGTTTTATATGGATAGAAGTAGAAAGAAGTCATTCTGTGTGGAATGAGATATTTCTGACTAACATGGTGATATAGTATACAAAAATACAGACTTGGCACAAGAGAAGAGGCCTCAAGATGTGAAATTGCAGGATGGAGCAGAAAGGAGTAGAGGCATGGGTTGATAAGAGATGGGGTTGAGCCTGGCTCTGCAGACCCCACACTAGAAACAACTCAGAAATGGGCAATTAAAAAACTGTCCTGGACCTGGAAAAACAGGCTTTACTGGTAATAAAGAGAACAAAGAAATAGTATCTAATATAGATAAAAAACACATATCTTACATGTGGAAAGTGATAGATTACACAGCAACCTGTGTGCACTTTGTCTTATTCATCAAAAGTAAATTGAACAGGATCCTGTGAAAATGGTAGTCTTAGAAATATTAACGTATTTGCAATTATTCAGCCAATGCTAACAATTGTTAAAAATTCAAATACTCCTGACAACAGAAAAGATCTGCAAGCTGCAGAGACAGGGAGGCACTGGGTACTCAGTATCGGCAGGGCTTCACTCGCTCAATATCAATGTGTCAACACTACAGACTATTCTATAAAGCTTTTTAAATCCTTAATTTTTCTGATTTCCTCATTAAATTTCTTCCTGGTCACTATACATCTTTACATAGTATCCTTGTATCCTTTACAAAATATCTACATTTTTCTTCTAACTTGCATCCACTCCTTGCTTTCATCCTCCATTTGACCTGAGCTTCAAGCCCTTGCCTTTCTCCAGTTATTTATTACTCTTTTGATTCTATAGCTCTATTTCTAGCCAGACCTTCTTTAGTCACAGAATAACATTTCTAGAACTATATGACAAAATGCCTATAACAGCTGTTCCTCTCATCTCACTAACCGATCATCTTTCTTTTCAAATTTTCTGTGATTAAAGAAAGCATTTTTACCAGGTTTTACCAGAGAAAACACCTTCACTTGGTCCATTACTCACAGATGTTCAATCACACACAGCAGACAGATAAGAGTGACAGCATAACTCCATCACATGTCTTCATACCCTTTTTCCAGAGGCATTGACATTTGAGAGTTTCCCAGTTAGCCGATGAATGGGAAAGATGGAGGAAATTGGATCAATTGAAGTATTTTTTCCAGGGATTGAAAGTGCAGGTTTAATTTTCCAAAGGTCGCTACTAGGCTTTAAAACAGACCTGGAACTGAGAGAATTCAAACACGAAACTTCCATAATGAAGATATTTGGAAGGTTTTGTTTTAAAGGCACGATGAATTGGCCTTAAATGCTTAGGACTCTTTTTTTAAATGTCCCTTTCAACTATTATTAGAAATTTTACTGGCATTTCAAATTGCAAGTAAACATTTACAAAACAATGTCAACTGAAAAACCCCTCAATATACGAGTTCTCCTCTGTATATAATTTTACAAAAATTGTCATCAGCTTTAAAAATCAGAAGGGGGAAATGGTAATACCAATGACATCTACAATCCTTGAAAAGCTTGGGATCACTAAAGAAAAATAGCACAGAATACTTTTGCTATGGAGTGTAACAACAATGACATAATCTAGCCAGCTAACTCTATTATCAGTTTACACCCACTCAGCACAATAGCACTCTTCAGAAAAAGACAGATGTAGGAGTGTAGAATATAATGTTGCAGCAATGATCAGCAGCATATCTGTCAGTGTCAGGGCACAAGGCTGAATGGACCCTCTGCAAAGTGACAGTGAGGCAGAAATTAAAACTGGCAGCTGGATAAAAGACCCAAGTGCAGCCTACTGTTTTGCTGATGAAAATCAGTACCAATTTCACAGGTGCTTTAATTTACCTAAAATTGCAGAATTCATTGCTATCTCCCTCCCTGCTTCATTCCGGGGTACATTTGTATCCTGAACAAATTGTAGTAGGTGTGAATAGGTTTTGAAATTTGGGATTCAGTTCAGTTATGCTGCCATCTGTCAGAATCTGGTGCCATCTGTCAAAATAATGTACTCGGATTCAAATTACATCCAAACTGGTGTCAACATGATGGTCTTACAGAAGTCGTGGCATTCAATTGTGTTTCATGTATTATAAATTCAGATGTCATAGTTTTTTACCTCAGTAAAATTGTATTATCTCTACCTGTTCCCTAATCCACCACTCTATAAGATAAAGCTATCACAAACTGTCACAGACTTGACAATCAAAATTAAAATTTTAATGGCTAGATTTTTAAAATTTTATCTCAGGAGTTCTTTTCAATCCTTACTTAGCACTGTTTTCAGACCTTTCAAATCTGTGCACTAATCATTTCTATTGTGTGTTTGAACAAGTGAGCTCCTACCTCCTGCCAAGTCAGAATTCATCACACCTTGTATCCACCATTCTAATACTTGACCATCCCTTCCAATTCCGTGGTTTAAGTCCCTTACAGAGTCAGTCAATTCTAGAGAGCTCAGTCTTAAATTGGTAGGAGAAATTGTAATGTAGAGGTGCCTGACTCTCTCCATTAACAGCTAAACCCTGCTCCTTCTCCAAACACATGAAATAAAATGGCATTAGATAGTTTTTCTTCCATTTTGAGGATTATCTAAATTAACCTGCTCATAGAAATGTTATGCAATATAATAAGGCTTTTTAATATAGCAGAACACAATATCCTAGCTATCCAATAGCTAGGATATTAACAAAATTCAAACTAAATGGCATAAATATTAAACAGTAAAATCAAATTGAAAAGAACATGAAATGTGAGGTTTCAAACACAGACTCAAAAATTTCTAACTTGTAGATCAAAAATAACTCATAAAAACCTCACAACTTACTGAGCCCTCAAAGAAGCATTGTCTTTTGCAAGCTGAGGAAATAACACCAAAGTAGAAATGAAGGTGAATTAAGTGGCAAGAGAGAAGTGTAAAAGGAATTCAGAGCAGGACATCCTGATTCTAGTTTTCTACCTTATTCCACAGATCAGTCATCTTCAGTGCTGGTACTGCTGGTTTGGCTTATTACTGTTTTGTAGCCTGTGCCCTGATCTTCTTGGGTTTTGTCATTACATGTGTTAAGGTCTGTCCTTGTCTTAATTTCTTCTGGAAGGGCTCTTTCATCCAGTAACTATTTTATTGCATAAATGGTCTTGCTAACTTTTCTCCCATTTCATTTTAGGAAACACTTAAAGTCATTCTTCTAACCTAATTTTTAAAGCTGATTATTATCTCTCTTGTTATGTTACACATTCATATCATGTTTAATATGTAATATTATGTAATGAATCACCTCCCTTTTAGGATTTATTTGAAAATTAAGTCATACATAAAACACTCAGAAATCCTTCATTATAAAATCAGTGCAACTATGAAAAGTTGGCTGAAATTATGTATATTTATTTGTGAAATGGAAAGATGCAGAAAATGGGGATGATTGCCTTATACTAGACAGCAAAGATGAAAAGGGATTATAGGGCTGTTGAAACAGAAATACTTGCATGAAGAAATAAGAGTTTACCTTTCTTACTGTGAACAAGCTCAGAGGAGACAGTGAATTGAACGCAATTTTAAATGAAAGCAGAAAGACATATAAGAAATAGAAATGCTCCAGTTATGCTTTCAGATGGTGGGGGAGCAGGAATGGAAAGAAACAAATGTACTGTAAAGCTAAACTGTGAGTATGGGAAGTTAAGGGATTGCCCTGGGGGGTTAAACCACCTGCAGCCACAGGAGAGCCCGGGATTCCATAGCAGTGACAGTCCTGCCTCTATATGGCCCTTTCTGCTCATCCTCGTTGTGCACTGAACCACACCTGAACTACACTTTGGTGTAGTTCTGCAAGTATAGCCCATACTGAGATACTAGACAGAAATTCTGCTCCTGCAGAAGGAGAAAAACAAGCCAAGATCTCACAATGCTTCAACAGTTTCTACAAAATTTAACTGGACCAAAGCTTCATGTCTGTCAGAGACTGAAATAGTTCATGCCTCAAATATTGATATAAAGTTTTGCTTATTTTAACAAAAGCTGTATAAAGAAGCTACAACCAAAGAAGCCTCCCTGAAGATCCCTGACTGGGACTTTGGACTGAAAGTCAAACTGCTGATTAGATAAAGGAAAACCCATTGTTCACTCATCTCAGGCGGAGGGAAAGGTGTGCATCCACCAAAGGGCCAAAGCCTCCAGCTGTGCTGAGGATCATCCTCTGCTGAGTTTGGGGTGGGGGAGAGCACAGCTCACAGCAGCCAGGTTTACACAGACTGCCCCCCAGCCTAGGGGGGAGGAGGAGGTTTCGGGTGCTTGGCACAACCTCTGGTCAGAGGCAATGAACACCCATCCTCCGATTGCACAAACCGGCCCAGCTGTGAAACCCCCCAGCCCCACAGGCCCCATCCACGGGACTTTCATGGGAGAGGCAGCTGAGGGGGAGTCACAATCCATCAAAGACCCCCCAAAGTGCTAGGCCTTGCACTATGGCATGTGATGCAACAAATCCAGAGTCCGCTGTAAGAGACTGCCCCTCCCCTCCGCCAGGGGACATGCCTGGTCTTTGCCACCTGGCTTGAGGATATATTAACTCACGGGAATCTACGCTTTGTTGGGGGGTCCTTCACCACCAAGAAGAGCAGCTGGAGAGGATCAACAGAGCATCGTTGGGATGCATGGAGTGGTGATATTTTCCTTATTCTGTCCCTGTTTCTCTCTCTCTGTCCCCTCCACCTATTTCCTGTTTCTCTCTCTCTCTCTCTCTCTCTCTCGCTCTCTCTCTTTCTCTCTCTCTCCTATTTACTGTCAAATACTATCAAATAAACCCCATACTATTGTCACTGGCATATGGTCTCGTTTGCACCTTAATTCGGGCAGGGGCATTTCTAAGAACCTTAGTAATTGGATCATGACAATGTCTCCAGCTTTTATAGTGACCTCAGGATGAAATTTAGTGGTTTTTTAATCATGTTATTCCAATACAAATTAGTGAGCCAAGTTGTGCTGAATTTGGCTTTGGTCATGGTTATTGCTTTAGCACAGACCAATGAACAAGAGAACAAAACTAAGCCACATATTAAAAGATGTGCTATCAATATCCTGGTGTCTAATAGCAGCCTTTTTGCACCATATTCACAGGTTTGATTCCTACACAACTGACCACTAAACTGTTTAGCTGAATTTTTCCAGGTCTCTCAAACCAGTGTGATTAGCAGTTTCTCAAGAGTTGAACAAAGTCCATGTTGATACCAATGCCTGGGAAGTGGTAGAGGCATTTCAAGGCATGGCATTTCACAGAGATATGGATTAGATAAAAAGAATGTCACCAAAAATGTTTAATTTATTTTCACTTGCTACAAGGAATATTTGGGGCAAGCCCACATGCAGCTGACTAAAATTTGGTGAAACTGATATTTCTGTAGGTTTGTAAAGTAAACAAATTTTAAGTGCAATCAAATTATAAGCAGAAATGGACTAGTGTAGGAAGGGGAAGCTATCTACTCAACGCACATTTGCATTTTGTTTGATTATGCACACTGAAGAGTGAGGGGATTCATTTATTGCTGAAGTTGCAGTGAGACTAAGAGAAATAAATATTTTTATTTTTTGTGTTGCCATACTTCATTTTCTCAAATCAAAGATGTGTCGTTCTTGTTCGGTTTTAAGAGGAAATTTGAAATATTTGAGCCCATTTGCTGTAACTAACAGTAATTAGCAGAATAACTAGTTGACATGATCGTTCAAAGCTATTCTGCAATTATTAATGACCTAGTAATGACTTACTGTTAGAGGGGTAGGAGATTATTTAAGAGTGGTTCTGGACCATGTGATTTGCTGCCTCTTGTTTTATGAGTGTTTCAAAGTGTGAAAGAGGGGTTTTCAACTGTCTGTGGGAAATTACAGATTGCTTTTTCAAACAAGGGAATTCTTCAGGCAAAGGAAGGGAACTTTTATATACCTCATGTGAAAATAGGCAATTTATATTTCTGGGTGGCCACATAACCATACTCAGCTCAACATTGGTCCATACTAGTGTAGAAGATGACTCAACTGGATGGTAGTGCAGCCAGATGAGCTGACATCATGTGCTAAAAGAACATAATCCTTTTCCTGCCTCTGCTAATTTGTTGTGTGATTTTTAGGTCAGCCATCTCTTTCTTAGCTTTCTAGACTCTCTTAACATATGTGCTCCCTGTGGCAGCTCGGTAGGATGCTGATCCTCAGGTCGCAGACAGCAGTAAGGGTCCCTGTGCCTCCAGTGGTGTACAAAAGCCCATGGCCCATACACCACTCTGGAAAAGGGACTGTGATATTGATGGAGGATTGAAACTATTGCATGGGTTGAGCACTGTGAGCATTCAAAGGTTTATCTTAGACCAGGGAAACCGCCATGGATGGCATTTCGCTGTTTGTATTCATCAAAACACATACTTTAAGGCTGTCTTTTGTAATTATATTGCAGATAATTTTCATGCTGATTACAAGCACTTTACAGTGAGTCTTTTGCAGTTATTGACATAATTTTTTTTTCAAACCCGTTGGCAAATTCTTGCGAAAAGCTGTCTGAAGTGCTGATTACAACATCCCCACTCATCTCTGTAGGGGGGAGAAGTAGGATTGCAGCAGGATTGCAACCTAATGGACTGCAGAGCCAGAAAAAAACAGGAAAAAAAAAGGGGAGGGCGAGAGGGTGGGGAATGGCACAGTTAGACAGAGGAAAGCAAAAGGATGAAAATCTACATTCAAAATGCCATTGTGTCATTGGAAAAATTTCACCGACATCATCCCAGAATGATTTCTCAATCCTTTATCATACCCTGGCAGCGGTCCACACTTTCCCTCTTGTAAAGTATGCTGTAAAACTGCTGCCTTCTTTCTCATTTTGTTGGTTTCAAGAATAAAGGTTCCCATGATTATCTGGGTGCAGGAGGAATGGACTTGGAGTCCAAATTATCTTGTGCCATGGGCTGATTTCTCATAGAATATTCACACTTTTACTGTGCAATTAGCTGCTTTGGGAACGGAGCACTTACGGCAATGCCCTTGATGTGCACTTAGTGGGAGGAGCACTTTAGTCAGGTGCCTCATACCATCGGAAGAAGATGCCTCAGCCCTGGATTAACTGGAAGGAGTAAGATACTCTACTGTACTTAGAACTTCATGTAAAAGTACTTACTACTCCATGCCCTTGTGCTAAGGCTTCCTCTGACATCTCAGTCTCTGAAGGCAGAAACACAGCAGTGGCATACGTTTGTCTGGATATTAATGTGAGCACATTTGTTTAAGGAAACTTGTGGGAATTTTTATTCTAGTCTACTTTAGTTCCCATTATAATGAGTTTCAGTGTTTGAACTTGAATGTTTCATTTCATATCAAACCCTTCCGAATCCTCATGCAGTGCTGTCAGAGTAAGTGACAGCATCAGGAGCACCAGGACAGAGACAACAAAGTAATTACAATGTGCAGATTAATATGAACAAAAACAGTGGATGCGATTAATGCTAACTAGACCAGCACATGAACTAAATCTTCTTTTCTCCCTACCTTTCTAATTGCTTCCTACTGTGTTATCCTACTAAAAACCCAAATTAAGAACTGCATTTAAATTTTTCCCTAAAGAATCATACTTTATCTACTTCTTTCCTACTCTTTTGCTGGTATTTCATTTTGCTGTCAGAATTTCATATAGAAAAATGCTGCAATAACCAGGGAAATTCAGTGTTCAAGTGCCCCAATGAAATTTTGCTGCTGCATGTGCTATGTTTGCTGTTTTACTGTTTAAAGTTCTCTGGAAGAACAGGACCAGTTCAAATGTTTTTTCTGATCTTCAGTAATACATAGAGAAACACCCAAACTGTACAGACATAAACGATAATGGACACGAAGTTCATACCAGAAATGTGAAACTTTCAGCAATTTTTCCACCTACTGAAATTTCTGCTCTGAATTAATTTCTATGCTGCAGCCTCGTTCACTTCAGTTCAGTAAAATAACTCCAACTCCTACAGCACCCTGAATGGATTTTGAAAGCTTTGAATATGGCATTTTTATGCTCTCAAATGATAATGAATTTCCTTTGGCTAGTTCCCTTAATTAAAGGGAAGACACAGAGCCAACAGCTGGAAATGAGGGGGCTATGGCTGCAACAGGGATTGCAGAGAGTTGCCTGGGCACGAGGAATGTGTGCACAGGATGGGAAGATGGGGCACTGCTGAGTCCAAAACACAATTCTTGTTCCACAGTTACAGGTCTAGAAAAGAACTATTGCCATATGTAAATTTTAACTCCTCCTGTCAGGCTTTCACCCAGATTGCTAACCATGCCTCTGGTGCCGTGCTCCTGAGGCCACAGACTGAGGATGTGTATGAGAGAAGCCATCTGAGTAAACAAGGGGGCAACTCCAAGGTGCAATGGGCCCAGAGTAGGTTCAGGATCAAATGGATGTGTGGGAAAGGAGTTAAGAACAGGCCAAAAGCAATAAGTGGTGTTAGAGAGAAGTGTCAGGGAAGGAAGGAGCTGGTGTCTGAACTCCAGAGCAGGTACTTGAACATGGGTTACTCACTCACTCATCACGTTTTGGAAACTTGGGGTGCTGCTACTGCAAAGCTCCTTTCTGGCTGACATTCCTCTTGTTCCCCATGAGCTTGTTACCAGGGTAGAGCAAGGTCTAATTACACTCTGCTGAATATGTAGCTTTACATTGTGCTGTACTGTGCCAGAGAGGTGTACCCTTGAATAACCCCTTCCCCTTCTACAGATATTTGACAGCTACTAATGCAGCAAACCCAGCGCAGCAGGGAGGAGGTTATTATTAGCCCTGTTGTGCAGAGAGAGGGAGATGAAATGCAGAAATCAAATTACTTTTCTCGAGTTGCAGAGAGCAAATGTGTCAGTGTTACTGCTTCACCCATGAGCTCTGGCTGTGAATTAGAAGGGATTTGGACATGAAGACACAGGTGAAAGTCCTTCTGCATCTCTGTCCTGTACCGAAGACAGTTCAAGGTTTGTACTAGAGGGTTAGTAGGGAAGAACAGCCTTTGGGCTTTCACTTCTCTCTGGCTGCTTCTTGGGAGACAAGAGGGTGATGGTGACTCTTTTGATGCTGTACCCTGGTCCTCCTCACCCATGGAATTTCAATGGTCTGTTCAGGATTCCTCTAGATAGAAATAATCAGGCAACGATCTGTTTTCTAAGAGAATAATTTTGAAAATTAGTCTAAAAAGACAGAGAAAGGGCTGATAACCTTTCAGCAGATTAATTTTCTTACTCTTCCAGCAGGAGGCTTTTCGCTAAATGTCAGCCAGGTGGTGAAGGGACCTTTGTGGAGAATGGGCATTTCTGTGCTTCATACATTTCTAAATAAGACCTCTGAAATCCCAGTGATGGCCTGGAACTTACCTCCAAAAGAAAGCAATCAATAAAGAGGACTCCAGCCAGACAGTAACTGCAGCAGCACTAATGGGCTGAGCCTTGAACTTTATTTCTACCTTTTTTAGGAGTGAATCAGCCACTGTGGCTGGAGTTATGGAGTGCCTGTGAGGATCACTGGTGCCTGCAGCTGTCATATGGGTTAGGAAAACGCTAAGGAAAAGTAGGATAGGGTATTGGTCCAGCACCTCGCACCAGTTGTGTGTTCTCCAGTAACCATACACATACAGATATCAAAGCTGAGAAAAGAGTTGAATCTGGGATTTTCATTTCACAGGTGGTAGGCACAGGCATCTCTGTGCTCTGAAATGGAAGTAAATCACCATTGCATCTGAAGGGTGATCCTTCCTCAGAAGCACTGGTAAGATGCCAGTGTAGTGCTTCCCCTAAAGTAGCTAGCATTTAAAAGGAAAAACAACATTTTTGTTATAATATGTGTAAAGTGCTGAAAGAAAGAGTCAATCTTGTCTGTGTAATGCTGCAAGTTCTTGCCTGAAGCAAAGTTACAGGATTTATATCCATCTTAATGCAGTTACTGAGAAGTTGAATCACCCTTTTTGGTGAGAACAGAATTGAACAGCAGGCTGGTTTTTAGCCCCATAGAGAAGGCAGTGCCTCCAGCATCCACACTAATATCAGAAAGAAAATTCATTTTAGTTAGAGTGCAAAGGAAGGAATTAGTTCCTTTAGTACTGTGAGAAGGCAACAAGGGAAGTGCAACAGAATAGAAATATTTAGTAAATTAAATATAAAAAGAAATTTTGTGCTTTAATATCAGCTATTTACTGCTTTGGCTCAGTGATTATTTTATGCAAAAGGCAGTAATTTAGTGTACTAATGCTCCACAATGTCACAATGAGACTCCTATTTCTAGAATCTATTGTTGTGATGAATGACATCTATTTTAGCAGAGAAACAGTATCCTTGAATGAAACTTGTAGGTATTTTTATCTTGCCCTTACTGACAGATTGAGACATAATGATATTTTAAAAGAAATCTATATACAATTCTTAGAGCCTACTCCCAAAATAAATAAAAAAAGCTGCTTCTGAAGATGATTGGATGTGGGGTCTTAGGGAAGCTGTTATGGGTGCTTCAGCAGTTGCACACTGTAAAGACCACAATTTGCATCCAACTGTAAAGCTAAATAAGTACGAGTTTCTTCCAATCAATTAATCTTTTTTACCCTTTACAGTCATCAGAAGAAGGAAGCATCTAAGCCTGCTGGATGTTTGCAAGCTCTTTCCTCTGTAGTCTAATCTGCGTTTGAATGTTTGTAGTTTTATAGGAACCAAGAGTTGCCCCTGGCCTAGGAAGCCCATGGATGTCTTCTAGTGTCTTCTTGTAGAGGCAGCAGGAGGTTGTGTGGCAGAGGGAAAGGGCAGTCCAGATGAAGGCAGCCAAGGCTTATCTTTCCTGCAAAAATCTCCTTCTATTGCCAAGAGAGAGAGGAAATTTCAGGAATTTTTCACATTCTTTCATCTTGATGCACCAGCTACTGAAGAGAGGAGCCAGAGGCTTAGGTTGGTGGAAAGAGCAGTCCTTCAGAGCATCAGAGATGTGACACTGACAAACAGTGGGATGCCAGAGACTGGAAATGACTGGTGGGAAGGAGGGAGCTTTTATTACCTGTGTTGGAAGGCGGAATCAGTCCTACATTGATCAAGGTCAGACCTGCACTATGCCTTGTGTAGGTAGGTGGGAACCAAGAACTTCTGCACCTGTATGTACTGTGTGACAAAAATGTGATGGGTACAAACATTCACAAAGGGCAACACGAACAAATTAAAGAGCAAAGCCTACCAGAGAGAGGAAAGAAGAGGATGACAGAAAGATGTACAGGATCTCCAATCTTTGTCCGCTGCTTTCTGCAGTAACACCTTAGACAGTTTGTTATACTCGGGGTGAATCTTCACCCTTTCCTGATGGACAGGAGGGATCCATATAAAGCTGCCCCAGGGCTACCCTGTGTCCAAGCCAGTCACAGCCCAGTGCTCATTGCTCTCATCAAACCCATCACAGCAAGCTCTGCCCCCATTCCTTCGGTGTCTCTGACTTTATTTTCTGCCTTATGTTGATTGATAAGATTTGCTGCCTTGTGATTCTTAACTTGGGGTGAACCCTAACAAGAAGGCTGATGTTAAGGGTGCTGGTTTCTTCTTGCAATACTTCTCTGCTTTGGGGTTTCTGAGCTTATTTTTGCACAATTATTATTCCACAATATATTATGTTTACTCAAGGTCTTTTTTCTTTACTCATGGTAATCAGCTGGGGTTTTCTGTATACGGTAAAGCCAAGTTTTATGATATATACCATGGCAAACCATGATCATACAATTCAGCTAAACTAGATGGAAATAATTCCCCACTGAGACTGAGGGTTCAGGGTAGTGCATAAGGCATCTGGTTAAACTGTAAACACCTGAGCTTTCCTAATGTTGGCCTGAAATTGTCAACTGCTTGCCAAAGCAGCGTGCAAAATGGGTTGATGCCAGGATAGATTCTTGCAGTCTGTGGCGTCTTACAAAACCATGTGTCCTGGGCCACCATGCCTTACTACAGTGTCAGTGTCTTCAATACATCGGGGCAGAAATTAAACTTTATATATGTCAGTCCAAACACTAAATACCTATTAATAGTAGAACTTCCAGACTTGGAAGACCAACTGGAAGCTGTTTTATTTGTCTTTGATTCACAGCCTTCAGAGGGTTGATAATCGCTTTCCTATAACCCCTGGTGCTTTGCTTTTGTGTCCACATGCACATGCACACACAAAAACCTTCCTCAGATGTCTGAGACTACTGGGATTCATTAGCAAGAGTATTCATCTCGTTAAGCATGCATTAATAGCACCCACTGTAAGTATTAATCTGCTGTTGTCAAGTGATAATTGCAGAACATGGTGATTGCATCAACCTTCATCAAGTCCAGCAGATGGAAAAGTCCTTGCACCCTTGTTTTAGGCACTTGCAGCTGCAAAGATTATTTCTGTGTTTTCAGTCAGGTTAAAAACCTGTGACACATTTCTGATTACAAAGAACCATAAAACCTTTCTTGCTTCCTAACTTCTGATAAAAGTAACTATTTAGAAATTGATCCCATCCAACACAGATCTGGTGGGTTAGAATATTCCTAAATCCAAAGTAATAGAGGAGAAATCTCTGGGGTATCTGCATCCCAACTAACCTTCTATTTTGCAATCCACAGTAAGAAAGGCACTCTCAGACCAAGGTCCATTTAATCCTGAAGAAAATAACACACCAAGGCTTTGGCTGCTGCTGAGCAGTGATCCCATAGTATCAAGACGATAATCCAAACACCACTGACTCCCAAGCACAGTAATCTGGAGGTAGGCAAGAGGTTGGGAGGGAACACAATCAGGACAGCTGATCCAGACTGAACAAAGGGATATTTCATGACATATTTCTACTCAGCAATAAAAGCTAGGAAAAAGGAGGGAGGTGGTAGGGGGAATCATTCATTATGAAGGCACTTGTCTTCCAAAGCAACAACTGCACATACCAAGACCATACTTCCCAGGAGGTAGATGGAAATTACCTGCTGATGGGAAGTAGAGAAGAAACTGAGTTTGCTTTTTTCTGCTTCCACATTTGGCCTTTCCTTTTATTTCTTAAATGGCCTTTATCTTGACCCATGTGCTTTTCACCTCATTTTCTCTCCTGTCCTGCTGAGGAGAGGGAGTAAAAGAGTGGCTTGGTGGGCATCTAGTGCCCAGCCAAGGTTGACCCACCATGAAAAGTCAGATGAATTGTTCTGTAGAAGTGCCCATTTCTTCTAGGAGAGGAGGAGCACAGGATGAGTAGTTTGGCTACGGGCAGTCACAGTAAGGTAAGATGAACGCCACTGTCTTCGTCCATTCCAGCTTCCTGACTGAGAACTGAGTGTCTTCATCTTTCTTATCAGCTCCTGTTAAACCATGATATGAACAACCCCTCTGCAGGCATGGTAGCAAACCCGCTTAAGTCAGAAGGACTGTTCACTTGCTCAAAACCACACAAGCTTAAGAGCAATGTTGGATCCAGATAATCTGGATCTTGTGGATAATTAGCACTCTATGCCTTAGTTTCCCTGTGTGGAATAAATGTTGATTCATACTTCCCAAACACTGAGGACAATGGATGAAAAATTACTCTTAAAAGTCACTCTAACTCTTCCCAGAAAAAATTATCTATGTTTGTCCAAGGCAAAGAATCTTATTTATTCCAGATATGTTATGGCAATTCTCACACATTTTTTGTTTTTTTGAAGCCAACTAGCCTTTTCAGTTAAAAGTTAGGAGAGAGTATATTTCTTTTTGATAATTCCAACCTGACTGCTATTCCAATTTCTACCTGACATTATTTCTCAACAGATGAATCCAGTCTGCCACAATGATCTTACAAAGAAATAAACAATTACTAGTTTCTGGCACTCAAATACATGCTTTCTTTTAGATAAAGTCCAGGAAAAAAAAAAAAATACAAAGAAGTAAAGCCTCATATGTCAGCAAACAGAAATCCTATTTATTGACAACTACCAGGGACTCTTTGAGCAAAAGGAAAGTACAAGGTCTGGTCTCTGGAGAATGTTTCTGGTGATGCCCAAGCCTGAATAGCATTAAAGGACAGAATTTTGCAATTTTTCTTATGCTGCAAACTGTGAAGTTTTCATTTCTCTGTTAGTTTTATTCATCAATTCCTTAATTAAAAGTAATCAGCAGACTGCTAAATATTTTGTTGTCTCATATTAGAAACATGCAGATTTAGCATAGAATAGCAATTTCATTCCTTCATTAGGCAGCAGTTACCTTACAATTTCAGGTTGGGAAGCTCTGTCATTGTAGGATTTTACAGGGATACAGAGTAACCTCTTTGTAGGAGTTAAGTACCTTAGACACAACAGGAAAAATTCTGGTACAAACTTGTTTACATTGCTGAATTTTTATGACAATGAGAATTATCTGAAGCTACACAATTTGTCACACTACAGAGTTAGCTAAAGCCTAAAGTTGGATCTAATTTGTGATCCCACATTCATCCATATGCTAAGCCACCTCACTGCAGTCTGTTGAAGCTTTAAGTCAGGTTTAATGCTAGAAAACACTTAGAAAGGATAAAGGTCCCACTGTTTATTTCAGGTAGCATATGCCTGTTTGGAAGTGTAAAGTCCCCCAGTGACATCTGATACTCCTCCTTCGCAGAAGAACACACAAGAAAACATTCATACACATTCCCAAGTTTCAGCACTCAAGAGATCCTTTGGGTATGTCCTGAGAAGCTCTACCAACTTGGGGGAGTGAACACAGCAAGATGAAGATTTGTAAAATCATGAGAGATAGCGGCTGAGTTTAACAGTGTTTCACTCTGCTAACTCTCCTCGACATAGTTTAAACAAGTACCATATCCTAGTATTCCCTAGGTTTGGGGACATATAACGGGATTGTACCCATATACAAACTCAGGAATTGGAAGGGTTGTTCATAGAAAAGCCCTCTTGATGAAGTGCAGGATGGCTACCCCCAAAAGTTTTGGTGCAGGATAAACAGGGGTGCAGGGTTGCCTACTGTGTCTCAGTAAGGATCCTGTCCTGATAACTAACAGACAAGTATCTGTTCATCCTTGTCGGTGCCAGAGCCCATGAATGTATTTAACCAAGAACCTTCTGAACCTGTAGAATATTCTTGTTTGCACGTTCCAACTTGTGCTGGATCTTGAACAGAGCACTTTTGGATGGAGTAGTTTTACACACAGCAGATTTGCTATTAAAGCTGTTGCAGGTGGCCGGTGATGTCCTGGTTAGCATTTTGAAACATACTTTGTGCTTAGAAGTCTAGCTCCATGTCAGAGCAGAGATTCATCACAAGAAAAAACCTCTAAATTAATTAATTTAAAGCTTTCATTTTTAATGGGGACATGGAGCCAGTGTAGGTTGGAAAAGAGGCTATTTCAGGCTATGGAAAAGAGTCATCTCTCTCGTGAAAAAGATAAAGCAAATTTTCCAAACTAATTTCCACACCTCAGTCACAAGCTGTATCTCCTGCTGGCTCCACAGGGAATGAGAGGTTGGTAAGTTTATCCTAGCTGAAAACTTCATATATTGTTCTGAGCAACTCTTCTGCAAATAGTTCTTCTCTGACTGAAAGGCTCTTCTAGCACTTCACAGCTCAGCTGACTGGAGAACTCACTTCTGTCTCAGATAACTCTTAAATACATGGTCTCCCACCCACTCGGGCCTTTTACCTTATCAACTCCCCTCAAGCAATGCTTCCAAAGTGAAGTATTTGGACTTCCAGACCCCTGACTTGCCTCAAACTGTCCTCAAATTGCTAATGGTTAAAATATGACCAGCCTGGGTGACAATATATGTCTCTAGCATCCCACCACCGTGGCGAAATGACAAACGCAGTAGGGAACTGAATTTATGCTTGCTCCGTCTGACACTCCTGATCAGCCTCAATACTACAGGATTATGCCTCTACCAGCTTGCAGGAGATAATCAGCATGATCTCACACAAGCATACAGAACGTGTTTATCCTCTTAAACAGCTTGCTTCCTTCAAGAAATAACCTATGGAATTGCAGACATATTGCAGAATATTTCCAAAACTAGATTCTTTTTTGCATTCATGAATCATCAGTGGTCTACTTCTGTGATATTACATATTCTATGCAAGAGCAACACATTATGTGAGTATATACACCATACTTGTGCCATAATTGATATTCAAAATAAG
>WEKY01022955.1:0-25957 GCA_013390045.1 Picathartes gymnocephalus | reverse complement strand
AGAAACTAAATAAGTTAGAACAAATTATGTTAATATTTGTAGTTCAGAATAACATATGCTAATTAATTTATCGGATAAAGACAGAGGAATTTTTCTTCTCAAACATATACAAAATTCTTTTTTTATGTAAAATGATTTTTCAGAGGCTGTGATTGAAAAAGACATCTGTTACTCAGGCAAATGAGCACATATTTAAGTTAAGCCTCTAGAACAGACTGAATTGTCTCCACTAATAGGTATGGAATGTAAGAGAGTGCTTGTCTTCTCCATGGTTGAGGACCTGTATTTCCACATAAGTATTTAAAAGGAGTTTTATCCAGGAAAAATGAATTCCTCTCACAGATGCTACCAACAGTATTCACTCTATGACAAAAGCAACCTGAACAGCCTAGAGGTCTAAACTAAAATAGAAACAAAAATAATTTTAAGTTTTCTAAACAATGATATTTTTATAATCTGAACTACAGAACTGAAATGTGTGGCCAAAAACCCAAATCTAAATGTATCAAGCTCTCTGGTACCTTCTGGCATGGAAATTACCTACGTGTTGTTTCTAGGACCATTTCTTACAATAGCATGATAGATTTGACCACAGGGATACAATTTCTGGCTTTAAAATAAGGCTGCCCAAACAATTTTGGCTACCTCTGAAAGGAGAAAGAGGCAAAGAAAATATTCCAAAAAATTCTAAACAATTGAGAAATAGTCAATAAAAGCTGTTCAGACAGGTTGTGAAGTTTCCATACTTGGAATTAATCAAAATCTACATAGATATGGCCCTGAGCAGTGTGTTCTAGAGGACTCTTATTTAGGCAGAGTTGGTGGACGACAGTCTCCAGGTCCCTTTTCAGCTATTCTATGATAATATTCTCTTATTATATTCAAGTCTGGTTTTTTATCCTGATCTAAACTGGTTTTCCAAATGATGGAGCAAACAGATGAGAAACTGTTTCTTGAAACCCAGAATTAAGCACAGCTGAAAGAAACTCAGAGCCTCAATTATGAGTAGCAATGAAATGCCAGTTAGAGATGATTTCAAAATCTAGACTACAGATCATTCAAACCCTTCTAGCAGATTTTTAATGCTGTGTGTTTCAATTTTTTTTTCCTTTGTAATTGAAAGAAGAGAAACCTTAATTGTTTATTTTTCCAAAACTTATGAAGGCTTTTCTTTGCCTCTGAATCTTGTCTGTACTTGATTGTCCCCTGGTAGGATTTGTTTACTGTGAGGTTTTAGCTATTAAATACAAAAAGATATCAGTTGCCTTATGATGAAATCTTCATATGCATTTTTTTTTACAAAACAGAGATTAATAAGTGTAAGGGAAGAAACCCAATAGCACAAGAAATTTTTTGTGCAGTTTTTTTTTTGAGATTTGCTACTATTTAAGTATTTTCATAACCAACAGTTAGACAACCTGCTGTTATTGATCCCATAAACATCCTGTTTACTATTAGTGGATTGCATGCAAATGTAGCATAGTTGAAGAACTCTTGGAGCAATGACTTTTAGTCTTACAAGGTTTATCATCAAAAAAAGTGTTATATTGCTTCTCCTTCCTAGGGTCAATAATTGAAAATTATCTGAGTAGGCTATGGCAAATTAAACTTGAAGATGTTTAGGGAGATATTTTCACTCCAAACATTCGTGAATATGTTAACAGAGCTTCTGGAAGATTTCCATGGCACTCCTTCAAGGAAATACAATCACTGGCACAGACAGTCTTCTATAAACAAAGGAGCACAAATTCACTGATTCAAGACTGGAGATTTAATGTGGATTACAGGTGGATATTATCTACCTCACCTTCAACAAGGCTTTTAACACTGTCTCTCACAACACCCTCGTAGGTAAACTGAGGAACCATGGATGAGTAGACAATGAGGAGGATTGAGAACTGGCCGAACAGCAGATCCTAGAGAGTGGCACAGGGTCTAGTTGGAGGCCTGTCACTATTCGTGTGTCAGTATTGTTTCATTACTCATCAATGACTTGGGTGAAGGGGTAGATGCCTCCTCAGCAAGTTCTCTGATAGAGCTCTTCAGATACCTGTTACGGACTGAAGGGGTAGATCTTATGAGGAAGAACTTATCTGCTGTGTGGGGAACCACACACTGGAACAGATTGTCCAGAGAGGCTGGTTTCCCTCACTGGAAAAATTCAGGAACCATTTGGATGCAGTTCGGTGCCATGTACTCTAGGAAAATGCTGCTTGAGCAGGGATGTCAGACCACTGTGGTCCTCCCAGTCTTATTCATTCTGTGATTCTGGGATTCATCAAAGTCTACCAGTGCCTCAGTAGTAAAATGTTGCAAGTGAACATCCATCTTAAGCTGTATGTTAATTTGTTCCAGGTATATGGACATTGAGCAGCATTTCTGTTGCTAACAGAGATCTCATACATTAAGTAAATAACTAGATGACATGGTAGAGCATAAAATCTCTATGGAAAATGCTAAAAAGACATGGCTTGATCACTTTATTTCCCCAAATGAAAGACTAAAGTCATAGAATCTTTAAGGTTGGAAAAGACCTCTAGGATAATCAAGTCCAACCACTAAACAAGCATTTCTTTGTCCACTACCAAACTATGACCCTAAGTGTCATATCTACATGATTTTTTTAACACTTCAAGAGACAGTGATCCTTCCCTGGGCAGCATGTTCCTGTACTTGACCAGCCTTTTGGTTGAGAAATTTTTTCCTAACATCCAACTTGAACCTCCCCTGACACCACCTAAGGAGATTTTCTCATGTTCTGTCACTGGTTGCCTGGGAGAAGAGGCTGACTCCTACCTGGCTACAACCTCCTTTCATTTTAGACAGCAATAAGGTCCCTCCTGAGCCTCCTTTTCTCCAGGATAAACAGCCCTTCTCCTCATGAGGCTTTTGCTTCAGACCTTTCCTCATCTTTGCTGCCCTTTTCTGGACACAGTCCAGCCCCTCAATGTCTGTGTTGTTGTGAGTGGCCCAGAACAGGACACAGGATTCAAGGTGTGGCTTCACCAGTGCCCAGTACAGAGGGACAATCCCTGCCCTGGTCCTGCTGGCCTTCTTGGCCACCTGGGCACTGTTGGCTCACGTTCAGCTGCTGTCAACCAGCACCCCCAGGTCCTTTTCCACCAGGCAGCTTTCCAGAAGCTCTGTCCCAAGCCAGTAGCATTGCATAGGGTTGTTGTGACCCAAGGGCAGGACCAGGCACTTGACGTTGCTGAACCTGATGTAATTGGCCTCAGATCATCAGTCCTGCTTGTCCAGATTCCTCTGCAGAGCCTTCCTGTCCTCCAGCAGATCAACACTCCAGCCCCACTTGGTGTTGTCTGTGAACTGGGTGAAGGTGCACTTGACCGATCATCCAGAAAACTTTAGCTCAACACTATTTCCAGCTGCAGGAGTCCTGAATAATTATGTGTTTCACTAACAGAATAGACCTTCTAAAATGTTTATTTTTCCTGGTTACAATGACATGATCTACTGTTTTTACTAAAAGCAAACCTGGAGAAAAAATATTAATTTTTAAATGTGTTGAAGCACACAGAATTTAAATCAGGGTTGAATTTGACTTACTATTTTATCTTGCTTGGCAAGCAAAATAAACAGTTGCCAAATAGATTCCACCTGGATATCTGTTTGTCTATACCTCTTCAATACCAAGATGAATTGGGGTTTTATTCAAAAAAGGCTAACACAACAAATACTGTTATATAAGATAGCATAGGAGGAAAATGATTTCATAGTGTTCATAGGTTTTAGAATATTTAAGGAATGTCCAGAGTGTGTTCTGAGGAGATTTAACACTAGTAAACATATTACAATGATGATGAAAATGGGCTTACAATTAAATTGTCTTATAATGGAAGAAGAAACATCCTTTTTTGTCCTGGAGTGAGAAAATATCACCCCTTAAGTGTCAGGTAAGAGACTTAAGGATGTGAAAATTACAAATGACTCATAAAGAAAAAGTAGATTCACCAGTTGAATCTAGCCTGGAATAGAGTACCTTGTAGACAGAGCAGCAGCAATATGGCTTGCCATGCTATCTTCTACAACATTCTCAAGGGCAAGCTAAGGCAAAATGACCTGGATGAAATTCTTGTCACACAGAAAACTCATCGTGAACCACAGTCAGACTGTAATTACCAGGAAGTTACACCAGTACTTACAGATTTATCAAGTGCAGTTCCTTCAGGAGTCTGTCCATGACCCAGTACTAACCATATTTCTGCCATATCATACTTTATCATTAATATGTATAGAGATCAAATTTTCAGCTGATAAAAATGGAAAGAACTGGGACTCAAATTCCATGTGGCCCTGATAAATGAAACAGTAACCCAAAAACATAGAACAAAATTCCGAAAAATATTTCACTCTTATAGGAATGATTAACTTTACAAGTACTCAATGTGGAAAAACTGCTTAGGAAACAGTTCTTCAGTGCTGAAGAAATCTGAAATAACTACAAGTCACACAAAAGTTAACAATACAATCTGCAGGGCACATGAAGTAATCTTTCTACTCTCCCTAACTTTAATTAAAGTTCTCACCAGGAGTTGTTTGTGCAGTTTTAGGCACCGCAATGAACCACTCAAAGTCCATAAGAAAGCAACAGAGGTAATAACTAGAGGACTGTAGAATGTGTCTCAAAAGGAAAAGGTGAAGAGACTGAGATTTTTGATGCAAAGAAGAAAAAGTAGAAGACTCCCAAAGAAGCAGCTTTAAAATATGTGAATGGTATTTGCAAAGAAGAAGGAAACAAATTTTTCAAGTCCATTGAGACTGGGAAAATTGTCCAGATCTAAAACCCACAAAAAGGAAAATTTTTATATGACAATAGGAAAAGTTTGTTAATAGGTAAGACAGTAAAATATTAGAAAAAATGGTGTAAGAAACCCATGAAATTAAGGGTTTCTAAAAGATGTGTTAGACAAACTTCAGTCAAATAGTTCACATAATGATTATTTGGGCTGATGGGTAAATAAAATAGAGTTTTATAGTGCTTTCCTGTTGTATTTTCTATGATTCTAGGAAGCAAAACTCCTGTTCCTCTTATCTGTCATTTGCCTCCAAGGGCAAACACTTCACTCATAGAATACACTCAGTGCACTGCAGGTTCTACCACAGTACTCACTTTGTGGGCTACACCTCTGCTATAGTCTCAGAAAACCAAAACAACAAGGTTGGTTCAAGTACATGTCCCTTAATTTGTACGTCATGGAGGCCTTGACAAAGGAGACATCATTGTTTTCATAAGCAAGGTGGTACTACTTCTGTCTGAAGTGGAGGTACTCTGACCTGCGATGGCAGTCACATACGCATCACTACAAGAAGAGCAGGAAAAGATGTGCCAGAAAAAGAAGGATGAACTCCAGCAAAAGCACACCCTCATCTTTCCTTCTGGAGCCAGGACTAGCTGGATGATCCTGCCTGCAGAGAGAAAAAACACGCCATGCCTATCTGTAAAGAGGAACCATTCAGACCAAACAGAGGTACTTGTTTGCAGAATAAACCAGACTTTGCTATCAAACTCTCATTCTTTCTCACTTTCTCTCAACCATTTGGTACTGTAATTCTACTCTTAACGTAATCACATCAAACACAAGGTTCTGGCTGGGATCCAAAGGGTTGCTGGACCTGGCCAGGTAAGATTTCATACAGACTCCTGCTTAGCCAGGACCTGAATCGCAGTCTTAGTGACAAACTTGTCACTGAGTCACAAACACTGAGGCAAGTTTGCCTAGATAAATTCTTTTTCCCTGAACCTATCTTCTCTCCCTGCCTTCTTTCCACACATTTTTTTCTTCTGGATTTCAGCTGGGCTATGCAAATAGAAAAATTACCTATTGAAGTACAAAACAGGTGAATATAGTGACACATTTTCTCTTGGCATAGAGACAATTGAGCTAGAACAAAATAATAATAATTTAAAAAAACAGATTGAACTAAAAATAACAGCAACAAAAAGTGCAAGATTATAGTTGTAATTTTTTACTTCCCCTCAAAAAGTGTGCCTAGTAACTTTGTGCGTTTCTGAAGTGTTCCTCTTATTCCACTTGCCTTGAAAATGCATTATGCAGGAGGACTGGATAATCTTATTACAAAGATGCTCACTTGGTTTTGGGTATGTTTCACACAAATAAAAATTCTATAGATCACAAAGGCGTAAAATATAATTTTTTTTTAACTTTTCAGTATTGACAAACAAGCATTATTTACAATAAGTAAGAGATATGTAGTCCATCAGAACGCACCTTCTGATTTCTATACAATCATACAAAATCTCTTGTCTTAGACCATGCCTGCTTAAAATCCACCCTGCCAATTTTTTAGCTGTGGTCAATTAAAGACTGCTCTGCCACGCGAGCAATACCATTTCTCACAGATGCTCAGCTGACTGCGAAACAAAAACAGACTGTCACAGACTTGTGGGTGTTTGACAACCTGCTCTACACAGTTGCTCGCCGAGAATGCAGGACTGAGCATGGTTCAGTCCAGCTCCTGTGATGCATAATTACTTTTATTCTGTTATAATAAAGATGTCATCCTCTCTGTAATTAAACCTGTGAATCATTAAATAGTCACTGCTTTACTATTTACAGAAGTAATGAGTCTAATTTCTCATGATACTATTCTCTGGAAGTATTTTTATGATTTGACATATTTTAATTAACTCCAAAATACTTTTTTTTCTTTTATCAACTCTGACAGAGAGAAGTTCATATATGTAGTAGAGTAGCAACTGCCTGGGACTACAAGGGATCAGTGTTTATCTGTCCTGTATATTCTCAGCATATCAAAGATACCCATATTGTTTTTACAGGCTATCAAAAATGCACTATACTCAGGAAAAGCATACCTAGTTTATCCTTCAGTTGTGGGTAGTTCTTCCCACCAGATTCTCTCATTTCTGAAAGATATCTGGAAGGTAACTGAAGCCTTTAAACTAAGTCCATCCACCTATGGCAAAAGCAAATCAAAGCTGCAACTTCAAAACCATCTGACTGCAACATCAGCTCTCTGTTGTCACCCCAAATCAATGCCTGAAAATGGCCAAGGATGATCAAAGAGTCTTTGTGGCTATGACCTGCAAGAAAGCTGATGGTGCAAGCATGTACAGGGCACTTAGCTGGACACACAGATGAGTCCAGCATGCACATCTGAGGACAGCTTAGGTAACATGTAAGCACAAATTAAACATAATGTTTAGGTTGAACAGAGATATGGCAACCATCCCCTGCCGTCTCCATCTCTCCCTCTTAAAAGAGGTTTTGTGGTTCATCACTGCCTGTAGATTCTCCTGATCACAGAAACTGAGGTTGATTTGCAGTGACAGCAAATCCAAGGAGATGAAAAAAGTATCCCAGTAACATTACATCTCCATTTATCCCTACATTTATCTGTGCCCCTGTATGCAAATATTTTTCTCTCTCTGGCTTTACAGTCTATCAGCTTGTAGGAATGTTTTAGCTTTCTTTCAATAGGAAACCACTGTGGGGTTGCCAGCCTGGGCACTGCTGCAAGGTACAGGAGATGCTCTGGAGTGCTACAGACACTGCTCTTGGGCAGCTGAGTGCCCCCTTCTATGTGTGTGGGGGCACACAGAACTGGGGGACTGCTTTAACCACTGCCCCAGGGCATTGCGGTCCCTACAATACGAAATTAGGGTGCTTAAATGCGGGTTATTGTAATCAGAAAAGAGTGGCTTTCACTCAAACATCAGACACTTTCTTAAATACTAGGCCAATTCTACTGGTAAGTGTGCCCATTTCTATTGCTAATAATAGAAAGTGAAAATAAAATCAGGGCTCTAAAATAAAACTGGTAAGGCAGTAACAGCACATCTGAGAAATGTTGTTTCTCTCTCATGAAGCAGTACACAAGGCAAAGGGAAGACAGTGCTACCCAGCCTGATACAGCAACAAAATTCAGTGTGCAATGAGCAGATTCTGCCCAAAAATGCTGATGTAATGCTGAATCCTACAGGCAAGGGATGCCCACAGCATCCATTCCCAAGGGTTCCCTTCACCAAGGGCCACTGAAAAGATGCCTGCTACTGGAAGAGTAGCCCAGCACACAGCCATCTTGGACTTGTGGCTACTTCAAGAGCTAAAGCCCTTTGACAGGAATGCCATGAAGGCCACGAATGCTACATTCCCAAGTAATTAGCACAAAAACAAAGGAACTGGAAGAAATTTCAAAAAAAGTGCCTTGACCTTCTCTCGGCCCATTCTCACCCATAAAGCAAACACCTAAAATAAATCCAAACAACTAAAATCCTTTCTTCTGCTGACCAAGTTTGTGAAGAAAAATTGTGACCGTTGAGGACTAAATTCCAGAGAAGTCAGACATGGAGTTTTTGCGTTGTTTTAAATGCAAAGAGGAGCAGCAACTGTGGTGCAGTTTAAACCACACATCAAAATATATTAGACCAGAACCTCCCTTCCTCCTGCTTCATCAACTGTTCTAAATATTTCTGAATAATACACATAGGCTGCTCTGACTCTGAAGTAGACAGATAGAGCACAATTTGCCATGTGGCAAACTGGCTTGCTGATGTTGCAATGAGTTTCCTTGACTCTTGGGGCCTAGTTGGAAACAGTGAAAAACAGTAGTTTAATTTAGTGGAACATGTGTTTGCATGTGTTCTATTTCTTTATCACCAAGGAAAAGCTCAATAAAATTATACACAGGTTTTTCACCCTTTTAGACTCCGGAAATTACATTTAGGCACTTAAATAAGTGCTTTGGTGCACCTACAAATTTCACTCTAGTCAAGACACAAATGCTCAAAACATATGGACCCCTGGACACTTCCATTTGGCTGTTTCCACCCTTCTCACTGCAGCCATTTGTGCACATGCCTAACAGGACCAGAGTTAAGTCAGAAAAGCTGAATTAAGCACCTAAGTAAATACAAGCCACACTCTGTTAGAATTAGGAGAGAAGGGTTTTGACAAGAATATAAAAATATACCAATTTAATTGAAATTGATAGTGACCATTCCCACTCTTCCTCTCTCCACTGCAGTGTGATCCACCTACCTACTCACACAAAAAGTTTGGAGTTTCTTTTTGCCCAAGATCCCTTCTATTGTTGCAGAAAATACTGTTCATGAATGTAAAAGGGTTTTGTAAATAAGGTCAGAAGATAAAAATTCCTTTTCCTAAATATCAGTCATAGGGATTCAGATTAGAGTGAATGATATTTGAACCTGTTCATCCCTAACAAAGATGAATAAATGCTGGACAGCTTTGCCAGCTACTCCTGCCAGCCAGACAATGCTAGAGCAAGGACATAAAAGGCAATAGAAACAAAATGCACACCAGTGTATTTCACAGGGAAGAATCCAAGTGCTGCTAGGAAAATGGGATTATAATCAATGTTTCCAGCTTCTCAAAATTTCCTTTCAAATTTTAGGATTAATCTGGTTTACAAAATTTTCCAAATTCTTGTTTTTCCTAGAATTTTAACTTTCATTACCTCCTACAGCTTTTTTTTTTTAATAGGAGAAAATATTGATATTTAGAATTAGAAATGTTACATAAATGTCTTAAACATTGTTAATGACTGCAATGAGATTTTTTTCAGTCATGTAAATTAAACTTGGAACTCATTACATCCATTTCTGACAGAAACAGTATCTGAAACCTACACAGGTTTTTGAGATTACCATGAAGAAGAAAGATTGTCCTAAACCTGGAGTATTACCCTGCATTTCAGATAAGACAGATTCAGAGCCTGTAAGCACACAGTTCTGCAGTTTTTCAGACAGGTTACAAGAAGACTTCTTCAAATGAGCATCTGCACAGATCAGAGTGTTCACCAACCTTCCAGGGAACACTATTCCAGCAATTTCATAAGGTGGGCTCTCATTTAACTACTTCACTTACTTGTTTTGCAAGCATCTTGTCATGTTATGTGCTGGAATTATCAAAAAAAGAAAAACAAGTATTTTTTTGACATAATTCGCCTTACCATTATTTAACAATTATTTTGCATGGGATCAGGACAGCATTCCCTCTCAACTCAGAATCACAGAATCATTGAATGTTTTGGTTGGAAGAGACTGTAAAAGCCCTCTAGTTCCAACCCCCCTGACATGAGCAGTGGCACCTTCCACTAGGTTGCTCAAAGCCCCATCCAACCTGGCCTTGAACACTTCCAGGAATGGAGTATCCGCAGTGTCTCTGGGAAATGTGGACCAATGCCTCACCACCCTCACGGTGAAGAATTTCTTCCTTAGATCTAATCTGAATCTTTTAGTTTAAAGGTAATTCCCCCATATGCTATCACTGCGTGCCCTTGTCAAAAGTCCCTCCAGCTCTCTTGTATTCCCTCTAGGTACTGGAATATGCTAGAAGTTCTCTTCTCCAGGCTGAACTGCCCCAGTTCTTTCAGCCTGTCTTAACAGAAGTGCTCCAGCCTTATGAGCATCTTTCTGGTCTTCTCTGGACTTGCTCCAACAGGTCCCTGTCCTTCTTACACTGGAGCCCCAGAGCTGAACAAAGCACTCCAGGTGGGGACTCACCAGCACTGAGCAGAGGGGCAGAATCCCCTCCCTTGCCCTGCTGGCTATGCTGCCTTGGATGCAGCCCAGGACATGGTTGGCTTTATGAGCTGCAGTTGACATTGCCAGGACATGCTGAGCTTCTCATCAGCCAACAGCCCCAAGTCCTTCTCCCCGTGGCTGCTCTCAGTACCTCCTCCGCCCGGCCTGCCTGTGTGCTTGGGATTGCTGAGACCCAGGTGCAGGACCTTGCCCTTGGCCTTGTTGCACTTCATGAGGTTCACACAGGCCCATGTCCCAAGCCTGTCCAGGTCCCTCTGGGTGGCATTCCTTCACTCCAGTGTGTCAACTGCACACAAAGCTTGTTGCTGTTGGCAAAGCTGCTGAGGGTACCCTCAATCCACTGCTCACATCAATGGCAAAGACATTAAAGAGCACCAGTCCCAATAATAATTCCCAAGGAACTCCATTTGTCACTAATGTCCACTTGGACAGCAAGACATTAAACACAACTCTCTGAGTACAATTTCTCCTCAGAGAAACTGTGTGTTTCTTGTTGTTCCAGTTCAGGAAAGGGTTCTTTAATTCAAAACAAAATGATGCATTGTGTCATTCTTCCAGATCCAGATCCCCAATCGTAATGGGCAAGTGACACTACCAACCATGCATTTGCACTCTTAAAAAGGCACCAAATAAGCCAGCACATACTGACTGAACAAGCACAAGGTAAACAGAGGAAGGTGTACTGATCAGCAAGACAATTAAGAGCAAAGAATGGGAAAAAACCCCTAAGATTACAACTTGCAGTGAAGGGAAATGGGATATATATTCTGTAAGAGAAACTGTATCAATATTGGTCTGTAAAAGACACTCAAGTCACTTTGAGAGTCATGTCTCTTTTATCCTTAACCAAGAAATAATTCCTCTTAGTGCCTCTTCTATTTTCAATGTGTTCAAGAGTCCTTTTGAAACCTGCCTTGGAAGGCAGCCAGCAAGTCTCTGCCACTGTGCAAAGGATTTGCAGCTGAATACCAATTGATTTCACTGTGTAATACACTGAGGTTTGATCTATGCACCCAATGCAGAAAAGAAGAGAGACTGAACTCTGAGTAACTTGTTTTGATAAAGTGATCATGAAGTAGAAGACTGCGACTAGTTGATATGAATTATCTTTGCCATCCAAATGGCACAACACAGACATCCTGACTGAGTTCTGGTAGCTCTGCAGTTCTCCTGATAGTTATAGTGTAGATCAAACCAGCAAAAAATTTGTCTTTCACAATCAGAGGGCTGCAATATATAGCAGATCCTATAAAACATAGGAAACAGTGGACTGTAGATAAGGGACAGAGTAGAAAGTCCTTCAGCTACCTTTGCTTCTTCACTTTATCATGGAAATTTTCTTGTATGAACAGCAATCTCACCTTCTAATAACTAACTGTCATCTAAGACATAAATGTGCCATGCTGAGACCTCTGGGCATCTTCTCCTTTTGTAAGATCAAGACTTTCTGAAAGACTTCTACCAATTCATACAGAGCCAGGTATCACTCAGCCATTTTCGACCACAGAGCAAGAGGAAACACAATTGAGCATTCTTTTTCCACTGTATGTTCAATCTACATATAAGCTACATCATGTCTTGCAGCCAGGGGTTGTCTGTGAATAAAAATCCAAATGAAAAAGAGACCACAATAAAGCAGAAGGTCACTCTTGTGTCAACATGCTGAGTCTAAGCTCATAGACCTTTTTGCACTGCAGTTTGGATATCTAAGCATAATATTTCTCCAGCTCAGAAGGGTACTGGAGAGAGGAGCACAGAGAAGGGTGCAGGTGGAGCAAGATGCACATAGAAAAGCCCTGTTATCTTGAGGAAGTCTTAAATAGGAGTTTCACCACTCATTAATCATCATTAGCCTTTGCCAGGGACTTCATGGTCTCTTGGATCTTATTGAATTTTCTACTAGTATTGCCTCCAAAATCACTAACATACAACTTTCAGTTATAGAACTGGTTGAACTACACTCTCTTATTTGCAATTGTTTATGAGTCAACAATATCTGTTCATCATGGAATGTGCTCAGATAAGAATTATCATTCTTGATTAGTTTAAAATCTTATATGTAACTAAGTGAAAACCATCATCTATTTTGCCCATAATAAATGTGTGATGCGATAAAGAAAATAAGTTTACAGACAATTTTGAACTTCAACCCCAAATATCTTGCATTCTGGCAGGAGAAAAAGACAAAAAAAATTATAAGAATCTTTACTAAACTGGAAACATTTAAAAACAAAATGGCAGATCAGCAAGTAACTGACACAAGTTCCCAAGGAAAAGTAAAGAACATTCTATCCTATTCTAGATCACTTACAGACATTCATATAGTGAGACTCATGTTTATGCAACCCTAAGAGTTTCCCTGTTGTTCATCATTCCCGTATGTAAGAGTGTTAGGGCATTTTATGGAAAGTGACAGGCTGACCTGTGCTTTCCTTTGGGTTTATCAGCAAACAGGATTTCTTATTCTTTTTGGGGTTGCCTGAGGTACTTCTTAAGTCACACAGGGATTTCCCAGTGGCTCATCTCAGTATGCATGCTACAGATCTCCTTGGAAGATCCCAGGAAATACAGTCCTGAAGAAAAGGATGGTGGAGAGTAGGTCCATATTGAAGCCAAGCTCCAGAGTGGTCCAACCCAACATGAAAATCCTAGTCAAAAATGTAATAGGAGCCCTGCATGCATGAACAAGGAGCTTCTGAGTAAACTTAAACATAGAAAGGAAGCATACAAGCAGTGTCAAATAAACCAAATAAGAGAACGTGTACTTACTGGTAGAAGTAGCCTTTGGGAATCTCAGACTACGAGACCAGATAAAAAGTCTAGATAAGGCAGGATTTTTGATGGAGGGGAAACAGGTCAGGTAACACTTAAACTGGACATACGTAAGTCCGTGGGAACTAATAAGAGCTGAGAAGCTGTTTAATGGCTTTGTGAGGCTACTCTACCCATGGTAGTCCAGGCAACTGGGGGAATTTCCTAAGGACTGACAGAAAGTAAATGTCACTCCTATCTTCAAGAACAGCAAGAAGGAGGATCCAGAGAAGTACAGACAGTCAGCCTCAACTTGATCTTTGGGAAGGTGATGGAGCACTTCCAATTTGTTAAGTACAAGTAGGTGACTGACTTGTCAGCACGAATTTATGAAGGGAAAATCATGCCTGACCAAAGAGAGCCTTCCATAAGAAGATGAGTATCTTAGTGGGTAAGGGAAGAGCTGTATATGTTCTTCATTTTGATTCTACCAAAGCCAAGTCTCCCATAACTTAGTCACAAACAGATGAAGCATAAACTAGACAAATGGACAGTGAGGTGGGCAGAAAACTGTTCTCAAGTGCCAAGCTGAAAAGGTTCTGGCCATCCGGACAATGCCCAGCTGGAGGCCACACATCATTGGTGCACCACGAGGCCAGTACTGGAGCCAAAACTGTTCACAAATGAGCCATAAAATGGGATAGACTGCCTCCTCAGCAGGTTTTTAGGGGATTCAAAAATGGAAGGAGTGTTTGATGCACCAGAGGGATGTGCTGCCATACAGAGGGACCTCAAGAAGCTGGAGAAATGAGCCAACAGGTAACAGGTTGAAATGCAGCTTTGCGGAGGCACGATGTTGAATATGAACCAGAACTGGGGAGTTGTGGCAAAGAAGACCAATAGCATAATGTGACGCTTTAGGTAGAGCATTGCCAGAAGGTCAAGAGAGGAGATCTTCCCCTGCTACTCTGCACCGGTGGGACATCTGGAGTGCTGGATCCAATTCTGGGGTCCTCAACACAAGAAAGGCTTATTGGAGCGAGTCTAGTAAAAGTCTACAAAAATTGGTCAGGGCTTGGAGCACCTGCCATTCAAGGAGAAGTCAAGAGAGCTGGGTCTGTTCAGCCTGTCAAACAGACGGCTCTGGGGCATCTTTTCAGTGTCTATAAATACCTGATAGAGTGGAATAATGAAGATACAGTCAAACTCTTCTCAGCTGTCATGGTTTGAAAAAAGTAACTTTTTTACCTGCAAGGATTTTATAATTTCTGGCAGGCATAGCTTCCTTTATGCTTTTACTTGCAGGGACTTTTGCAGTTTCCTGTGGGTACAGCTTCCTGCAGGCCTAGAGAGCCAATTAATTGGCTAATTTTAAGATAGACACACTGTGTAGCCACTTAAATAATGAGTCCACCTCTGTGTTTCACATGTTAATATAGGAGAAATGCATGCTTCGTTCTCTTTGTTTCCAGCTGCTGAGAAGGTAACAAGGGGGTCCTGCGCGGCCCGCGGGGATGACCGGGCCTGATAGGGCCAGCCCCTGCCCCCCTCCCCTCCCTGGGAGTGCTGTGACTGCCGGGCAGGCATAGGAAACTATCAGCCATGTTGGAGGGAGCCCAGGCTGGACCAAGCCCTCTTGAGTGGGGCCCTCCCAGCCCTCGCGGGGCCAGGTCGAACTGGGCCGGGGAAGGCCCACTTCAGGGGGGGGCCAAGCACAGAAAAGAAATCCTGCTGCGGCTCAAGGCTGTTCAGCAGCCGCTTTTGCCACAGCTCCTGGCTGCGGAGTTCCTGCCACCCCTCCCTCTGCAAGAATGGAACGCATGGAATGCAGCAGCTTTTCAGCTGCTTTCCAACTGAGCATGGAAGAGAGATTAACCCTTTTTGTGCATGAATGGTCTCAGAATAATTTTTTGAATGCACAAATGGATCCAGATACAACTCGTTAAGTATCCAAAGGGACTTAGAATGCGCAAATGGCCTCAGAAAGAGTGAGGACATAGAAAGAACCAGCACTGAGACACCGAGGTCAGTGAAAAGGGACTGAGAGTCCAGAGGGAAGGAAGAGGAGATGATTTAAGCTGAAATTTTTATTGAGAAGCCAAGGTAATGGACTAAGATAGTAAACTATTCCCTATAACTCATGAATGAAATTGGGGGGATAGATGTGTTCTAATTATAACTTGAGCAAAGGCACCTGTGCTGAAGCAAATAGAGGTTAAAGTAACTGGAACCTTTAGAGAGAGGGAGAGAGCAGATACCCTTTGCTTTTCTACCAGAACAACCCATCCTTAAAATGCCCCAATAAAAAAGATGAGTCCTCAAGAAGCAGTTGCAGGAAGAATTGCATGTCGAGGAAGGGACCGTCACTGTGAATAGATATCCTTTTCTGGGTGGGAGTTCGCTGTGATATTGAAACCACAAAAGAGCTGTTTTTGTGGAAAGTCTCCATGGTGTAACAAGAGAGACTTCTCTTCCAATTGAACTGATAACAGCCTATTTTAAAGGTGGTAAACTGACCACCTTTCTAAGTTTTGTCTCTTTAAGTTGTTGATGAGAGAGAATTTGATGGAATGGGGAAAAGAGATGTATCTGAAGTTTTTTGGTTATAATTTAGTTCTTATTATTTTCTTTTTAGTTCTGTTAATAAACCATCTTTTTACCTTTGAGGTTTTAGGCCTGCTTTGCATTTCTCCTAATCCTTATCTCACCACAGAAATGAGTAAGTAAACTCAGTAAGTGCACTGCTGTTTGACCCGAGTACTTAAACCACTACATTACATTATCGCCTGGTGTGAGGAGGCGACATGAAACCACTATATCAGTGATGACCAGTTACAGGACAAGAGGCAATGGGTACAAGTTAAAAATAAAGAAAATTCAATCTAAGCATAACTTTTTTTTCCTTTTGTACCTTGTGGGGAGTCAAACACTAGTTCATGTTGCCCAGAGAGTCTGTGTTTGAATACTTTGGAGATACTCAGATTGTTACTGTACATGATCTGTCCAACCTCTTCTGATTGACCTCACCTTGAGCAGAGGGTAGGACTAGACTATCTGCAGAAGTCCCTTCTTACATTAGCAATTTTGTAACTCTGTAATTCTGTATGAAGTCATACTCACACCACCAGTTTTTCTAGGCATTACGTGGCTGTCTGTAACAACTCAAGGGCAGGCAGTTTTCGCAAGTACCTGTGCAATAGAAAACCTGCTGTGCCCTTGGAAAGAAGCAGGCTCACGTTTCTCCAGAGAGAGGAGGGAACTGAACCTGGCTTTTCCACATCCTATGTGGTTTCCTAACAGATGGGCCAGAAGGTTAGTGCCACTGCAGGAAATGGGACATAACAGAGTTTATTCCCAAGCCTATTTCTGGTTGCTTACATTAAGAGTTTGTGTCCTTCTAAGTGGAAAGAGCTGGACTCTGGAGGGTGATGGAGAACAATGAAAAACAAGTTGTTCCTCTGCATTGCTCTCTGAACAAAAGTGTATTTTTAAGAATAGTTCTGCTCTGGCCCCAGCAGTACATGAGGTACTCTAATGAGGTTTTCCAAGAGCTATTGTTTCTGCCAAGCTTCATGTCCTACATTTGCATATCCTGGCATTTACAATGCCTTGAAAATTAAGAAATAAAAGTACTGCCCTTTGCAAATCTTAAATCTGTCTATACACTAACACCTTTCAGCCTGCAGACTCACAGAACCTTCATGAACAGAAATAGCCAAAGAAAAGTCACACTCTGATCATTTAGAGAGACAAATCCGATGGGCTGCAATGAAGAATCATCTTGATGGGTTTTTAGGTACTCTTGAGCTGATGGATGGCAAACTGACTCTACAGCAGAGGCACTAAGGGAGGTGGAGTAAGGAAAAGAGGGACAAAAGCCTGAAGCATAGGACTGTAACCATATTGGTGACTATGCAAAATAAAATGTTGGTAGAGATTTCTATAACCTTTTTCTCTTCTCTGGCCACAGAAGGTAGAGGAAGGAAAAAAGGAAATTAATTCTTCAGTTATAAATAAAAACAGAAAGGTAGCAAGAAAATTACATTACTCCAACGTAAAATTAAATTATCTACCCTGCTCTTACTGAATAGGGCATTCTAATATAGAGCCCTGACTTAGATTTTAAAAGCAGCATGTACCAAAGAAAGGAAAATAGCAGTCAATGATTTTACAAGTTCATTATAGAAAGACTTGGTAACACGATTAAGCTCCAAATGAAAACAAAGAAGTAATTTAGAAAATTGTTTTTGTTTCTTGTTATTCTTTTAAATGCGTGGCATTGAGAAACCTCATCTGCACTGGCAGTGTTATAAAGGTGATGAGCAGGCTGGATGGATTCATGTTACCCTGAGGCTTCTGCTGAAATTCACAGATGTCTACGAGAAATTCCCTCACTTTCCACAGACCTAGTAACACTTTACCTAAGCTTCATATGCACTTTTGAGCACTGTTTTTCCAAAAGAATTTGGATGAGCCAAAGAGACTTTAAAGGAGCTCAGTGGGAATGATCAGCTGCATTGGTCAGTTGTCCTCAAATATATGTGAATGAATTACAATGTTGAATTATAGAATAAATCACAGAATGGTTTGTGTCAGAAGGGACCTTAAATATCATCTACTTACAGCCCTCTGTGGCATGGGCAGGGGCACCTTCCATTAGACCAGGTTGCTCAAAACCCCATCCAACCCAGCCTTGAACGCTGCCAGGGATGGGGCAGACTCAATTGCTCTCAGCAACCTGTTCCACTATTCTCATGGTACAGAATTTTTTCCTAATATCTAATCCAAATCTACGCTCTTTCAGTTTAAGACTTTCTTAGATGGTCTAAGTCTTCTTCGTGTCCCCTGTGGCTATAACAAAACAATTATTTTTTCCCCTTTCCCTCGAGGCATTTTCACATGCTACAAAATTTAAAAGTAGCATTAAGTTCACACTATGGAGAGAAAGCGTCAAAATGCAATTCTGTAAATCAGACCTTAATTTCCTTATAGGACCTTGATCTATATGTTATCTGTATATGAACCCTGAAAGTAGTCTGATGTTCACCACTACTAAACCAAGCAGCTGGTATCAACAGAGTCAGCTCGATGCCACAAAATCCAGTGAACTCAGATAATATACATAGGAAATATTTTTCAATTTAAATTATAATACAGAACTTATTCAGATTGTTTTATCCAGTTCTCTTGCAGCATATTTTGATCTTTTCCACCTGATCTTAATGCACCAAGGTTTATATGACTACAAGAAGATTTAAGCTGTTACCAGACCCACAAGACAAATGTTCGTTAAGCTGTGGAAGCTTTAAGGCATGGCTACCTTCCATGGACAAAAATGTAACAGGATGATGAATTATCCTGCTCAGGGCTTTGTGTTTGTTTTCCCAGTGAATGGACTTTAAACTGCTGGTAGGAGGTTTTGCTGAAACTGATGGGTGACATTAACACAACAGAGTACAACTGTCACTGGCGGAAATTTTTGTCTTTAACTTTGTACTCTTTTCCAGCACACATATATAGGGGGTTTTTTCTCTTTAAGTAGCTGGTAGTTTTAACTCAAAGAAGTGTTGTATTAAATGAATATTTTGAAAAGTTGCAGAGAAGTAACCTTAAGAAACTGTTACAGTAGCTTTGGTTTTACCTTCGCTGCATTAAAAATTTGCCATGGCATCATTTTCCCTAAGTAACATTTAAATTACACCACAAAGTGGAAAGGCTCTGCATTTTCAGGAATAAAACAGTGAACAATTTTTTGTTCACTTTTCCCAACTAGATAATTAGACAGGGTTTTTTATTCATTCCCCCTCACCTTAATACAACCCCTTCATCGCCTATGTTGGAGAAAGTTCATTCTCATTTGTCAGCCAGACCCTGGCTTCATGCCTCAGGTGCAGCCCCTCGGGCAGTTCACCGGCACCCTCGAAGTGCCTCCCAACATTCCACACATGTTCACACTAAGACAATGTGAAGCAATTTCTGTCTCATTAAAAAGGTTGCTGTAAATAATAATGATACAATTATTGTAACCCAAAATCTCATATTTATAAATTTGCATGGTGTGTCTATCGAAGAATACCTGAAACCTTAAAAAATTGTCTTCTCACCAGAAACGCTCTTTATGATATGCCACCAGCTGTGTATCTCTAGCCATCTGTTTTTAAGTCCCTCTACATCTCTTTCTTGCCTGAGTTATTTGAACTATACTCTCCTGATAGGAAAGGTTGTCTCCTACTGTGCTATTGTTCAGTGGCTGGTGAAGCAGCCACCACTGTGTGCCACTAGGCTGAATCCTGTATTCACTTGCTCCTTGTCAAGGCACAGCCTACATGTTGAACTGCCACAGCACTGAAACAGGCTCTTTGGTCACTGTACCACAGGCACACATAAAAACAAACAGAGGCTGAACTGTCTCCCACAGGGTTTGTGCTTTATGGCTCTGTGCATCATTTTGGCTAAGCTGTTGACTGGAAAATATCTCTGAGCCTTCAGGATTCCCTTGACAAGCTTTTTAAAAAATAAGCTAGCTAGAACTCCTGGTCTTTCAGTGCAAAGCTCTTCACTGTAAAATACAGCCTACAAAACAATATTAGAGGCTACTTTTTTCAGGTGAAATGTGCAATCAGCTGGGAGATGTCAATTCATTTAATCGGAAGAGTTTGCATCCATCCCTTCGTATACTCATGCAAGCATGAGCTTAGGTCATCTTTAGGATCATATTCTAATAAAAGGCTTGAATTTGACTCAGAATTTTGGACAGCTGTAGTTTTGGTAGAATCCTTGCCCAGGAAAACATCCTGTAGTTTGCCAAGTGAGAGATAGTCCATGCCATGGCTTGTGCCTGTACTAACCCCTATTCTCCATCCCACCCTTTTGTTATTCCTTTAAATTGAAAAGAACACTCAGCTTCAATTGTCCAGTGGAGCAAGACCTGATAAGGATGTCACTTCAAGAAGAAAGTGACCCCAAGGAGGTCTCTCCATTCTTGAATGGGGGAAAAAGGGGTTCCCATAGCTCAAAGGACCTCCTTACAGAATTTTACTCCTACCGTAGAGTAGGTGTGCTGGTAGACAATATTTGAAAAGGCAGTTGGGCTAACAGCATTCAAAGGCTCCTTTCACTAAATTTAGTAGAATTTTTCTTGAGATTTTATTAGAAAGCAGGATAAATAGGCCATCTGTCCCTCATCATATCAATATGAGAATCACAACAATCTCCATTCCTGTTGGTGGGTAGAGTTTGCCCTTACACTTGGTCATAATTTTAACTATTTGCAGTTAATTCTTACATGAGAGAAAAAAGAAGATAAGCACTGCTATGTATTTGGACACAAAGTGGATTTTTATAGCTCCCAGGTAGCTTGAGTCTTATCCAGAACAGAGGGCAATTGCTTATGGCTTTATTGTCAGAACAGATGTTTAAATAAGACCGCAAAAAGAAGACACTTTTATTTACTTACTCTGTTGCTAACCTAATAGTAGCATTTGCCAAAGTACCTGGTTTTGTTCAGCAGCTCCGAGAACACTGGAGACACATTCACATTTCTTCTGATCTTCAGTAACAGTACAGTATCTCCAGTATTACAGAATGCCTTCTATTAAGGCCTTTCTTGCCTTTTAGATCACTATTGCAAAAGAGTAATGTCAGGGTGAATTTTTCCAAATCAAAAGCTGTTGCCATGAACTTAGAGCTGCAAAAAGAAGGCCTGGATATCATACACCATGACTGCAGTGTCAGCCCCAAACTGCGAGGAATCTTGTAGCAAAGAAAAAGGGGTGCTCTTAACCCCTGAAAGGCCACTCTGTGGGTGAGAAGCACTCTCCAAATGACCTGGAGGGCTCTCAGTTCCTCCCTGTTCCTGGGAGATAGAAGACATGGGCACTGCTTCATATAAACAAAAGTAAAAGCTAGTCTGTTCCAGCAAGGACAAGAGAAAATACAAAGCTGCACAATACAGACAGACAGACAAGGAAACAAAGCTAAAATGAGAAAATGTATGAGGTATCTGCCCCTTGTTGAGGTATCCTTCAGACAGCTGAATGGAGAAAGTTCTGCTCACCAACAATCCTTCTGTATGTAACTCCTTGAAAGAGGCCAGAGAGGGTGGCCAGTGACCACAGACATGGTTACTCACCTGGTTCACAGGGCGTTTCTCTGTCCTCTACGTATGTCTTTTTTAAGGTCCTACTCTCTTTCAATTAGGTATCCCTGGGATATTGGAAGCTATAGTAAGTACACTGATAAAACTTAATGGAGACTTGCTTTCCTTTCCCTTCCCGGTTAAATCCAGTAGTAAACATCTCTTGTATGTCCAGGCTGCTAATCTAATCCTTTGCCTGGACTGAACAGCTGCATAACAGTGACTTGGGAAGACAAATTTCATAACTCTGAACGTCCTCCCCTTTCTTTTATTCTTTCCCCAGCTCTATATGCTGAGCATGATGCAGTACGGTACAGAATATCCCTTGGGTCAGTTGGGGTCAGTTGTTCCTGCTGTGTCCCCTCCCAACTCCTCATGCACCCTCAGCCTCCTCACTGGTGGGGTGGGGTGAGGAGCAGAAAAGGCTTTGTCCCTGTGTAAGAACTGCTCAGCAATAATGTAAATGTCCCTATGTTATCAACACTGTTTCCAACACGAAACCAAATCATAGCTGCAAAGCAGCTACTATGGGGAAAAAAAAAAAAAAGGCACTATCCCAGCCAAACTAGCACACCAAATAACACTTTTTCCTTTAGTTTGCCATAAGTATATCTTCTCTAGTGCTCAGATAGGCGCAGGAACAGGGTGAAATGCACACATACTTCCTAACAGCTAAGTAAACTTAGAGACAACCCAGAAGAACATAAGACCTTAAGAACCGTAAGACAGAAGCCAGACAATATTTCTACATCTCTAAGATAAATAGAGTTTTGGAGATCATCTCCTAAAATCAACCTTATCCTTTAAATCTACTTACAAAAGCAAAAAGAACAAGATCTCTCATACCAAGACGCACTGAAATTACACAGTGCCCAGCAGCTTTAAAAAAGAAAAACAGTTGTGTCTGAATTCTAGTCTCTTACAAGACTAAGCCCTGAAAATTCTGTGATAAAATGCTACCAAATATCTGTGAGGATTTTAGCCTTACTCTGGTCACTGCAGGCTGTTTCAAAGTAGCACATATTAACAGCTGCAAGTAGGGAATGGAGGGTTAGATCTTCCCTCAGCTCATACCCACTGAGATGTCCTAGACAGGCAAGTAAAAAGAAATGAGCAGTTTCAGAAAGGTACAGCTTCAAACCCCTTGAAGATGTTATACCAGTCATCAGTACATGGCACTGGTTCAGTCTCTTCACTGTTTCTTCACTGTCTCTCCTCAAAATGAAAGCAAAATCCTTCCCATGACTTACTGGGTTACCATCTTGGGATATGAGGGTTTCTTTGTATATATCAAGCCTGACCTGAAGGGTAGTGCAAGTAGAAAGGTTACTTTGCTTTGTTTGGGATTTTGGGTTGTCTACTGTAGCTCACTTTTTCCAGTCACAGAAGTTGGCCTCAGGCTGATGAGAGAACAGGTTTCCTGGACACCTTCTATATGTCTTGGAGATATATATATATATAATATCATATATTTCTCTTCCTTACAGAAGCACAAAATGCCTGTTTTCATTACTAAAGGGTTCTAGTAGCTTTAATACATTAAAATGAACCTTGGACTTCACACTAGAACATTCCCTCTGTGTCCCACAGGTGGTTCCCGGTGCCTTGCACCAGTTTCTGGCAGAGCCATAGCTTTGATATTGGCTATTGGAGTAGTCACATTTTGCCAGTCCTTTTAGTTGGTCCTGCCACATGCTCTCACCCTTGCCCCTTCCAGGCACAGAGCACTAAGATAACAACATTTTCTCTCAAGTCAGAGCTCATTCCCTGAAGTAGAAAATACAAAGACTCTTTCCTTGACTGAGGGTCTGGACAATTGTAGAATTTCAGTTTGCCACTACATATCTTTGTAGAAACTTTGATCAAGAGTTATTGGTCACTTTTTAGAATCACAGAGTCGTAGAATGTTTTGGCTTGGAAGGGACCTTAAAGGTCATATAGTTCCAAACCTCCTGCCATGGACAGGGATGCCACCCACTACATCAGATTGCTCATGGCCCTATCCAACCTGGCCTTCAACGCTTCCAGGGATGGAGCATCCAAAAACCTTTCTTTTAGACAAGGACACAAATCTTTCTGCCCTAAAATTCCTCCACAGTCAGATCAACAGCATTCAGACTTTACCTCTATACTTTAAAGGAAATGCTGACATGTAGTAACATAGGGTGCCCTGCAGCAAGACAGTGGCATCCATGAGATCAATTTTCCACAGCTTCAACCATGCACTGAGAAAAGTCATGCAGTTCACTGTAAAACCACCCTGTGAAATCAGGATTGAAAGTTCATGTCAAGACTCCCTACACATTGCCAGGCATCTGGGAAATCATAGGTGCTAACAAACTCTGTGTCACTGGGGAGATTGTGTTGTTAACACACCATTTGATAGTCTGCATTTACTGAGCTACATGACAATTTCCAACATAACTGCACCAGCAAGGCTCCTGCTCTGTCTCTGCTATGCCTATCCACTCTCCTCAGCTGCTAGCCTTGACTTGTAGTTTGGGTCCATGCCAACCAACACTCTTCCAGATATATGCAGGATATGGTTTGGGGAATAGCACAGGAGAGGCACTGTACCCAGTGGGGTGCAGTGCGGTTTTTATCCTGCTCCAGATCAAAGAGGAATGAGGACTTAAACATGTCACGCCTCTTGTTTTCAGGACCTGAGACAGGACCCTGGTCCATTTTATTTTAAGAACGAGACCATGCATACATGGACCAAGCACGAAGTTTGGTACAAATTGTTCCAAGTTTACTCAGTAAGAAAACAGCTACGCAGTCCAACCTCAGTACTTCTCCTGCAGCCAAAGAAGGGCATGTCATATGGTACCTAGAAAAGGAGATTATTTTTCTCAAGGGTTGAACAGCAGGAAAAACACACCTGACAACCATTTTGCCCAGTCACGTATCTCTGTTCATATCAGCTGAGGCTCTGCCCTATTTCACATATTACATTTAAAATGTGAGAACTTCAAGCACTTTGTCACTTGTGATTGGCCATGTTTTATGGTGGCTTCACCTTCTTTGTTCCAGAAGTGACATCTACAGAGCTTGGTATACTCTACTTTCTCCCTCTCAGTGTGCAAAACTATCCAAGACTGGACCGGCTCTGGTTATTGCCACATCTACACGGACAAAGAGGCCTTTTTTCCCAGTCTCTTTTGGAACCAAAACTGCAGTTTTATCAGTCACAGTCCAGGCCCTTTTATTTCAAAATTTCGTTAAAAAAAGCTTTATTAAAAGTGTCCTTTCATGTCCCTACATAGAATCATAGAATAGGCCACACTGTGTCCTGGTTTGAAAAACAGTGATTTTTTCATCTGCAGGGAGCCATCGTCAGGTCCTGCAATGCAGTTCCTGTAGGTATAGTTCCTACAGGCAATTTCCTGCCAAGGCAGTGTCCTGTGTGTCTGATAGCCAATTAATTGTCTATTTCTAAGACAGAAAATTAACTGTTCAGCTTTTACACTGCCCCATGGAGCACATACTAAGAGAAAAGGAAGCTTAAGTTTCGCTCTCTTTGGGTTTCCGCTTCTGAACAGGTAACATCAAAACTCTGCGCGGCCCCCCTGGCTGGCCCTGGGCCTTGGGCCTGCGAGCCCACTGGCCTGGGCCTGCGCTGGGCCTCCCCTTCCCCCGCGCNGCCGGGGCCTGCGCTGGGCCTCCCCCCCCCCCGCGCTGCGGGGGAGGGGGCCAAGAGTGTCATGAGCCCGCGGCATCCCACTGTTGGCTCCTCTCCTGCTGCTGCCTGCGGCCCCTGCCGCTCTGCGCGGACCCCTGTGGCTGGCCTGCCCGGCTGCCACCATCGCTCCCGAGGGCCCCGCCCCCTGCCTGCAGACCCCTGTGGCCGGCCTGCCCGGCTGCTGCCACTGCCGCTGTGGGGCCGACTGACTCCGCCACCGCCCACAACCACCGGCACAGGGGAGAAAAGATGCCATCACTGCAGTGAACTGAAAATGCTACTGCAGTCTCTTTGCTTCTGCCCCCTGGGAGCATCAGCGCTGCCAAGATGTCACCAGCGCAGTGGCTCTTGCCTTCCCACTCCGTCACCTCAGCCCCGGCCACTGCTTAGCAGGGTCGTGTGACCAACAACAGAACCAGGAAGAGAGTGACGTGCACTTAGAGAGATTTAGTTATAACTTTCAAGTGCACAAGAGGAACTCAAACAAACGGACTCAGGTATAACAGAAGAAGGCAACAGAGGCACCTAGGTCAGTGAAAAAGGACTGAATGGTCTTGAGAGAGAGAGGAAGTCGAGACACTTAAGCTGGAAATCTTCTACAAAGTCATGGTGATAGACTGCACCGTTTTCCTTATAACTCGTAGTGTACCCATAGGGGGAATGTACCTGTTCTAACTACGGACTGAACAAAGGCACTCTTGCTGGTTTCCTACAGAGAACTGAAAACCTTTACCTCAGGGGAAATTGAGGCAACCAAAGCCCTTAACTCGGGGGTGAGAATAGAGGCACACTTATACTTCACAGAAACCCTTACCTT